>JAHRHZ010000021.1:44364134-44376619 GCA_024137785.1 Ginglymostoma cirratum
GCCTAAACCCTTCATCAGAAAATTTTCTGATGAAGGGTTTAGGCCCGAAATGTCAAGTTTTCCTGCTCCTATGATGCTGCTTGACCTGCTGTGTTCATCCAGCCCCATGCTTGTTATCTCGGATTCTCCAGCATCTGCAGTACCTTTTATCTCTGATCAGAATCAATCAAACCTGGAGTTACGGATGGTTGTTTAAGTGCTGGACTACTGCTAATTTTAAATGTACAGATTTAGATCCCCTGAGAGGTCAGTTGGCTAGATGGCTGGTTTGTGATGCAGAGTGATACCAACAGCATGGGTTCAATTCCTGCACTGGCTGACATTACCATGAAGGATTCTCCTTCTCAACCTCTCCCCTCACTGAGGTGTGTTGACTCTCAGGTTAAACCAGTTGTCTCTCTAATGAGAGAGTAGCCCTACAGGAGTATGGTAACTTTACCCTCATAGATTGCCTCTCTAATATTGTTAGTGGGACGCTAATCATAAGTAATTTTCATCTTAGACATTAATATTAACTATAAATTAATAATCAAAGTTACTATGTATCAACTGAAATGCCTTTGGAACTTGGTTTGTCAATTAATCCTGTCTAATAATTATTTTCACATTCACATATTTTACTGCTGGTAGGGTAATGAACATTTAGTTCATTTTTTAAGGTTCTTTGATAACTTTTCCTCAGCAGGGATCCTTGAGAGAAGTTAATATTGACTAACGCAAGAACAATTTTCAACTTTCAGACTCAGTTCAGTTGCCTGACTTAAACTAAGTGAAAATCCCCAATAGATTTGGCACAAGTGGTTAAGGTTATCAATTGGTCTAGTGCCTTACAAGAATATTTTGTCAGGAATTAATTCCAATGTCCTTTCGGAAGATTCAGAGTTCCAATAAAACATTACCATAAATTCTAGAAAGAAACAAAGTTTAAACTTTGAGGTTAATAAAAACAATACCTGAAAAATGTGACAGAGTAAAATTGTCAAGAGTTTAATTGAACATACATCAAGCTTGAAAAGTGCAGCACAACTGTTTTCATTAGCACTTCTCTGAACTAAATAAATAACAGCACAGGCAAAAGACGGATGTGTATGCTGGTTACGATAAAACATAGATATAAAAAAAGTGCCTGTGGTGACTCACTAAGGCGCTATGGAGGATAAATGAGCAGCTCGGGTATGGCATAATCAGTTAATCAGCAACCACAGAACGAAAGGGGGTATATATTTTCATATTTCAGTCCAATAGATGAATTCTGAAAATTTGTTGGCCACACATAAAACATAAATTGTAATGTAACCTCAGTCATTACATGTAGCTTAATGATACTTTTATACAACAATTTGCATTTTTAAAGCACCTTTAATATCGCAACACTTGTTAAATGAGCAATTATCGAGCACGGAAACAGAAATTGCTCGAGAAACTTAGCAGGTCTGGCAGTATCTGCGCAGAGAAATCAGAGTTAATGCTTCTGGTCTAGAGACCATTCTTTAGAATTATCAAGCACAATGTGACACCGATCCAGATAAAGACTGCGACGATACCATGGCTTTAAGAGTTGTATTTTGTCCTTTGTTTTAAATGAAGAAAGGTTGAGACAGATGTGATGAGTAGTCTGCTAAAGCCAACAAACAACTTGTGAGGCCTTGCATTTCTTTTTAAGCTGGAACAATAGAAGCAGCCTGAATGGGTGGGGTCAAGCTCACACGGAATCAGGATTTTTAGTTTTAGCTCTGTGTATTTGCTGGCATCTTGAAGCTGAATGTAGAATATGTTATTCCTTTCTGTTAAATCTAAAAGCTGGGGTTCTCTTCCTGCTGCTAGAATTGAATGTGAGACAATCTATTTTATTGTATTTGCCTTTGCCAAGGGTGTGTTTTGGGGCTGTTACTTATTAAGCATTTTGATGGTAACAATTAAGTCAATTCTTTTACTTTTGTTTTGTCTCTATTTTAACTACAATGTATGAATAAAGTGTGTTTTGCTTCAAGACTGATGGTTTGAATTGCATCTGGAATGCAACACCTGGCATACCTTTAAGGAAGGGAAGAAAAAATTAGGGTCTAAGCTATCTTCTTCATGTATTTTGAGGGGGTGTGATCTGGTCCATAAGAAGACATATTCCAGCAGGATTTTTATTTTATTCATTTGTGGGATATGGGTCTCGCTGGCTGGTCAGCATGTGTTGCCCATTCCCTGTTGCCTTTGAGAAGGTGGGGGTGAACTGGTGAGGTGACAAATAGCTTGATTAAAGAGGCATAATTTAAGAAGCATCTGAGAGGAGAAAGAGATGTGAGGTGGGGATAGGGTTTGGAAAGATAATGGATGTTCTGGAATTAATTTTCTAAGAATCCTTAGATTAAAACAAATTCCCAGAGGATTAGAAAACTGCCAATGTAACACAATTATTTAAAAAGGGAGCCCAAGAAACAGGTCAATATAGGTCAGTTGGCTTAGCATCTATCATAAGGAAAATATGAAGAATCTATTACAGGTATATCAATGTAATTACAAAGCATTTAGAAATGCATAATAGAAACAAGCACAGTCAGCATCATTTCCTGATGGGGAAATCATGCCTGAGATATTTATTATAGTTATTTGAGGTTGTAACAATCAGGGTAAATAAAAGTGAACGAATTGCTGTAATCTTTTTGGATTTCCAAAATACTTTTGGTAAGGTATCACACAAAAACTTCTTAATAAGAGCCTATGGTATTGGGGGTAACATATTAACATGGATAGAGGATTGGTTAACTAAACGAACACAAAGTTTGGCTAATGACAACCCGTACATGGTGGAATGCCATAGGGATCAGTACTGTGGCCACTATTATTTACAACATATATTAAGGACTTGGATGGTGGATGTGAACGTAACATCAAGTTTGCGGAGGAACAAAAATATGTGGGAAAGCAAATAGTGAGGATGACACAGGAGTCTGGAGAAAGAGATAAACAGGTTAAGTCAGTCGGCAAAAAACTTAGGACATGTATTATAATGTGGAACAATCTAAGGTTATGCACGAAGATGAGAAACGCTGAACATTACTTAAATGGGAAAAGACTGGCAAAATCTGCAGCACAGCGGGATTTGTGGATGGATCCTCACTCATGATTCACAAAAACCTAGCATCTACGTTCAGCAGGTAATTGGGAAGGCAAATGAAACACTGGCCTTCATTTTAAAGAGAATAAAGTATAATAATAGGGACACCTTGTCAAAACTGTACAAGGCACTAGTCAGACCATAGTTGGAATACTGCAAGGTTTGGTCCCCTTGTCTATGGAAAGTGTACTGGCATCGGAGGCAGAGAGTGGAGGGTCTCAGAGGTATGGAGGGATTTTCTTATAAGAGTTAGAGTAGGTTGGTTTTGTACTCATTGGTGTTTAGGACGATGAGAGAAAATCTTGTTGAAACATATAAAAGATCCCTAGGGGTCTTGACACAGTGGATTTGGAGAGGTTGTTGTCCCTGTGGGACAGTCTAGGACCAAAGAGCATAATGTTAGAGTAAGGGGTCACCCATTTAAGACAGAGGTGAAGAGGATTTTTCTTCTCTCACAGGGTAATGTGGAATTCCTTACTGCAGAGGACTGTCAAAGTTGGGTCCTTAAGTACATTCAAGGCTAAGGTAGACAAATTTCTAATCGGTAAGGGAATCAAAAGTTATGGGGCTAAGGCTGGAGAGTGGAGTTCAGGATTATCAGATCAGTCACAAATTCATTGAGTGGTGTGGCAAACTTGATGGGCTGAATGGCGTACTTATTCTCCTCTACTTCATGGTCTGAGAATTAGAACTGGAATTCCAAAATTTCAGGTTTAGATAGCTGAAGGCACACAGGGTGATGGTGAAGTGAGGAAAATAGGGAATACACTGGAAGCCAGAACATAAATACAAAGATCTTGGAAGGTTCCAGGAGATCTGGGGATATTTGAAAACAATGATAAAAATTTAGTTGTTAAGGCATCAGTTTACTGGCAGCCAACGTAGGCCAATGATCACAAACTCGATGGGTGAATAAGATTTGGTGACAGCTCGGGTATAGAAAGTAGAGTTTTTGATGAACTCAAGTTTATGGAAGATAGGTGACCATCCAGGAGAACACTCCAATATTTGTGACAAGATAACAAATACAGAATGTATCTTTGTTATAAATGATGAACAAGGCAATTTGGAGATGGGCAATATTATAGAGGTGGATGTAGACAGTTTTAGTTTTAATTTCTCTACTCCCCACACCCACTCGAAACTGTTTTTTTTCCCAAACTTGCTGCAGTCTGTTCTGTCTGGTCCAACCCTACCTTGTTATCAAACCTCGTTGTAAAGAGGTAGTACTATTGTTGTCTGGTGTGCCGACCTCATCCATGCAGAGCCTCCTATCCATGCCGGATCCTGACCTCACCATTGAATATCAGGCTGTTATTTTCACGACTGTCAGTGACCTCATCTCCTCCGGAGACATTCCCCCTACTAGCCAGAGGAACATACCTCATAGTCCTCCAACACCGCCCAAACCAGTTCTACTTCCTTCCAAAAAGTCACAACAACAAGACTACCCTGGCAGTTTTAGCCTGTTTCAGCCCCATTGAACTATATCTTCCTCTCTTGACCCTTTTTACTCTCTTCTTGTTCAAACTCTTCTGCCTTACATTCTTCCACTGTTTTAAGTTGGTTTTATTGTTTTCTAGTTCCAGACATCTCCTCTTCCCCATGGATGTGCAATCCCATCTACGTGTCTGTCCCCCAACAGGATTGTCTGAAGGCTCCCCACTTCTTCCTTGAAAAGAAGCCATCCATCACCACTCTCCTTCATCTGGCTGAACTTCTTCTTACTTTAAACAACTCAACCTTTTACTCATCTAATTTGCTCCAAGTCAAATGTGTGGCAACGGGTACCCATATGGGTCCCAGGTATCCCTATCAAACTGTGTGCTATTTGGAACATTCTTTGTTCCAATCCTACTTGGACTCCTATCTGCAGCTCTTTCTTAGATAATTTGATGATGCTTCCTGCTCTCATCTGGAATTGGAAAAATTAAATCGGTTTTACTTCCAATTTCTATTCTTCTCTCACCTTCACTTGGTCAATTCCTGACTCTTCCCTTCCTTTTCATTTCTGAAGACAGGTTATCTACAAATACTCATTACAAACCCACAGTTATCTTGGCTACACCTTCTCACACCCTGCTTCCTGCAAGGATTCCAGTGCATTCTCCAAATTTCTGTCTCCATCTCATCCTTTCAGATGTCACTTTTCACTGGGGTGTCTCCGACATAACCATTTTTCCACAGGTTAGGATTCCTCCTCATTGTGGTTAGACAGGGCCTTCAGCTGTCTCCAAACCATCTCGCATGCTTCTGCCCTCACTCGTCTCTCTCCTTCCCAGAACAACAGGGTTCCCCTTGTACTCACTTCCCACTTCATTGATCTCCACATCCAAAGATTGATGCTCGGCTACTTCCACCACCTCCAAACACATCTTCCTCTCCCCTCCAATGTCAGCATTCTGCGGGGACTGTTCCCTATGTGACACCCTGGTCCATTCCCAGTCACTCGTAACTACTCCTCACTCACCCATGGCACCTTCCTACGCAAGTGTAACACTTGCCCATTCACCACCTCCTTCTTCACTGTCCAAGGCCCCAAACACATCTTCCAGGTGAAGCAGCATTTCACTTTCTGTTCTGAAGAAATGTCTTGTCAGAGTTGAAACACTAACGTCTTTCGTTAAGGAGAGGGTTAGCAATGCCAAATTTGAAGGAGGACAGTATCTAGTTAAAGGGGATCATTGACCACTAAACTGGGGGAAGGCTAGGATTATTGGATGGTCAACATTGTAGTTCAAGGCCATATGTGGTAGTCTCATGGACAACATAGGTTCGAGAGGGAAAAGGCAGCAAAAAGAGGGTGACGAGAGATTGGACATCCTTTAGAGGAAGTTTGATGCGGTAGATTAGAGGTAGAGAGGGAAGCAGCAAAAACAGCTGAACACATGGCCTCAATCTTAGTGTTGCAGCAGTTCCTGAACTTTTTGCATTAGACTGAAGATGAAGGTAGAGGCTCAGAGAGATTTAAGAAGACAGTTTTCAGTGAAGATGCATCTTTACATTCCAGGATGATCCTGGAATAATGAGCATATTCCAAAGATTATAACATAATGATGGTGCTTGTAGGTGGTCCAGCCAGATGAATGGATAAACCAAATGAATGCCAAAAATCTTCAAGACTGTGTCCTTTGAAATTAAGGATGGAGAGAGGGTGCGTGGAGTAGAGAAATTAAAACTAAAACTGTCTACGTCCACCTCTATAATATTGCCCATCTCCAAATTGCCTTGTTCATCATTTATAACAAAGATACATTCTGTATTTGTTATCTTGTCACAAATATAGGAGTGTTCTCCTGGATGGTCACCTATCTTCCATAAACTTGAGTTTATGGAAAGGGAACCAGCCCAGAGAGAGAGGTTTAGATTTAGATTTATTGTCACATGTATATAAAAATACAGTGAAAAGTGTTTTTCACATATTATATGCAAAGTGTCACCACATTCTGGGGCCATCTTGAAACATTGAATATAATGCAAGATCTTACTGCAAGAATTCACCTCTCCCTCTTCTTCTTGTTCCTCCTCCATTGCTCCTCCAGTCACTGCCTGACAATGACCAGGATCTCTGTAACAGGCTCTGGGATTTCGGTTATGGGTCACTGCCATTCCTGCAACTGCTTTGTCTGAGTTGGAGCCACGGGCCTGGGGGCACGTGGGTTCCGCACCTCCTTTTCCCCATCCGACACTCCTTCAGACGCTGCTGATGGTCATCAGTTGTCGGGGTCCACTGGTGTCCCTTTTGCTGATTATTCTACTTCTTTGGGCACCTGGGCCTAGCTGCGGGCCTGGAGCCTTGGTTAAGCCTAGAATAATGAGCATTTTTGGAAGATTAGAACACAATGATGGTGCTCATAGATGTGCAGCCAGATGTGGCAATGAATAGATAAAACAAACCAATGCCATAAATCTTTAAGACTGTGGTTCTTGAACTTAAGTAAGTAGATAGAAGAAGTTTGAAGCCCGTGTGCCCATGCGAAGGTGGTGGTGAGGGTGTGGATGAGCAGATTGCTTGCTGCAGACATATTGTGGCAGATAGAAGGCCACAGCTGGACAGTTCAGATTATGAACCTGCCATTGTAAATGTCTAGGCAATGTATGCATCCCAGGACAGGCAGAGAAGTGGGGTCTCAATGGAGATGGAATCTGGAAAGTGAGCAGACATTACCTTACCTGTGATTGACCTGATTTGAGAAGAGAGGCTTTGGAGATGACAAGATTGAAGGGCGGCCATGAATACGTGCAGGGGACTGTATTTGGAGAAAGAGGTTGAGGGAGGATAGCAGGGCAGTGATAAAGGAAACCCAAATAAAAACCCCTGTGATAATACCATAGGTCTAAACATTCATGCCTGCATTTAGAATGTATCAACCAATTAAAGAGTTAAAAACCTTCTGTACACTTTAATGCTTAATTATATAGCATAGCGATTATGTTATGGAAAGTAGTTCAATCCTACCACAGCTGCTGAGAAATTTAAATTCAATTCATTGACCAAATCTAGAATAAAAAGCTAGTTGCAGTAGTGGTGACCATGAAACACCTAGATTGTTATAAAAACCCATCGGGTTCAATAACGTCCTTTAGTGAAGAAAATATGAAATCCTTATGTGTTACTTCAGACCACTGCAGAATGGCTCATTCTTATTGGTCTGGCAAGCTACTTCCTTACCAAGAATGCAGTTCATCTTCTTATCTTTACAAAGGCGATTAGGGATGGGCAATAGACTTTGGTCTTCTCAGTGATCGCCACATCTTTTCAACAAATTAATGTGCTGTATTCAGCACATCATCGTAGATGTTATTAGATAATATTGCATCATTACCTGAAGTGATGTGGATACAATTGCACACTATGTTAACATCAGCAAGCATCTACATTTCTGACCTTATGTTGGATGGAAGACCATTGATCAAAATAGCTGGAGCTAGGGTAGTGCTATCTTTCCAATAGGTGATTTTGTTGGCTCAAGTGGATGCTTACAAGTTCAGGATACTACTCTCAAGTATTTGAGTAGTTTGGTCAATATTCTTGTCTGAACAAATAACAACAAAAATGGTTATTGATTCATACAGGGTAATGATGATACCACATCTGAATTACAGCATGTGGGTTTGGTCTCAAGTGAGGAAGGTCATAATTGCCTATAGGTGAGTACAACCAAAGATTCACCAAACTGGTTTCTGGGATGAAGAGAATGTTTTATGAGGAAATATTGAGGATACTAGGTATACATTCTCTCGGGTTTAGAAAAATGAGACATGATTCAATTGAAATTTATAAAATTCCAAAGCGTCTTGGCAGGGTAAAAGCTGAGGAATTGCTTTCCCTGACTTGGGGTCACAGCCATGGAATAAAGAGTCTGACATTATTTCAGAATGCCAACGGTCCACTCTGCAATGTTTCTGCTGGTAGCATGGTTCTGACTGTAGGTGCATTGTACATACATGGTTAGGTGGAGATGGTTTGCTTTACAAAGTTAGAAGAATCATACATGTATAGAGAGGGAATTATAATTTAAGAACAGATTTGTTAGCAAGCAACCAGAATGTTTTCAATAGCTTTGCTCATATTTCCCTTAACACCAGCACTCTATCTGGCATGCACAGAGACTGCAGTGATAAGTATCAACTGACTACATTGTAATCTTTGCTTCATCATCGCTTTACCTGACAGCTTGTCCACAATCTTTCTGTGGATTGAGTCTTTGCATCATTTTGGTAAGCATAGCATAGATAATTAAGTGGGCCCGTACTTAGTATGTCATTAGATCAGAATATTTCAGCTGTTCAGGTCCCAGTTTTATTTTCTGTTACTGCAAAGCTCCACACAAAAAAAAACTTGCTGTATTTACAGAAGCTGCCAATAAACTAAAATAGTTTCCTGTTAGCATGCTGTGAGTGGGTTGGCTTGCAATGAAAATGAAAATAGGGACAGGCATCAACACTAGAACATGTCATCTTTGACTCTTAAGGTCTTGGATTCAAGTCCAACTTGAGAGGGCTGCTTCAGTTAGAATTTCTCGAAAACTGCAATGTCAAAGTGCTATCTTTTGGATGAAATATTAAACCAAGCCCCTATCTGCCTTTCCAGTGAAGTCCTGCGGAATGATTCAATGAGTAGTTTCCCTAATGTCATTGTCAATGTATAACTGCTGCATTCCCCAATTTCTAACAGTGTGTACACTTCAAAGATAATTATGCCCCTTTCCCATTCTCCCTTGTTTGTGCATCACCTGCATAGTCTGTACACCCGGCCATTTATTCTCTCTTTACAGTTGTGACAAGCTTCTTTGGTATTTGTATCACATGAGCACTGCCTCTGTTTGTTTTACTTGCTCTTTGCATGTCATCCCTACACGTTTGTATTTATGTAATACATCTGTGCAAGTTTGTGTACATTCTCGTACACGGTTCATCTTTTTATTTGAGGGCTAGGATATGCAGAAAGATGGGGAACAATCTACACCAGGTTAGATGTCAGAAACAGTGAAGCTGTGAGGGATTATCTACAATATTTACAAGATCAGTTCACCGAACACATGGGAGTATGGAAAATGATGGTTTGGAGAAGTAATAGGAATATGAATGAGAATAGGTTGTGGGCCACTGCTGCCAGACTTGACAGCAGTAGTGAACGATGGCCTAGGGGAATGCTGGGATCTGGAAATAATGACAGATCGAAGTTGGTACGCAAAAAGGCTCTGGAGGAGGCTGGTCTGGTAGAATCCATGGAATCAAGTCAAGGGCAAATAGTATACAGTGGCTAATGTAAGGAAAAAATAATGGAAATCGGAGTTAGGCCTGGATTTAAATCTGAAAATGCTCACATTTTAATCACTAATTTTCCAAAGCAGGAATCATAGTTTCTGATCAAAAAGCTAGATTGACAAAACATCCTTAACACACAATATGATACTGTAACCCAACTCAATATATATTAGTCCAAACCTCAATTTAGAAGGTGCTCTAACATTCTACAGTATGTGTAACTGTAACACAAGGCACTACATGTAGTGCCTGCAGTTACTAAATTTTTTTGACTATGTTGTCAAAGTAATAAAAAAATCAAAAATATTCTAAAAAATTCAAAGATTTATTTGTAATAATTACATGGTTAGGAATAGAGTGAATGAAATATTTCCCTATTTGATTCCACTGAGAAAAGGTTACTGAAATGTGCTCTCTCTCATTAAAATTAGGTATTAATCAGATCAAGATAAAAACAAGCACAGAATCTCAGAATTGTTATGTTACCAAAGAAGGCTATTCTGCTCTGCTGTGTTTGCATCAGCTCCCAGAACAAAAGATTTGAGCATGCACAGAATATTTCCAATCAAAGCCTTAACCACACAAATATGACTACAGAAACCAATCAAGCAGACGAGATAATTATTTTCAAATACACTTTTATGTAGGAAGAAAAGGAACAAGTGGCAACCTTTATAAAGTATAATACAAAAGATTACTATGTAAATCACTATGTAGTACAAAACTCGAATATGCTGAAAAGAAAGATATGTTACTAAAATGTTTTATTTTGCACTCAACAGGACAAACACAAGAATGCCAAATGTTAAATGATCACACCAACTCACCCTAAAGGAGCTAAGTATCCTAATTAGTTGGCAGGTTGAATATTACTGGCCAAAGTGTAGCCGTGGAGAAAGTAGTGGTGGCTCCACATGCTTCTGTGTAATTCAAAGAAAAATGTACAAGACTTGAATCTGTTCCTTTTAATTTGCTGAGAAACAGTCCCTGGATATAAATGATTTTTGGTTCTAGCAAGCAGAAATAAGCCACGTTATGAACTCAACTGATTATCTTAAACCGGATGCTCGTGCAATCAATATTGCACTCAGGATTATTTAGCAAGTGTTGTCTAATTGCAGAATAGCATCTAACAGTAAAAGTCTTCTGGGTTTTGCAAACATTGGATAGTCAAGTGTTCTGCTAATAAGGCTTATGAGCCAATTGTGAACTAAATTAATTCAAAACGGATGGTAAAGCTCATAACATGGTCTTTTTGCAGTTTTTCTAAGAGGCACACATTCAGCCACAGGGCTTGTTCTCTAAAACCAAAGGAAGTTTTTGTTCAAACTTTGCATAATTTTTGAATTATCTTGGAGTATGGACAGCATCGTACCGCCCATCATTTTCTCCATGGCAATGCCTTGATGAATTTACAGCCCTCTTCCCACCGATCTGCAACCTTTCCTCTTGTAATGTAAATTGTCATCATTTGATATCTGGCTTTCTTCCATTTGACCTGGAGTGCAAGATAACAAGATTCATCCTACTTTTCAACAACACCAGAAAGTGATGTGTACAAGAGGAAAAAAAAACGTAATACTGATATTAATAAAAGGAGAAGTCTTGAAAACATTTCGTGAAGGAAAAATCCTGATTGTGATTAAAAGCCAAATGGGTAACATTAGTCTGAATGAAGTGTTCACTCATCAAAGTAGCATTGCAAGTAATGTAGCTAAAGGCTTACAGGTATTCACTGAATATAATTGAGTTTTCTTATAAAGCAGGAGCCTTCATTATATCTTTCACTTTAAGAATTCCATAAGCAAGTACACTTCTAAACATACTTAAGTGGATAATTTGTATTTATTAAGGAAACAAAATCCACCACAAGGACACCCTAAAACTATTGTTATAGAAATACTAAAAAGCCAGAGTATTCTGTTCTGTTTCATACCAAGTATGAGCTTTTGGTTTTTAATTTATAAATCTTGTTATACATTTACTTGAACTGATTATTTGTACCTGAACTTTTGCAGTTGTGTTTTTTTCTTATGAAAATACTGCTTTGTTTCATTAAAAGAGAGGAATGTGACAAGACGGTTCATTCACAGTAAACTCAGGCTAATGTTACACAAATGAAATGTTAAATGTCCTCAGCTTCTGCTACAACAGTGTCAAATATTTGGTAGTATGTCTTCTGCTCCGAGCCATCACCAGCATAATAGGACTTGACACAGCATTCCAACCAGTGGCCATCATCTGTGGATAACAGAGAAGGTGGAGAATGATCAAAATAGATTTGATAGATCTCTCTTACCAACGTATGAGACAGACACAACTCTGATTACCTGGCAACCAATTGAAAAGCAGCATGGCTCTTTTTCTAATTACGGACCTTTAATTTTTAGAAGTATTACTTCATGTTTAGGGAAAGGTGAGGAAGACTGTTGGGGGTTTGGGGCAAGCAGGTGCAGACGAGAGAGACAGAGAGAGAGAGAAAAACACGAGGCAGCAGAGGGCACGCGAGTAGAAAAGGCAGGGAAAGACAGGGAGTTGAGGGGGGGGAAGCGGGAGTTGAGGGGGGGGAAGCGGGAGAGGAGGGGGGGGAAGCGGGAGAGGAGGG
>JAHRHZ010000021.1:44376629-44460102 GCA_024137785.1 Ginglymostoma cirratum
GGGAGAGGAGGGGGGGGAAGCGGGAGAGGAGGGGGGGGAAGCGGGAGCGGGAGAGGAGGGAGTAGTCCTGCAGTAGTCCACAGTATTGGTCTTCAACCAATTTGATTCCCTCCATGTGATACCAAGAAACAGTTGGAGACACTGGATACTGCAAAGGCTACGGGCCCTGACAACATTCCAGCAATAGTACTGAAGACATGTGCTCCAGAACTTGCTGCTGCTCCCCTAGCCAAGCTGTTCCAGTACAGTTACAACACTGGGATCTACATGGCAATGTGGCAAATTGCCCAAGTATGTCCTCTCCACAAAAAGCAGGACAAATCTAAACAGACCAATTACCGCCCCATAAGTCTACTCTCCTACTCTCGATCATCAGTAAAGTGATGGAAGGTGTCATCAACATCCTATCAAGCAGCACCTGCTCTGTGATGCCCAGTTTGGGTTCTGCCAGGGCCACTCAGCTCCTGACCTCATTCCAGCCTTGGTTCAAACATGGACAAAAGAGCTGGATTGCAGAGGCGAGGTGAGAGTGACAGCCCTCGTGAATAAGACTGCATTTGAACGAGTGTAACATCAAGGAGCCCTGGCAAAACTGGAATCAATGGGTATCAGGCGGCAAACTCTCTGGTAGTTGGAGTCATACCTGGCACATAGGAAGATGGTCATGGTTGTTTGAGGTCAACCATCTCAGCTCCAGGACATCTCTGCAGGAATTCCTCAGGGTAATGTCCTCAGTCCAACCATCTTCAGCTGGTTCCTCAATGACCCATCCTGCCATCACAATGCCAGAGGTGGGGATGTTCGCCGATGATTGCACAATGTTCAACGCCATTTGTGATTCCTCAGATACCAAAGCAATTGATGTTCAAATGCAACAAAATCTGGACAATATCCAGGCTTAGGCTGACAAGTAGCAAGTAAAATTCATGCCAGGCTATGACTATCACGAATGAGACCCAACCTAACCGCCCCCATCTTGGCATTCAACGGTGTTACTTTCATTGAAACCCCCACTATCAACATTCTGGGGGTTATTATCGACCAGAAACTCAGCTGGACTCACCACACAAACACAGGGGTTACAACAGCAGGTCAGAAGCTAGGAGTGCTGTGGCGAGTAACTTGCCTCCTGACTCTCCAAAGCCTGTCCACCATCTACAAGACACAAGTCAGGAGTGTGATGGAATACTCCTCACTTGCCTAGATGAGTGCAGCTCCAACGACACTCAAGAAGCTTGACACCATCCAGGACAAAGCAGCCCGCTTGATTGGCACTACACCCACAAGCATCCACTCCCTCCACCACTTATGCTCAGTAGCAGCAGTGTGTACTATCTACAAGATGCACTGCAGAAATTCACCAAAAATCCTCAGACAGCACCTTCCAAACCCACGACCACTTCCATCTAGAAGGACAAGGGTAGCAGACATGTGGGAACACCACCATCTTCAAGTTCCCCTCCAAGCCACTCACCATCCTGACTTGGAAATATATCACCATTACTTTATGGTCGCTGGGTCAAAATCCTGGAATTGCCTCCCTAATGGCATTGTGGATCAACCTACAGCAGGTGACCACAGCATTTCAAGAAGGCAGCTCACCACCACCTTCTTCTCGAGGGCAACTAGGGACAGGCAATAAATGCTGGGCAGCCAGCGATACCCACTTCCCACAAAAGAATAGTAAAAAAAGGGAGGGATGGAGTGGGAGAGGGAGGAATGGAGTGGGAGGAGGAAGGGGAAGTGGGTGATGTGGGAGGTTTGGGGAGGGGATTAAGCGAAAAGGCAGAAGGACGAGAAAACAGGAGTATGGGAGAGCAGCAGATAGAGCTGGAGAGGGAATGGGAAAGGACGGGCAGAACAGGGGACAGGAAGGATAGAGGTGGAAGAGTGGACGAAGAGAGGGAGAGTCGGACACAGGTAGGAGCTTGAGGAGGAAAGGAGAGGTTGGAGAAGGGACGGGGGAAGCAGTAGTGAGAGGGGGAGGTGACAAATGTAACGTTCTGTAATGTAATATTCTGGCCATTATTTAATTGAATGACTCAGTTAGTACCAGGCACTGCAATGTCACATGAATTAATATTACTAGCAGGCACTGGTAGGCTTCGACATTCAATGTTGATGTTCTGCCAAAAGAAAAACTTGTGTTACATGAAACAAAGCAGTTTATGCATTCAAGGTGACAGACAGCAGTAATATTTACATGCTGGGCTAGGCCAACAACACTGCTGCCTTGAGTCCATTGTCAATGCTCATTCCTCTCTTTAATTACACTATCAAGTGAGGCCATGGCTGCAAACTGTTTATTGATCTTGATGAAATCAGGGATGCAAAATTCTTACTAGAGAATAGGTTTGCGGAATTAAGTTGAAGTTGCACTGAAAAAGCCTTCCAAATTATACCTGAATAAAACAATGTACCAAGTCATTGTGCACAGTAGTTGGTAATCTGATGATTAATAGTCACATAGCAATCTGAAATGACCTCCCAGAAGTGCCTGTGCAATTAGCCCTGAACTATACTGTGACCGTGTTTCTGCAAATCCATACCGAGTGTTAAAGACTCTGCTGCGAGTGATGACAGCAAGATGTGTGACCGGGTGCGTTGTAACCATTCCCCAGAACATCACCACTACAGCAGGAACCATTTAATGAGTATGGTATTCCCATCTTTTGGATCTTTGATGGGGCATACATAGGCAAGCTGTTTCTACTTTTAGGTGAGACCAGAGTTAGGAGCTCTAAATTTAAGGTAGGCATTAGTAAATTTAACAAAGAATTCAAGAGAAGTGCACACAATTATGAGGAGTCTCATAAGGGTGGATGGGAACTTTTTTTGACTTTGGTCAGAAGCTAAACAGAGGCTCAAGGGGAAAGGTTTTCACACTTGGAGTGTGGAGGTGATCTGGAACTCACTTTCTGAATGGGTGGCAGAGGCACATGCTGCCAGAGCATTCAAAAAATGCCTGGATATGCACGTGAAGCGCTAAACCTACAGAACTATGGACCAAGAGCTGGAAAGTGGGATGAGGCTGGAGAGCTATTTACTGGGCTACGATGACCCCTAAATGTCCTTCATCCATGCTGTCAATTTCTACCCAGGAAGTGATTGGAATGTGGAACCCACTATTAGAAGGAAATAGGTGAGGTGAATAGCATAAAGGAATTAAGAACAAACCAGATAAGCACATAGGACAGAAAGGAATAGGATTTTTTTGATTGGGTTTGATGAAGAGAGTTGGGAGCAAGCTGTGCGAGACATAAACCCTGGCTCTGTTAGGCTAAATGGTCTGCTTCTCTTTACTACTTTATACTACATTTGATTTCTTATTTTGATCTTGACTTTTCAGATGATCTACAGGTGATTTCTTATTTTGTTTCTTGGCCGCCAGACATCTCTGCTTCCTTTCTAAAGATGGTGATTCCTCTTGCTTCCGAGGGTGCGGTTTGAAAGGTAACCGGGTGACCCTTCAGAACCACGTGTGTTATCTGCCTGTGGCCTTTTAATGGGAGTGCAGACAGCCATTTGATTGCAGGAGACATTTCCTCAGAGCTCGTGTAACATTCGGACACCAGAGGTTGGCCCATTTCATAGAATCATTGAATCCCTATAGTGCAGAAAGGGAACATTTGGCCCATCGAGTGTGAGCCGACCCTCCAAAGAGTATTCTCATTCTTGTGACCCCACATTCACTATTAATAACCCACCTAACCTGGACACTATGGACAATTTAGCAAGGCCAATCCACTCAACTTATACATCCTGAACTATGGGAGGAAACCAGAACACCCAGGGGAAACCCACACAGATATGGGGAGAATGTGCAAACTCCACACACAGTCACCTGACCCTGGAATTGAACCTGGGTCCCTAGCGTTGTGAGGCAGCAGTGCTAACTATCGAGCCACCCTTACGATTTCCTTCTCATTAATTGGAGAACAGAAATCAGTTATTGCCTCAGCACAGACTGGACCTTCCTGGGTTTTAACAAATCTGCTGAGTTGCTGGATTGTAAATAATTTTGTGTGACATCTTATCCCTTTCCTTACCATCAGTCTTTTGCATTTGACCTTATCAGGCCTAGGCGAGACAGGAACCTAGTATCAGAATTTTGCCAATTGGGAAGAAGGTTAGTGCAGCACACTGCTCCTACTGCCTTGCCTTTCACTGCCTTCTGCCCTCTGAGCTGCCTCCCAGCAGTGTGGTTCAAGCAGTTCAGGCTGATGGTTCCATATAGCGACAGTCAACTTCAACTTATCAAAAAAGAGCTGCCCGTTGCGATGGAATCCAGTATCTGGTGACCTGGTGGTAGACCGCACAACTCAGTGCAGAGCGCAATGGAGTATGATTATTAAAGTCGAGCTTTCAACTTAAACAAAATGGATCTATTTCTGCTCCTCCAGATCTTTACTGACACCAATGTCTTCTGATTAATGGGTTCAGCGATGGTGCATTTCCCTTGAAATCCTCAGGCTGTATAACTTTCTAATCCGCTCAGTCTTCCGCACCAAGCATCTTTTATCTGCTTTTCTTCATTCTCACGCCATTTCTCTTGTACAAAGTATGTTAGGCCTTGCCACTTTTCTCTCCTCACCAGCCACTTTCTATCTGATTCCTACCTTGTACTGACTCTCAGAGAATCTGTCCATGACTGTCCTTGTAGCCAGTGTGAAACTTTACCCAGTTACAATGGACATACACAGATAGCAGTCACAAGGTTTTAGCATTGTGTTTAAACAATGATTAAAGGTGTCACATTTCTTGCCAGACACTTGAACATAGTCAGGTTCGATGAATTATGGAGCACAGCAGGTTTGAAGTGTCATTTGATCTGAGAAGGGGTAGTAAAGAGATGGGATAATCCTTTACAGATTAGCTGTGAACTGTCCAAAATGGTGCCACACTGCAACTTGCCTGCAATATTTCCTGCAGTTATCTTTGTAGTTATTGCATACAGATTACAGAATAAAAATTGCACAGTTCAAACATCTCAAATGTTGAGCTGTTGGCAGAAAGTGGTCCTTGTGGGCATCACAGAGTGCACACACGACGTTATAAATTTTTCAAGTTCTTAACAAGAGCGATACCAATGAACACAGTGAAAGCAGGAGCTACCAGGGCAGACACGATCAGAGGTAGGGTTTGGGCAGCATCTTAAAAGAAGAGACAGGTGGAAGGGTTTGAAGACAATATTCCAGAGCTTGTGGCCAAACTCAGCATGGCTGGTAGTGCTGGATTGCTTAAAATTGAGATGTGAAAGCAGTGAGTATTGGAGGACCAATGATACGTGCACAGCTGAACAACATCGTACAGAATGGGAGGAGAGAAACTATGGAAGGGTTTGCAGACAATTTTGAGAATTTTAAAATTCAGGCACTTGTGTATGGGTAAACTGCAGTCAATGATCACTGGGGTGGTAGGTGTACAGGACCGGAAATATTTTTTAAATTCATTTTTGAAAACTGTCAGGAGAGCTGTGTAGAGACATGACACTTCATGAAGTTGGCGATAAACCCCCCACCAAATTATTAATGATTCTAACTGGTAATGAATCACCAGGAAGCATCGGAGTAATTTTAACACTTCAAATTAGATGGTGCTGAAACACTACTCCTTCTTTGAACTGAGGAGCATCTGCAACAAAAAAAGGAAATTGCAACAACAAAAAAAAACTGTCCAGACTTCCCTGGTGTACAGATAATAAAAAATACAAATACTCTCCGGCCCATTACCTGGATTTGCTCCTGGTGGACACAGTGTGTCCATTATTCTCGTTAGTTTCTCCTGAAGCACATCATCGATCATAACATCAGCTGCAGAAATCCCAAAGAATCTTTCCTGAAGGGATGAATGAACCAGAATTAATTGGGCTCCTGTTACCTGCTGAGTCCTCTGTTTAATCATCCACAAATTAAATTTGGAAAAAGAAAATACACAACAGCTATTTCAGTGCTAACCTCCACAGGCATTTAACTGTCCGGATTCCATAATAGCTTAACCACAAACTGAAATCACAGATGTTTAAAGCTGTCATGTATCATTATTGACTGACTGTCAGGATGCAGCAGAATACTGGAGTAATAAGGAAGCAAACAGCAAGTTTCAAATACATTGTCTGAATTTCCTGAGGTATTTTCTTTCTTTCTAGCAAGTATTTTCTTATTCCCAGAATAAAACAAAAATCAACTTTCTTTAATGAATCTAAGGAAACCAGCAAAACTAATGACATTTTGCAGAGAGGACTACCTCGACTTGTTCTGCTCCTGGTTCAAGAGAGGTCCAGATGAGAAAGTGAGGCTGACAATGTGTAACTCTCCCTCACTATAATCCAATCCAGGCAGAAGCCATGCTCATCATCTTTTTATTACGCGTCTTCCATCATTTGATGTTACAAGTCCTGTCGTGAAGGGGTGAGCATTTTCTAGTTTTATCTCGTGTCATTGTACCTCACAGTCACATGTTAGGCCGATGCAGTGCTCGAGGGCTATTTTTGATCCCTATTCAATATATTCTGATAAATTTCTGCAGGATTGCTGAGGCAACTTGAGATCACCTCAATATTTCAACATGAACAATCAATCTCTTGACTCTTGTATTTTTGCACATTCTCCATAAATTGGGAGAATCTGGCACCACAAAGATTAAATTGGAAAGATGCAAAATCTCATTCTGCCACTGTATTATATCATCATTAACTAATGGTGGCATATTTAAAGAAAGTAAATCCAGTTTATATAAAGGGCCAAGTGTTAGACCTGTTGGTAGGAGAGCATTTTGGCAGTAGCGATCATAACTCTTGTTACTTTTACAATAGTCATGGAAAAGGATAGGTACATACAGCAGGGTAAGGTTTATAATTGGGGGAAGGGTAATTACAATTTTGTTAGGCAAGAACTGGGTAACATGAAATGGGAACAGATGCTGTCAGGGAAGAGCACTATTGAAATGTGGAGATTGTTTAAGGAATGCATACTGTGTGTGCTCAATATGTTTGTCCCTAGCAGGCAGGGAAGATGCGGTTGAGAGAGAGAGCCTTGGCTCTCAAGAGAGGTCGAACGACTGGTTAAGAGGAAGAAGGATGCTGACGTACGGTTTAGGAAACAAGGAATGGAAAAGGCTGTAGAGGGATACAAGTTAGCCAGGAAGGAACTGAAGAAAGGGCTTAGGAGAGCGAGAAGGGGGCATGTGAAAACCTTGGCAGATAGGATCAAGGAAAAATCCAAGGCTTTTTACACGTACGTAAGGAATAAGAGAATGACCAGAGAAAGGGTAGGGCTGATCAAGGATTGTGAAGGGAATTTGTGCACAGAGCCTAAAAAGATAGGAGAGGTCCTTAATGAATACTTTTCTTCGGTATTCACAACTGAGACGGACCTAGTTGTAGCGGAGGACAGTGTGAAACAGGCTGGTAGACTAGAGGAGATCAATGTTAGTAAGGAAGATGTACTAGGAATTTTGAGGGACTTGAAGAGAGATAAGTCCCCTGGGCCTGATAGGATTTATTCAAGGATTCTATGGGACGCGATGGAAGAGAACGCAGGGCCTTTGGCGATGATCTTTTCGTCCTCACTGTCCACGGGTATAGTGCCGGAAGATTGGAGAGAGGCAAACGTCATTCCCTTGTTCAAAAAAGGGAATAGGGATAACCCCGGAAATTACAGGCCAGATAGTCTTACGTCAGTGGTGGGCAAATTATTGGAAAGGGCTCTGAGAGATAGGATTTATGATCACTTGGAAAGGCACAGTTTGATTTGTGATAGTCAGCATGGATTTGTGTGGGGGGGGTAGATCATGCCTCACAAATCTTATTGAATTCTTTGAAGAGGTGACCAAACACGTGGATGAAGGTAGAGCAGTGGATGTGGTGTACATGGATTTAAGTAAGGTGTTTGATAAGGTTCCCCATGGTAGGCTCATGCATAAGGTAAGGACGCATAGGATAGGTGGAAATGTGGCAGATTGGATTCAGAATTGGCTGACCCTTAGAAGACAAAAGGGTGGTAGTGGATGGAAAATATTCAACATGGTGCTCAGTTACGAGTGGTGTACCACAAGGATATGTTCCGAGTCCTCTTCTATTTGTGATTTTTGTAAATGATTTGGATGAAAGACTGGAAGGGTGGATTAGTAAGTTTGCGGATGATATGAAGGTGGGTCGAGTTGTGGATAGTGCGGAGGGCTGTTCTCGGTTACAAAGGGACATTGATAGGATGCAGAGCTGGGCCGAGAAGTGGCAGATGGAGTTTAACCCTGAAAAGTGTGAGGTGATTCATTTTGGAAGGACAAACTTGAAAGCAGAATATAGGGTTAAGGCAAAGATTCTTGTCAGTGTGGAGGAGCAGAGAGATCTTGGGGCTCATGTCCACAGTTCCCTGAAAGTTGCCACCCAGGTGGATAGAGTTGTTAAGAAGGCGTATGGTGTGTTAGCTTTCATTAATAGAGGGATTGAGTTCAAGAGCCGTGAAGTTATGCTCCAGCTATACAAAAACCTGGTTTGGCGACATCTGGAGTATTGTGTCCAGTTCTGGTCGCCTCATTACAGGAAAAATGTGGAAGCGTTGGAAAAAGTGCAGAGGAGGTTTACCAGGATGTTGCCTGGAATGGAGGGAAGGTCTTATGAGGAAAGGTTAAGAGAGCTCGGGCTTTTCTCTTTAGAACGACGAAGGATGAGAGGTGACTTGATAGAGGTGTACAAAATGATCAGAGGTATAGACAGAGTGGACAGCCAGAGACTTTTTCCCAGGGTGGAGGTAGCTAGAACGAGGGGGTTTTAAAGTGAGTAGAGGTAGATATAGGGGAGATGTCAGAGGTAGGGTCTTTACTCAGAGAGTGGTGGGGGCGTGGAATGCATTGCCGGAGAGGGTAGTGGAGTCGGCCTCATTAGGGCCATTTCAGCGGTTATTAGATCGGCATATGGATGATAGTATAAGGTAGGGGTGGAGGTTAGATATACCTTAGGATTAGGGTAAACGTTCGTCACAACATCGTGGGCCGAGGGGTCTGTACTGTGCTGTACTGTTCTATGTTTTAAATATTGAATTAATGACATAGGATTTCAGGCAGTAATCCTGAAGCAGCACAGTTTACACCATCATCTGATTGCCAAAACTAGATGAGGATTTTTCATTCATCTGCTTTCTTCCCCATTAGAGTTTTCATATTACAGCCTGGCTGGATGGGATTGGGTCAAATGCTAACTTACCGCCTCATTCCACAGAAAAGCATCAAGAGATCCCGATCCATCATCATATGTAAACTTCATGACAAAAACATAGCTCAGAAGTTGAACACCTAAAACTGGTGTGAAGAAAGCAAGTTAGATAAAGTCAGTGAAGTGTAAAAAAGTAAAAGCCATAATTATGTTAAACCCCTCGGGACACCGCTATGAGAGGGATGCTGAGGAAAACTCTTTGTCATCAGCGATCTGTTACGAGGTGGAGTATACTGCTTGAAACAACTTTTTTTGGATCAAAATGCTGTAGGTCTCTCCCTAATGGCATTATGTGTCTACCTACAGGACATGGACTGCAGATGTTCACGAAGATAACTTACTACCACCTTCTCAAGGGCAATTAGGGACAGGCAATAAATGCTAGCCCACCCAGTGACGCCCAGGTCCTGTGGGCGAATAAAACAAGAAAAAAAGTGAAGGCATCTTCGATAATAACTTTTAAAGATAAAATTGGACATATACTTGGAAAGGAAAGAAGTGCAGGCCACAGGTAAAGAACAGGTGAGAGGGACAAGCTGGCTGTTTTTATACAAACCTGGTAAAGGTGCGATGGGCCGAACAACTTCGTTTTCTGCTATAAGATGCTATAAATGTAATTGTCTGACCATCAGCTTGATGTCTGAGGGAAGACCGGGAACTCCAATGTCAGACGATTTCAAATACACAGAGGAAATTGAGCCACACTAACTTCAATAAGTAGTACATAGCTGATGTTTATTATATTTGTTGCTAAAAAGTGATGCTTCTGAAGCTGTGCTAAGCCCTGTGCATTACTAGAAACTGACACTGGTTAGAGTAATCAAAGCTAAATTGTTCACTCTTTTGTAGCACATCAAATCTAGGGAATTCCCTACTTGCTCCAGAGATAATAGGAACTGCAGATGCTGGAGAATCCGAGATAACAAGGTGTGGAGCTGGATGAACACAGAAATGAAGGGTCAGAAATCAGAAATCAGAAAATGAAGGGTCTAGGCCCGAAAAGTCAAGCTTTCCTGCTCCTATGACCCTACTTGTTCCAATCTTTCTTCCTGTACAATGATGAGATCTTAAGACTCGATCCTAACGTTACCGAACCAGCACCACTTTTCAATCTTGGTCCTTCCCTATGTATTTTAAATAGTTTCCTTAAAAAATCTCTGGAAATACAGACTCGGGATAAAAGTTCACATTTGATACCATGAGGATATCATGAATAGCCAAATGATGACAATAATTTGCCCTTACTTACCACTTTTAATGCAGCAGAACATTTAAACATGCTTCACAGAAAATAAAGTTTGAGAACCTCACACGTAAGCATATATTGTGAAAGGTGTCCTAAAACTCAATTTTGAGGAGTGTCTTAAAGGGGAGGAGTGAGAGGTGGAGAGAAGAATGGAGGTGTAAGAAGGGAATTCTAGAGCTTACAGCCCAAGCAGTTGAGAAGGTGGCCACAAATGATTAAAATCATGCATACGCAGGGTGCCAGAATTGGAGGAGCTCTGGGAGCTTGGAGAATTATAGGAAGGGATGAGGCCATGGAGTGATTTGAAAACCAGGTCAAGAATTTTAAAGTTGAGGCTCTGACAGCTTGGTGAGAGTTGAGGTTCAAGCAGTGGAGCTTTTGAATGAGTCTGGGTTTGCCGAAGGTGAAAATGGGAGGCTGGTTAGAACAACATTGAAATGACCAAGGCACAAGGTAACAGAGTCATGGATGATAGATTGAACAGTTGAGGCAAGGTGATGTTACAAGACAGAAAGAGGTGGTCTTGATGATGAGGCAGAAATGTGGCTAGAAATTTATCTCAGTCAACTATGATGCCATGGTTACAAAACAGTCTGGTTCCATATCAGTGACAAGAAAAAGGGATAAAGTTGGTGCTTTAGCCTGCTTGAGAATTACAAACTAGCTTCAAAGACTATTCCAAAGCATACTTCAGGGTAATGTGGGCAATATGTCCAACTGGAAAAGAACAAATTACCTTTGGCTATTGCTGATGATTCCCAAGTTCCTGATTGCCACAGTGTTTGAAGAGCATTCACTGGCTGTGGATGAGAACAATTCTTGCAACTGGAGAAGAAAATGATCACCATTTAGGAAGCAAGTTGGCATCCAAATTTCTCCATCACTTTTTTAAAACTATTGCAATTCACTTAACAGCTGTTCTTCAGCAACACATTATCTGTTCTTCTACTGCAAATTAGATCGCTAACGTAACAGTCAATTACATGATAGTTTTGACATCTGAATTAAATTTAGATATTGGATAGAACTTATCAGGTCTTTATGAGGGAGCTGAAGGTGAAGGTACCTGTGGGGGACAGTGACCATAATATGATGGAACTCACCCCGCAGTTTGAGAGGGAGAAGCCAGAATCACAGGTGACAGTGTCACAATTGAGTAAAGCTAATGATAAAGACACGAGGTATGAGCTGGCCAGAGTTAATTTGGAGGGGACCCCATCAGGGAAGACAGTGGAGTAGCAATGGCAGGAGTTTGTGGCGGTAATTTAGGAGGCACAGCAAGAAATTCATCCGAAGGAAGAAGAAGCATACTAAGGAGAGGACAAGGCAACCATAGATGACTATGGAAGTCAGGAATAACATAAAAGCAAAAGGTAAAGTATACAATAGGATGAAGATGTGAAGAGGATTGGAAAGCCTTTAAACACCAACAGAGGAGAAAAGTCATGGGGGTGGGGGTGAAAATGAAATACGAGGGTAAGCCATCTAGTAATATAAATGAAAATTGCAGGACTTCCTTTATATGTATCAAACCTAAGAGAGGAGCAGAAGTGGACATTGAACCACTGGAAAATAAGGCTGGAGCACCAGTAATGGGGATCAAAAAAATAGAGGGACTGAATAGGTACTTTGCATCAGTTTTCATTGTTGAAGAAACCAGCAGCATGACAGCACTTCAAGAGTCAGGGGGAAGAGTTGAGTATAGTGACCATCACTAAAGAGAAGGTGCGAGGGAAGCTGAAAGTAGATAAATCTCACAGACCAGATGGACTTCACTCCAGCGTTCTGAAGGAGATAGCTGAGGAGATTGTGGAGGCATTGGTGGTGGTCTTCAGAAATCAATAAATTAAGGGAGGGTTCCAGAGGACTGGAAAATCTAACAGCCCTGTTTAAGAAGGGAGGGTGGCAGAAGACAGGAAACTATAGGCTGGTTAGCTTGACTTCAGGCATTGGTAAGATTTTAGAGTCCATTATTAAGGAGGAGATTGTGGAGTACTTGGAAGTGTGTAGTAACATAGGGCTGAGTCAGCATAGCGTTGTCATGAGGAGGACATGCCTGGCAGATGTGTTAGAATTCTTTGAGGAGGTAACAAGCAAGTTAGATGAAGGAGAGCCAGTGGACATAATCTACTTGGATTTCTAGAAGGTTGTTGACATGGTGCCACACAAGAGCAGCTAAATAACAGCCTGTGGTGTTGATGTACTGGCATAGATCGAGGATTGGTTGACTTGCAGAAAGTAGGCACTGGGGATAAAGGGGCCTTTTTTAGGACAGCAGCCAGTGACTAGTGGAGTTCCACAGGGTTCAGTGATAGAATCACAACTACTCACATTAGACATTAATGATCTGGACAAGGGTCAGATGGCATTGTTGCTAAGTTTGTAGATGACACAAAGATAGGAGGAAAAACAGGTAGTGTTGAGGAAGCTGGAAAGCTGTAGAAGGACTTGGACAGGCTAATGACAGTGGGCAAAGTAGTAGCATGTGGAATACAACGTGAGACAGCGTGAAGTTATGCATTTTGGTAGGAAGAATACAGGTGTCGACTATTTTGGAAATGGAGAAGGGCTTTTGAAATCTGAAGCACAAGGGGACTTAGGAGTCCTAGTTGAGGATTGTCTTAAGCTTATCATGCAGTTTCAGTTGGCAGTTAGGAAGACAAATGCAATGTTGCCATTCATTTCAAAAGGGCAAGTATACAAGAATAGAGATGTACTGCTAAAGCTGTATAAAGCTCTAATCAGTCCGCATTTGGAATACCGTGAGCCATTTGGGCCCTGTATCTAAAAAAAGGGATGTGTTGGCTTGGAGGGGGTCCACAGGAGGTTTACAAGAAAGATCCTAGGGACGAAGAGCTTATCACATGAGGAGTGGTTGAGGACTCTGGGTCTGCACTCGATAGAAGGATGAGAAGAGGAATCTGATAGAAACTTATAGCATACGAAGGGGTGTGGACAGAATGGATGTGGAGAAGGTTTCTCCACTAGTAGGAGTGACTAGGATCCAAGGGCACAGCCTCAGAATAAAGGGATGATCCTTGGAACTGAGATGACAAGAATTCTTTTCAGCCAGTGGGAGGTAACTCATTGTTACAGAAGGCTGTGGAGGCCAAGTCATTGAGTATATGGAAGACAGAGATAGATTGGGTCTTGATTAGTTAGGGGATCAAGGGTCATGGTGAGAAGGCAGGAGAATGGGGTTGACAAATATCATCATATGGTGCAGCAGACCAAATGGGCTGACTGGCCTTATTCTGCTTCTATATCTTATGAGCTAACAACTTTATTCAACCAATGCAATTAGACTGGACTATATGATATTAGCTTTTCAATGTAATGTTCGTCCTTTGAAGAGATGATGATCATGTTCACCATCTTCAGTACTGGGGAGGGTTCTGCCCAGAATGTCCAACAAGGTCAAAAGATATGCCTTTGCCTCTGCTGAAATAATGGCCAATAGAATATGATGTGTGTTTATAAACAATTACTCAGTATACATTCACCCTACCACTTTCTTAGGCCTTCCTACATTGAATGGATTATTCCTATAAACGTCAATAAGCACACATTAGTTTGCCAATGTATGCTCTGCAGATATCTGCAGCACTTTAAACAGCACTGGCTACAATACATAACAGCCCACTTATTTGATTAAATGAAAGACTTGGGTTTCTCCTGTGGCAATAGTCACAGGATGGGAAGAAAGTCTGAAAGAGACAGGATGGAACAGAATGGTAAGTAAATGAATCGTGGTAAAGCAACAAGTGATTGGTAATTCCTGGATAATTTCAGCCAAACCTGAGTGGAAAATGACTAAAATTTTTTTTTAACTTGGTTTAATTGTGAGCCAAAACTTGGCAACTTGTGCTAAGGGCACGTTTGATATGGGAAACTGGATACGGGGAGTTTATCAGTCAGGGAATGTTACTCAGAATTCCGACTCCCGAATGAGTTAGCTCCATATATAAAGTATAGCTGGTCAGCTACTGCATGTACAGTCAAAGGTACAAATTCTCCAAATTATCCAGATTGAAGTCAGTGCTGGACAACAGTGCTTTAGATGTAATGCTTCTGCTTCACAATGATGGTAACAAAACTGAAGACTCCAGGGGACAAATGGGCTACTTCTGCTCTTAATTTTTATGTTTGTAAACCATTCACTCACCATCCAATAACTACCCTTGAATCGGAGAGGGGGAACATAGGTGAATTGCACTTAATAGTTCCATTGAGCTGAATCTTATTTTTGTTTTGGATGTGATTTCCACCTAATAGTAGTTCTATTGGGCCAAATCCTTTTTCTTTAGCTGTGTCGGTTTTGTTGACTCTCTTGGAAGGTTTCTCGCTCTACCTCTGCTACTGGATCCAACTCCCACTGAGGCTCATGTTTCACCCCTCTCACGATTGCCTGCAACATCTTCCCTCGCTCGTCTGACAACTAGCCAAACCCCCGACACCACCACCCCTGTCTGCCCGCTGCACTGCCTGCTCTCTCACCCATGCACTTTCCCGCCTGCACCAGAAGTAACAGCTGTGCACCAACTCTCATCGCCCTTCATATCTGCCTCTCTCTTATTCCAGGAGGAAAGCAGCCCACAGTAGGGCAGTAAGAGTCATGGTTGGTGATGGGGTATCTCAGATTGACTCCCTATGAGGACAGAATCCTGACTCTGATCATCCCCAGAGGTGGGCAGGCTGTGCCTAAGCCCCTGGGCTGCTATCAGAAGCTGCCCTTGACTTACTGCACTAAGGCCCCCTAAGCAAAGGTTATCGCCTTTGAACTTGATGGAAGACTGCTGTCAAACAAGACAAGCTGCCTAAATTTGTGCCTGTGTTAAACTGCAAGGGAACAACTGTACTGTGAGGCTGGTATCTTTAGTTGAGAAGTAAGATGGGGCAAATAAAGGGAGGAAAGGCAAGGCAGGGGTGCTGTCAGCATTCAAGCAGGCTCAAAGTTAGTAAGTGCTGAGAGAGTAAGTAAACAGCCTGGAAATGTAGTCTAGTTTAGTCCACGAACAAATTATCCCTGTTCCCTCTTGCAACCTGAAGTGCAGAAGCATCATGCAAGTAGCCTGGAGATGTCTCGAGGGTTTTTAAAGAGGCTAGCACATGTTGGCTGCCAATGTTCACGCAAGCAGGGTGCGTGGGGCCATGCCCTAAGATGTTGGTATCTGGTGCCCAACATTGAGATCCTTCAGAGCAACCAGGAAGCTGACGTTGCCAGGTACCTGTCCTGGTTTCCAGGTCAAGAATTCCCGGTCCAGTTTGCTCATTAGGGGTAGAATGATGGAAAGCTACATATTAATGAAGCAAGATAGCCAATTACTAACAAACAGTAATCACCTGCTAGGTAGCAGCAGGTTGCCTATTATGAGACTCGCCTCAACAAGCAACTTTAGTTCAAAGATACAACAGGTTGCTGCCAATATTGAGCTAAGCCACATTGGACTTCTTGCTTGATTCTGCCACATTTTGCATCCTAGCCTACGTCATCCAGGTCATTGACCTTGAAGCCTACATTTGGTACAACTCAGAGCTGATATCTGCAAAAGGGCTAGTGAACCAATGATATAGCGCAGTGTGCTAATGTACTAGGATCAGAGGACTTCACTTTTCACGAACGTGTGTAGCAATGCCATAAATTATAGAATCACAGATCCATAGAATCCCTACAGCGTAGAAGCAGGCCATTTGGCCCATTGAGTCCACACCAACCCTTTGAAAAGCATTCTACCCACTTGCTTACCCTATCTATGTAACCCTGTGTTTCCCATGGCTAACCCACCTAGTCTACACATCCCTGGGCACTATGGGCAATTTAGCACGACCAATCCACTTGTACCGCACATCTTTGGACTGTGGGAAGAAACTGGAGCAGCCAGAGGAAACCCACGCAGACACGGGGGGAATGTGCAAATTCTTCACAGACAGTTGCCCGAGGATAGAATCGATCCGGGTCCCTGGTGCTGTGAGGTAGCAGTGCTAACCACTGAGCCACCATGTCATGTAGCTGGATAAATTAGCTGTACAATTATTCAGGGACTCAACCCCATTGTTGGAGTTTGCATTGCAAGGAAATTCTATATCCTGTTGGATAAGGAATACCCGTCAGCACTATGTGAAAAATTGTGCAGCCATTTGTTTTCTCCCACTTTCAACTCGGTCCTTATAACGGCCAAAAAAAAAAACACACACATGATGCACAATGAGGTCAAAGTTCAGAGGTTGTGTTAGCCATAGTTACTCATAGTTACCCATAATGCCATTTTCTATCTTCTATAAGGAATGGAATGGAAAGGTCATTCAAAGACAGACATTCGGTCCTGGAACTGGTAGGAATGACCCTTCCAAATCTCTCGGAGAGTCGATACAGCTCATTTACAGACACTCCTTTAAAAAAACGGAGGAAAATGTAACTTAATAATGCAAACAGCCCAGAATTCAACTTGCAGTGTTCATTATTTTTATTTTTAGCATATTTATAAAACTCAACGTATTTCTTACTGTTCATTTGAAGGAGTGAGCTACTTCAAATATGCTTTTCAGACATGAATAGACTTTCGGTTTTCTGTTGCATTTAAGTTTCTTCTATTCTAAACCAGTCGTTAGTAGAAAATCAAATTTCACTTGAATACTTAACTGAATACTGGTAAATCTTTATGTGGTCACTCCAAAGCAGCACGGTATTATGGGATATCGTCAATCATTATCACAAATTTCAATAACAAAGGGAGGAAACGTAACAGGATCTAGCCGCAGGAACAGGTTGATCTGAGAGTAACTGCTATCAATTCCATGAGTACTCACAAAGGTATGGTACTGAAATGATGATTTTCCCTCAAGACTGAGCAAATGTGCAAGAATATTAGCACGGTTAATAAGCTCCTCACGCGTGCTTTGGGCTTCTGGTGTATTTTTACCTCCCGATTAATACAGCGATAGAAAGCTGCTAGGCTTTCATTAAAAGCAACACTTTTCTGTGATACAGTTCACAGAGTATAAGCAATGGTCGTACAAACAGGAAAAGACACAAGTGCAGAACATTACAACTTTAGAGATGAGCTCAGGATTCTTTCTGAAAGCAGTCAGACCTGAAGCTCATTTCTTCAGGAAGAGCAATGGAGTGTTGTAAATTATTACTGGTGAAGTCTTGCATCTATTTTTAGGTTTCTTCCTGTTTTGAGCTTCTTAGCTCCTTACTTGTCGTTCTCTAAGCACTAGCAGCTGTCTATAACAACTTGTACCTGAAGGGCAACTCTCAATGCAAAGAATTAAAGAGTGACTGTAGGCAGAAGAATCAACTATCATTGAAGCCATCATGGCCAAAGACAAGCCACACAATCAAGACACTAGCTGGGTTGATGACCCTGGCTGTTAGTGCTTGTTTTGATGTAAAAAATTGATTACCTGTGAGATCACATTTACTCAACTCAATTCCCTGTCTCCTCTCAGCTTTTTTAATAGCATGCTACCATCTAACTAAATGTGACCTGATGGTTTCCTTTTGCCTATCAATTAGGTTCTCCACTTGCATCAACATTAGTAGTATTCTGCAAGTTTCTTACCTTCCACCAGGATCGTGGAGTGTTCTGGAGCACTTGGCGCTTCACCGGTCTTCACAAAATGCACTGTGATCCGGCGCCTCCTTTCATCTTCCGCTTCCCATGTGGCTGTCTTGTACCACAGAGCATCACGTGACTGGATATCAGGGTCAACAGTCATACAGCCGAGATTATAAAGACCTTGCAAAGCAGTGTCGAGATCATCATCGTTTGGAACCTCCTGCCTGATAAATGGACCCACAGGAACCCGTCAGCACAGAGAGAATATAGTTATACACAGTTAACAGTTAATACGTTGTAAATTAAGATCGAAGATTACTTGTCACAGGTTTTATAAGCAACATTAAATACTTTCTTTAAAGATTCTTCGGACTTTTCCTTCCTGCAGGTCTTATCCAACGAGCCACATTCAGATATTTAAACTAGTGACGGCATCTCAGGTTCGAAACCCGTTAGATTGCCTTTATCTTTACTCTTAGTCGTATAATATTAGAATGATACTTTTGGAGATCCAATTAATTTCATAGAATCGCTATAGTGTGGAAACAAGCCATTCGGCTCAATAAGTCCATACCGCCCCTACGAAGAGCATCCCACCCTGACTCATTCACCTACCCCTGCATTTCCCCATGTCTCACCCACCTAACCTAAACATTTCTGGACACTACCGGCAATTTAGCATGGCCAATTGACCTAGTCTGCACATCTTTGGACTGTGGGAGGAAATCGGAGCAGCCGGAAACCCATGCAGACACTGGCACAATGTGCAAACTCCACACAGACGGTCGCCTGCGGCTGGAATTGAACCCGGGTCCCTGGCACAGTGAGGCAGCCATGCTAAGCACTGTGCCACCATGCTGCCCAAGTATCACAGAATCCTTTCAGTGTAGAAGCAGGCCCTTCAGCCCAACAAGTCCACACTGACCCTTGGAACATCCCACTCAGACCCCATCCTGCGTAACGCACCTAGTCTACACATCATTGAACACTCTGGGCAATTTAGCATGGCCAATCCCCTAGCCTGCACATCATTAGAATGTGGGAGGAAACTGGAGGACCCGGAGGAAACCCACGCAGACATGAGGGGGACCTGCAAACTCCACGCAGACAGTCGCCCGGGGTGGGGGGGTTGGAATTGAACCCGGGTCCCTGGCGCTGTGAGGCAATAGTGCTAACCACTGAGCCACCATGCCTTAAACGTTTCATCCCTTCACGTTGTGGGGAATCCCAATAGCAAAGTAATATAAATCTGCCAGAGGTGTCGCTCAGGAATTTTTTTTTTGGAAGTAATGTTCCGTAACAATTCAAATCTAAGCCCTTGAAATGCTAAGCCAAACAACTTCTAGCTGCCTTTGTACACGAGTGCTGACAAAAGAGATCCATCCATCTCTCTAAAATAAGAAAAGCCATGCAGCAATAAAGCAAGAGAAAATTTAAAACAAAACATGCTGTGCTTGGAAATTGTGCACAGTGCTGGGTATAATGAGAGAAAGCGGGGACAGAAACCTTTCTGCTTTTGTTCCTCGATATGTAGTCAGTCTGAATCCTTTCAGAAATAGGTATTCCAACTCTCCTGAAACTGAGAGAATTCCCTCCAACTCTCTCAGGTGCATATTAAATTTTACCAGTTGGAATCTATAACAGTGATAATCTACAGTCAGCAATGTTATAGTATGATGTCTTTATGGGAATGGACTGTTTGTTACTTTGGCACAGATGGTGACCTAAATGAAAGGTCTAAATGGGACTACAGGCAACTCCAGAAAACCCAATCAGAAAATAAACCTAAAGACAATTCAATAGTTCCCAATCCTAAAAAATGTAATGTTTCCAAACATGCATCTCAGTTGTAATTTCATTGAATATGAGTGCAGCATCTGAAAGGTGTTTGATACTTATCAGCCTCAAGCCATTGAGCAAAGGCTCCCATACTGCTTTTGTAATACAAATCTAGCTTTGCAAAACAATTTAACCTGGGTTGTAGTTCAAAACAGTAACAGTACAAGAGGTATGCATAAAATAATAACTTCCCATGACTGATTAAACTGCAGAATTATTAATTTTTGGTGAATTCCTGATGGGACAGAAGTTTGAGGGGCAATATGAAATGAATGCATCCTGTTTGATTCAAAAGGCTTGAGAAAACAAAGGCTGAGAATGGTGAGATTAGGGTATTCTATGTTTGGGGCATCTTATGTAGACGGTGGAAGAGAAAGGCTTGATGGATCAAGTGATAATTGCTTGTTTCAAGTTAGTCTTACATTCTGGTAATGGCAGATTATTCTGTCAAAAGCAAACACACACTTCACCAATATCCTTTACGTATCTGCTATAAATGCTTTCATTTATCATCGTAATCTTAAAATTCCATTGGCATTGCACTGTGTATAGCTAGCCATAAAACTGCAAAAACAGCTGGTCAGGTACTTACAGCGAACGACACTCGGTGCAATAAAGTTTCACTGACTGGTGAAGAGCTCTTGGCTCATAATTCACCAGCTTAGCTCGGATGCGGTACTTCTGAGGTGGTGTTTGGTGCAAGATTTCTTGAATGGGGGTTGTTCTGATGTGCTGATGAGCTGTGACTACTGCAACAGAGTATTTAAAAGTGCCATGAATGAAGGTCAAAAAGGTACAATGAACACATTAGAAGTAAAAGTACAGGAGGATGAGAACCTTTCCACAGCATCGTAACCAGCTGGAACAGCTGTTATGTTAAGGGTTTTAAGCAGAATAGGAAATTTGAAGCTTTGGCAACTGCTTTCAATAACTTCCCTGCCCTTTCAGGCTTAATGATTCCCCCAGAATCAGCAACCTAGGCTAAGCTCCCATGTTAAATTGCTCCTAGCTCCCCTTGTTCTCCAACAAAATTAATTTTGGTAACAGAGTAAATGGCATAGCCCTGCCCATAACCGCATGGTTAAGATTGAAGGAAAATCAGAATCACAAGGTCACGCCACTGAGTTGAAAAAGTTTAGGAGTCCAATTAATTTTTTATAATTGTTAGTTGTGGACGGAACTGACCAGGTGAAGCAAATTGGGAATCTCTCAATGCTCTGAGACAGCGATGAAAGCCACCACATGTTAGAGAATTGGGCATCGGCTAACTCAGGCAGAGCATCAGGTTCTCCTAGTCAAAAGACATTACTGAAAATGTTGCTTTTTACATCAACCTGATAGCTTCCATGGCCATTTGTAACCAGAACCATTCACTTCAATTGAATAACTTGAAATTGGGAAATTTCAATACGTGACTTCTCCCATTACAATTCGACCATGATCATTTCCAAATTTATATGTTTCCACTATATTATCCTGTTGCTTATAATTTAGCTCCTTTCCTCTGGCCTGAATCAAACTTCATTGTAATATGTTCATTAAAAAGAAAATCCTGAAGTCAGTCCTAAGTAAGCCTATCAACCCCCAGAGCCTCTGTCATTTTCTATTGCTGCACTGATGTACCTAATGCACTGTTCGCATTTAATTTTTCTCTCATTAAACATCTTCTCTTCAGCTCTCTGATACTTGGTAGTTATCTACCAGACTACATAACTGACTGTTTTACACTGGCAAGATACATGTATATAGCTTTTACAATCAGCATGAATTAGAGGGTGATAAGTTGAAACTGCATTGAACCATACTAGAGCCTTTTGATAAGAAAAAGACGACTTGGACTTATATGGCACTACCTCAGAACGGTCCAATGTGAGTTACAATCAATGTACTACCTCTTTTAGAAAAGATCAGTGTAGTAATGCAGGAAAGGCAGCAGTCAATTACCTGTAGCAAGATGCACAGTGTAATAATGACCAGATAATGCTGTTGCCTGTGGGATACATATTGTTCAGGGCACAGAGAGGAACATCTACGCTCTTCTTCGAATAGTATGATAAGATCGTAATCCATCTGAGAGGGGCAGATGTGGAGGCTTTGCTCATCATAACTAAAAGATGACATCTCTGGCACAGCACTCCCTCACTGATACACCGCAGAGTCAGCTGTAAGATCAAATCTCTTAAGTGTGTTTTAAGCCCAGAGCTTTTTGATGCAAGAGGTGACAGTACTTCGACTGAGTCGCAGCTAACGCTGTGGGGAAGACTTGTGAGATTACAGGTAGCAGCTATCATTTTCTAAAGCAGCTTCACAAGAAGTCATGCTGAAGAAATGGCACGAAATTTCCTACAAACTCCAAAAGGTTCCTGTTGATACCAACCTGTTGCAGATTCCTGCTGACATCGCTGAATCCTAGCCGCTGAAGATGCTTCAGATGCTGCAAGATTGGACAGTAATAGTCTTATTAATAAGACAGCAAGTACCGATCAGGAAACCAGCTCTATTTGCAACATAAAAACTGAAAGAACGGTGCACGCTGTAAATCAGAAACAAAAACAGAAATTACTGGAAATGCTCAGCAGGTCTGGCAGCATCTGTGGAGAGAAAGTTACCGTTTCTGGTTGAGTGACCCTTCCTCAGAACTGGTGGTAGCTAGGAAAACATTGGTTTATATGCAGCACTGTTTTCCAATTTAAACAAAATTCACATCACCCTCACAAGGATGTGACAGGATGAGTGATGGGAGGGGAGGGAATTAAAAGGCAAATGGGGTTTTTCCATATCTGAACAGAATAGTCAGAAGGACTTTGTTTAAAGCATAATGCCTCATTTCTTTATGTTCAATCTGATTACTGAACTAAAATTACATGTCGTTTTCAAAAATAAAAGTATATAACATGGCAACATCAAAGAGAAGCAACAGTACAGAGAAACGAATGTAAATTGGGAGTCCTATCAGAAAAATCTGAGGATCAACAAAAACACTAAGATAGATTAAGAGGCAGTTGTGAAAAGATTGATGAGCAGGTTTACTGGCAGTGATATAGGTCTTTTCTCAGTTTTGAGGGGAACCATCAAAGTTAGTTCTGATCCTTTGAGTGATTGATCTGGGGCAGCACAATAAAAATTGTGTGGTTTGGATCTAAGTTTTGATTTAGTGGGTGTTTCAGTTACAGCATTTTTAGACTTCTACAGCCAAATACAGATGAAAACCTCACACTGAGCCTGGTTCAATGCAGCGTTCCACAATTTGTTATAACTTCTGTTGTAACAGACTCAAAATGGTATCTGAAATAATTTGTAAACATCTATCAGATTGCTTCAGTTTGCGCGTGACAGCTCCCATTTCACTTCAAAGGCCAGGTGTTCAATATAAAGGGCAATTTTATTTGAGTGGCGACAGTGGAAGGCTCTCAAAGAAGGCAGTAGATTGTTTGAAAATCTGATGCAAAAGAGGAATTTCATAAGAAGCAGCAACAGGAAAATTCAAGAATAAAACAGGTTTAAAATCTGGAATGCTGAGGAAACACCAGCTAATTCTTTGCAATTTTTGTAACACCCAGTCTTGGTCAACCTTCTTTTCATGGTCCAAGATATCTCCTGGAATGAAGTGCACTGATTTGCCTGGGTCTCACTGACCCCCGCCCACAAAATACTGAGGCAACAAACCTCCCATAGTAGGAGGAAAAAGCAACTTTGAGGTGCCTGAAAAATTGAAATTATATAACGCTGTTGCTGTAGCTTCCTCTGGACCTTAGAATGATCCTATTCTGAGAAAACCCCATAGTTTTTGAGCCTTTTAATCCCCATTGAATATCTACTCCACTAATAAAACACCCACTCAGTTCTGCACTTGTGTCTCAGTTTGGGTTATGCACTCAAATCCACAACACTACTGAAGAGGAGAAAAGGAGTTCTTCTGGTGTCACGGCCAACATCATCAGCATTGGTGGTTCCTCGCAAACAAGGATGGCTCTCTTCCAGTCTCAGGGTGAGTCCGTAGGGGGCTATACTATCCAGTGTGGCTGCCACAGATTCTGCCACACTTAGGGCAGAAGGTGGTCGCGGGAAAGGGGTGAGTGGGGCATTAGTGTGACAGTGTGCTCTTTTCATTGTCTTTGCCCAACTTCCGCTATTTCCAGACTGGCAAAGTCTGCAGGTGCTCGACGCCTTCCCAGATGCTCCTCCTCCGCTTTGGATGGTCCTGGGGCAGTGGTTCCCAGGTCACGGCCAACACTATCCCCTTAACGAACATTCTCTATGGGATGTTTCAGGGATGTGTTTTGTTTTCCTTTTCTTATTTGGAGAACCTGAAGTTCTTCTTACTAGACCAGAGAAGTGAAGTGGATACCAGGTAAGTGTTCCCAATTCAGAGAAATATTTCCACTGGATAGGGAGCCTGCAACTAAAGGTCAGCAGTTTAAAACAAGCACCTCAGGTTAGTTGTCAGAGGCTTGCCTTCAGTTAAGAATATATTCCCTGGATGCCTTTTCAGCACAAGAGTTCTAATGACTCACGACCCTCTGATGGAAAAGCTTTTGTCTCTTTTCTGTTTTAAATGGACAGCTCCTGATTTTTAAACAGTGACTCATGGCTCTAGATTCTTGCACAGGAGGAAACACCCTCTCCACATTTACCTCATCAAGACATGTCCAAATTCTAAATGCTTTGATCAAGTCACCTCTTACTGTTCTAAACTCCAATGCATACAAGTCTAGCCCCTCCAATCTTTCTTTGAAGCCAACCTGCCTCCTCCAGGTACTGGGCTGGTAAACCTTTCTGAACTGTTTCTAACACATTTCCATTCTTCTTTAAATAAGGGCTTCCAACTTTTAATCACCTGGTCATTAAAGGGCCATCCACTGGAATCCCAATTCATAAAAGGGATCAGAAAATTCAGTCTTCACTAGCCTGAACTATGTCCTTTGTATAGTTTTTACAAGTATTAGCGAGCTCTGTATTCGAACCTATGCATTCTGGCCATTTCATATTTTTTTCTTGGAAAAGCATATTACTGTCAGTAATTTCAGTATAAAGTCAGTGGCCCACATTATACACAAAGCCTATTTATCAGATCATCATATCCTTAAAACTCAACCTGACCTCCTACCTTAGATGCTGTTATGGTCCAACTAATGGTAATACTGGGCACATCAGACCTGAGAAATTAAAAACGGCTTGATAATTCTTTGAAGTTTGCATCACATACAGACAGGGTGGTTGAAAAGGTGTTTGGCACGCTTGCCTTCATTGCTCAGTCCTTTAAACATAGGAGTTGGCAAGTCACGTTGAGGATGTACAGGATATTGGTGAGGCCTCTTCTAGAATGCTGTGTCCAGTTCTAGTTGCCCAGTTACAGGAAGGATATGATCAAGCTGGAGAGGGTTCAGAAGAGATTTACCAGGATGTTGCCAGGTATGGAAGGTTTGTGTTATAAAGAAAGACTGGATAGGCTGGAACTTTTTCTCACTGTAGCCCAGGAGGTCAAGTGGTGACCTTATAGAAACTTATAAAATAATGAAGGGTATAGATAGAGTTAATGCTAGTTGCTTTTCCCAACCATGGGGGATTTCAAGACAAGGGGGCACATTTTTAAGGCCAGAGGCGAGAGGTTTTATAAAAAAACACATGGGGTCAAGTTTTTTCACAAAGAGAGAGTGGCTTCTGTTTGGAATGAATTTCCTGAGGAAGTGATGGATGTGGGTACAAATACAATGTTTAAAAAAACGTTTGGATAAGTACATAATAGGAAGGTTTGGAGGGATATGGGCCAGGAGCAGGCAGGTGGGACTAGTTTAGTTTGGGATTATCTTTGGCATGGGCTGTTTGGATCGAAGGGTCTGTGTCCCTGCTGACTGACTCTCCATAGGTTTAATGTTTTTAGGTTTTTTTTAACCTGATGATTAGCTCCTGAAACATATTTACATGAGGCTGCTGATATTCCTTAAAAATAGAACGCCTGTTATCGCACAAAAGAGACCCAAATAAATAAAACAAGTGATACAGAATAAAGAAGTAGATATAAAGGTCTTAACAGTAAAACAAAGTTTCAACCTGTTTCCTAGATTCAAATCCAGAGAAATTATATCCTTAACTCTAAATTATACTTAATTTATTTCCTCTAATGCCTTTTTCATGGACTGTGCCAGCAGTTCTACAAGTCTGCAGGCACAAACATTTCACAATTCACTGAGCCTGACTTTCTCAGTTCTAAGCATTTGAAGATGTTTACAGACGTATATTATCAGTTTGGAAACTCGTCCAGACTAGGAAACGCTTCTGAAGTGACTAGCACCCCTAACCTAACCTGCAAAAGAAACTGGTTCCATTCGAGGAAAAACTATTCTACCATCTGAATTGAATTCTGGATTTTTTTTGAACAGAGAAAGTTGACTCCTCTGCTCTGGAGTCAACACAAAATGAATGGCTTTGTTCTGTTTACTCTGTCGTAAACCCATTTGTATAGACCTCCTATCCACTAACACTACAGAGGTCTGCTAGGCAGAAGATCACAGTCACATGATTTCTTAGCAATGATGTGTCTCGGTCACTGTTCCAAATTACTTTCTACTCTTTTAGGAATAATACCTTTACAGAACTGACCAAATTCTTCTGCCTCTCCTTTAAAATTCTACTTTAAAATATGATACTTATTTACAAAGAGTACGTCTTTCATCAGAATTTCTTCCCAGAATCAGAGAGGACCGCATATGGCTGTACCAGGATTATATCCCTCATGTTGGAAGTTGAGTTTGGACTATCAATTTAGGTGCCCTTCAGCATCAGGTAAAAGGCATTAAAATGCTTTTGTGAAATCCAACAAGTATTAATTTTACATGGAAGAGGACCCTAGGTGAACCATTGAGCTAGTAAAAGAGAGGTAACAGACGGTTGAATGCATCTTTCAATTTGTGGATAATGAGCCCAGGGGACAGACTGGAATCTGTTTTATGACCACACCCCTGGGGTTTCTTAAGCAGGTGTCCATTGATTTTATTTATAAAGTCATTACACAGAATAACCCGTTGACTTCCACAAAGCAATGGGACTGACTGCTTAGTAAGATTTAACGTTTAGCACAGCAGTGCTGTCTGTCAGCAGTAAAACTCCAGTGGGCTGTGTATTTTGCGTATTCCCCTCCCACCCCACCACCACATAAACTTTGACAATCCTGTAACATACAGAAGATTTGGAATATCCCAAACTGAGGTAGAATCAACATGGACCTGTTAAGTTAGGGAAGGTCATGGTTGAGAAATTTGATCAACCTTTTTGAGGAGATAACCAGGAATATGGCTGAGGGTAATGCATTTAATGTCATGCATGATATGGACTTTAGAAAGGCTTTTGCTAAAGTCCCTCACGGCAGACCGGGCAAGAAACTAAAAGCTTATTGCATCCAAGGCAAAGTGACACAATGGATCCAAAACTGGCTGAGAACAGGAAGCAAAGGCTGACATTGCAGGGATGTTTGTGTGTCTGGAAGTCTGTTTCCAGTGGGGCTCTGCAGGGCTCATTGCTGGGGACCATTGCTGATTGGATTTAATTATTTGGATTTAAATGTAGGGAGTGTGATCAAAAAGTTCGCTGATGACACAAAAATATACAGGGTTGATAGCCATAAAATGCAGGGGGATATCAACAGACTGGTCAGCTGGTCAGAGCAGTGACAAATGGAATTCAACTCAGGAAAGTGAGAGGTAATGCACTTGGTGAAGGTCAACAAGGCAAGGGATTTCACTGTGAATGGTGGAACCCTGGAAAGTGCTGAAGATCAGAGGTACCTGAGTGTGTACATCCAAAGATCTCTGAACGTAGCAGGGCAGGTAGATAAAGCAGTTAAGAAGTCATATGGGACACGTTGCCTGTATTAGCTTGGGCACAGAAGTTAAGAGCAGGGAGTTATGCTCGAACTCTATAAAATACTGTTTAGGTCACAACTGGAGTACTACCTGTAGTTTTGGTCACCACATTAAAGGAAGGATGTGATTGAACAAGAGAGGGTGCGGAGGAGATTTATCAGGGAGCTGCCTGGGCTTGGATATGGAAGGGGGGTCTGAGATATGAGGAAAGATTAGACAGATTGTGGCTGTTTTCCTTGAAGCAGAAAAGGTTGAGAGGGGACCTGATAACAGGTGTGTAAGATTATGAGGTGCGTGGACAGGGTGGATAGGAAGGCACTTCTTCCATTAATAGACAGGTCAATAACTAGGGAGCATAGATTTAAGGCAAGAGATAGAAGGCTAACAGCAAAGTTCAGGAGAAATGTTTTTAATCCAGAGGGAGGTGGGAGTCTGGAACTCACAATTCGAAAGTGTGGCTGAGTCAGAATCTTTTGAAACATTTAAGCAGTAATGGAGCTATTGAATTGCAATGCCACAGCCTCCAGGGCTCTGGGCCAAGAGGTGGAAAATGGGGTTAGTCAGATCTTAGTTGGCTGGTGTGGAAACGATGCAGTGAATGGTCTCCTTCTGTTCTGTAAATGTCTACAGTCAAATGTAAACACTGCCTGTGCACTGTGCTGTCTCTCATCCATGTGTGAACTGCTTTCCATTCAAACTGTGTCAATCAGCTAAATGCTGTAGAGGCAGCATATTACACCGACATTCGGCTAGAATAAGTTATTTTCTTGAGGACGATCTACGTTTATAATGAGGTTGATGACAACACATTCCACAACAGGTTACAAATGTAACTGGTGTCCACTCTGGTCTCACAGCTACCCTGTAGCATGTAGAATCTCTACAGTATGGAAAGAGGCCATTCAACCCATTGAGTCTGCACCCACCCTAGGAAGAGCATCCCATCCAGCCTCAGGCCGCTGCCTTTTACCATTTCCCATGGCTAACCCACCCAGCCTGCACAACGCTGGACGCAATTTAGCATGGCCAAGCCACCTAAACTGCACATTTTGGACTGTGGAGGAAACCCACGCAGACACAGGGAGAACATGCAAACTTCACACAGACAGTCACCCGAGGCTGGAATCGAACCCAAGTCCCTGGCACCGTGAGGCAGCAGTGCTAACCACTGAGCCACCTTGCCACCCTAAATGCAGAGAATCATTGCAACAGCAAGGAGAGACCAACGTGCTTTAAACCTATTGTTCTCTTATCAGTCACTTTCTTTACGGAAGAGAAACTCTGAACAGTCTGTACCAAGCAAACAGGAGCCAACACTGGCTGCACGGCAGCTGCTGCCTGGACTGCAACAATTCTTCAGCGACAGCACCATCTAGAGGTGAAGAACTTCCATTTCTCTCAATGCTCCAAAAGATTTTTTTGAAGTCAGCGAAGGAAGAGGGGCAGTGTTGTTTAAAAAGTAGCACAGAGTATAAATGGAAGGGCGTAGCCTGGAGCTGACAGTAGTGAGTGAGCTGTATGGTGAGGTAGTTAATTCATGAAGGCTAACACTGGCTCTTTCGAAAGCTGATTGGAAACTATTACAGCTAAGGCTGCTGGCGGCTGGCCCATATTGAGAAGTCAGGAAACTACTCCTCATACTGATTTAACTTCATACCGACTGTGATACGATCAATTCACTGGAATTCTTGTCATGTATCTACTTACAACAACTGCTGCTGGAAACGTCTCAAAATCCAAACTGTTGTCTTACAGAATGGAGACTGTGGGGAGGAGGGCACTATATATGTTTGTTAAGTAACAAAAGGAGTTTTGGACCAGCTTCCGTCAGTGTAATGAATATTCAGGGAGGGCAGTATGACAGTTAGGATGGAGCAGTAAATCTAATAATGCTTGCAAAGTTCTCACTCGAACAGATACTCATTTAGGTGTCAAATAAAATCCAAAAGAACTGTGGATGCTGTAAATCAGGAACAAAAACAAAGTTGCTGGAAAAGCTCTGCAGGTCTGGCAGCATCTGTGAAGGAGAAAACAGAGTTAACGTTTCGGGTCCAGTGTCCCTTCCTCAGAAAGTGGGGAGCATTCCATCACACTCCTGATTTGTGCCTTGTAGTTGGTGGACAGGCTTTGGGGAGTCAGGAGGTGAGTTACTTGCTGCAGGATTCTAGTCTCTGACCTACCTTTGTAGCTGCAGTATTTATATGGCTAGTGCAATTCAGTTTCTGGTCAAAGGTAACCCCCAGGATGGTGATAGTAGGGAATTCAGTTACAGTAATGCCATTAATGTTAAGAGCTGGTGGTTAGGTTGTCACCTAGCATTTGTGGGGTCCAAATATTACATGCACACAAAGATGACCACCTAGCTGGCTCCTATTGGAAGACGCCCAGACTGCCATCCTGAAAAACGGTTTTGGCAACACAGGAACAAAAGAAGTAGATGCTGAAGTCAGCCTCTCGGGCTTTAAGCCCATTCTGCCATTCAACAAGTTCTTGTTCAACATCATCTTCTTGCACTATTCCCACATTGCTTGATGTTTTTAATATGAAGAAAATGATTAATGCCAGTCTTGAAGATACTCCATGATGGGGCCACAACAGCTTTCTGGGGAAAGTCAGACACTTTCAAGATGCCGATTGCCTGTTCAATGCTGGAATGTGTTAGTCACTGATTTTGGCTGTAGTAGCTCTCCCCATTCGTACCTGTGTGCCTGACAGGCATCAGCAGCCATCTCTTCAGAGAATAATCCTGATTTCCCAGCAACTCCCCTTACAGCCTGGATGTTGGGCTTAGGACACGCAGCATCTGGGAATCCGGATAGCTGTCTCAGAGCCGAGACCTTAAGATCCACTTCCTGTGGTGTCACGCCAACCGGACTTTCATTGAGGGGAAGCCTTTGCTGTTCAGGAATTGGGCAGGTTTATCCAGTGATGGATACGTGCTAGGATCAATGACCCCTGGATCCGAGATAACCCAGCAATGGTGGTTCTTGTCTCAAAGCAGATGTAGCCCCCTGGCCTCCAGAGTAGGGCATCTGTGACCTGCCTGATGGCATGATGAGCTGCCAACTGAGCGATACTACTCAAGTCCACAGTTGATCCCTGGAACAATCCAGAAACGTATCAGGTCAGTTTCACGGTTGTAGAAGGAAGACTCCAAGTCTTTAGGTCAATGTGGAGCAGAGTGTAAATATCCAAGACCATCTCCCTGGATGGATGGTAGTGTCAGATGGCACTGTCACAGTTGGATAGTGCATTCCTCCTGTTGACACTTCCTGACCAGGAGGATGTCTCTACTCAAGCTCCTCCTCATCGCTCAGTCCAGTGTCAGAGTAACCTTTCAATTTCCACACCAGAACTTCAGTCATCACGAGGCCTTCCTCATGCTACTCTGCTGCTTAAGTGATGCCAGGGTCTCTTGTTCCTTTCAAGAGACCAATCAACCACTCCCACAAATCCACATCTCACAGCATCAGTGAGGGCTACTCTTCGAAACTCAGCTATTCACAGCCAGGGACAAAATCTCAACCACTGACCAATGTATTCGTAAACCCATACATTCTGTTCCCGTCAGCTACACTCGAAAATGTCCCAGAATCTTCGATTCACTTGTGCCTCCTGAGTGAAAGAATCACAAAGCAGCTACACCAAACACTGTTCATGATCTTCACAACGAGCTCCGCAATTTGTTAATTGAAGATTTGCTAGCTCCCCATTCTTACCCTCCCTCTGATAACTGCATCGTGTTCTGGAGCACATGGGATCCTTCCAATGATTTTTCAATTTACACCCACACCCAAGACCACTCACACAGTCTTCTGAAAATTCACTCCCTGACATCTGTGGGAACATGACTGTTAGGCAGCAAGATATGAGTAAGCCATGAGTCAATGTCAAAATAGGTCCAGACATATGTTTCATTTGATGGGGTCTTTGCTGACAAAGCCAGCATTTATTGCCGATCCCTGACTGCCCTTGAAGTGAACGGCCGGAGAGCCATTTCAGAGGGCAGTTAAGAGCCACATGTAGGTCACTCCAAGTAGGGATGGCAGATATCCTTTAGGGAATGAAATTAATAAGGCAGCTGGGTTTTTACAACAGTCAATAACAATTATCATGACCATTACTGAGACTAACTACACACTGCACATTTGTTAACTGATTTCAGACTGCATTAGCTGTCATGCTGGGATTTGAACCCATGGCTACAGAACATTAACCAGGTTCTCTGGACTATATCATTGTCTGTCCTAACACAGATTCAGCCACGCACAAGGTGAACCTCCCATGACGATCCAATTAATCTAAATTTGTTTTGTTTCTCCATTTTATCGATACGTAGAGTCTTTGACAAGACCGGACTGCAGAGATAAAGAGTATATAACAGAGTCCAGGGTCTTACCTGATGGCCTTTTTGAAGTGTTAAGATTGTCCAGTAGCGAAAGATCTCCCAGACTATCCTGGTCCGCAGACAGAGCTGATTCTAAAGACCTAAAAGAAACAAACATCCCTGAGAAATTCACACCCATTTACAGAAATATGAAGTCAAGCTTATTATGACTGGGAGAGTAAAAAATAGTCTGGGTGACTTCAGGTACCAAAGTCCTTTGTGTGCACCGCAAGGCAATGACTAAAGAACTGGAAGTTCCACCACACCTGAAGCCTGCTATCTACTGTTGCTGATACAATGGAAGTCTGTGCTGTTTACAGGTTACGTGGAAATAACTTCGGTGGCTCCAGAGTTGCTTCAAGACTGCAAATTTATAAAACTTGCTATAGCTTTATAAAAACATTGGTTGGGTCACAGCTGGAATACCGTGTGTAGCTCTGATCGCCACACTATCGGAAGGATGTAATTGCACTGGAGAGAATGCAGAGGAGATTCACCAGCATGTCATCTGGGATGGACAGTCTCAGTCCTGAGGGGAAACCGGATAGGCTGGGTTTATTCTCCTTGGAGCAGAGGCAGCTAAGGGGGAATCTGATTGAGGTATACAAAATCATGACAGATTCAGTCAGAGTAGATCATTAGAATTTGTTCCCCATGGCAGATGAGTCTAAGACCAGCAGGCAGACATTTAAGGTAAGGAGTAAGTGGCTTACAGAAGATCTGAGAAACAATTTTTCCACCCAATGGGTTGTAGAAATATGGACATTGTTGCCTGAGAGTGGTGGAAGCAATTACTCTTGCAACATTGAAGCGGCATCTGGATAAGTACGTAAAATGCCAGGATATAGTAGGCTATGGATCGAGTGCCGTTCGCGATTAGGGTAGCTTGTTAATCGCGCAGACATGGTAGGCTGAAGCACCTGCTTCTTTGCTGAATGTGCTGTGACTCCACTCCTACTGGGAGAAAGTAGCTTACTGAAGCTGCAGCATTAAATTTGTACGTAAACCTTTTCATCTTAAGAGAATGGCTCCTTTGAGCGATGGGGACATTATCAACCTAATTAGAAAACATAGCAGAGGACGCAGACTATGTGAGCAAGCAAAACACTGCATTGCCCTTTTCATTTTCTAACCCTTACGAACCTCGCTGATCTCTATCATTGCTGACCTCGCTCTCAGTTGTTTTGGCCTTGAGCTCTGGAATACGTCCCCCCACACTTTCTCTGTCTCTCTCTTCCCTTAAGATGCTTCTTAACATCTACCACATTGACCACACATTTAATTACCTGTCCAATATCATGCTATCTGGTTTCAGCGGGGGATACAGACAGCCACAGCTTGAACCACAATGCCAGTTTCTCCAAGATCAGCAAACAAAGGAATAAATGGCAGAGAGAGCTGGCGCTAGCTCCAGGAACTGGGACTACATCGCCTGATAGGAAATCTCAGTTGTTAAAATGAGCTCATCAACTATAAATGTGTCATAAGTACGGGAGTGAAGGCACATTCTCATCCTTTTCTGCCTAAGGAACTGGATGGCACAGGATTAAAGAACTAGCGAAAGATGAGGAAAGTTTTTCTTTAAATAGCAGCAAGTTGTGGTGATCTAGAACTGGCTCAACAGAAGTTCTCAAAAGCAACTTCAAAAGGAAAATCATTACTTTGCTACAAGGAATGAGCAGGAGTGTGCGACTAAATAGCTTTTTGCAAAGAACCAGTATATGCAATGATAGGCCTCTTCCAGTACTGTATGATTCTGCTATTTGGACGAAAGATGTGACAGTTTTCTCTATTTCCCAATACAATCTTCCAGATGCGCCTGTGACTTCCCTGTCAAAACATCTTGGAGCAGGGCCTGCTTTCACTAAACTGTTAACACGAGCAATCTCGGGGCTGACTTGTGGAGGAGGCTGGGGAGCTTTTGAAGTGTGTGAGCCGTTCCTGCTCAAGTGCTACTTACTGCTTGAGCTGTTGAACGTCGCTGCAGTCTCCCGGCAGTACTGTTATGCCCCGCCCGTATGAAGTCCCGCCATGAAGGTGAAATTCCATCTCTGGCACGGCGTCATGGCTGCTGCTCGGCTTCTCAGTGCTCGATGTTGCTAGCTTCGCATGAAGGTTGTGGATTGTCAGGTACATTCCCACCTACAAAAGTTTTTTTTAAAACATCCTGACCATTATTGCTTGAAACAAAGTTAAAGCAAGCAAGCATAAGCCATTTGGCCCAGTCAGCTTGCTTCGTCATTCACTTGGATCATTGCTGGTCTTCCAGCTCAATCTCACTTTCCTGCATTGTCCCATACCCCCTCACATCCTTAAATATCCAGAAAATATTTCTGTTAATTGAGGGGTGCGCCATCCATGCATACCAACTTTATTGAAAAAGGAGAGCATAAAGGGCCCATCACTCCTTTAAAATAAAAATAGTGTCTCCTTTATTACTAACATTTACAAATCGTGCGAAATACACCTTACAGACTACTATGAGCGATGAACAATCGCAATTTGCCTTCAAGCTTTCTTATATTTCCTTTAAAAAGGGAGATTTAAAAAGGGAGCTACTGCTTTAAACCAAGGAGGCTGTAAACAGATGATGTGGTTTTAAAATCATGTTTATTGAGCACATTGTATACAATTCACTACGTTGCTTTTTTCTTGGAAGCAAAAGTGTACTGAATGGAATCAATGTGTTCTGAACTAGAGGACAACTGCTTGACAACATTATTTTGATTGGCTCCTGAACAGCTGACCATGGCTTCTCAAGGGGGCAGTGCAACACAAACAGCTAGCCTCTGGAGAAAGCATCAGAACTCTTTTTTTCCTCTCTTCTGAGTGAAGATATACCAGAAAGTGTCTCGTGACAGCTAGCTAGCTTCCTCTTAGCTTTTTCCTGCAATTTCTCCACTGAGGAAAGAACAAAACGCCTTCAAAGACATTGAAAAGACAAAGTCTGAATTTCAGTCTCCAGAAAACCTTGTTGTCAGCAAAGGATTTAACAGGAGAAAAAGAAAATAACATATTGAATTCTGTGGTGTGGACTGGTTCCAATGAACTCTGTTTCCTTTGCATTTCCCAATCATAACATATTGTCTGTCTTCTGTGCCTGTATGTGCAGGGGATGGGCAATTTAAGAAGGGACAGAATTTAAAGAGCTATAAGTTAGTAATTTCTATTTCATTAAATATATAATATGGGTTATATTCCAATCAATTAAATACTATTTCCATACCCCTAATCCTCAAAGGTATACAACCATTTGCACAGCTCCATTGTTTAAAATAAGGCTGCTGATCAACAGCTAAAAATGTCACTTCCCCATGCACTATCATCTCAGTCTATAACTGTGAGCAACCATTCTTAATCTCAATTTATCCAGCACCATTTTCATGGGTCATCCACCTCATCATTGGCTGTTTATTGTGCACTCACCTGCAGCCAAAAACATTTTCCTTTCGGGCAAATCGATCCTTATTAATTTAAGCTTGACTGTGATGGTCCATGTCAAACAGCCTGCCTTCTGCTCTCTAGGGTTCCAGTCCCCCAAGTACTGGAACCATCCATAATTTGCTATTGTAATTCATTAGCTATAAATCAAATTAAACTTTCAATTAGAAAAAACATTCATTTTTTTGCCTAGGATATCTTTTGTCCATGTCTCTTTCAGTCACCTTGGCCAGGCACCACAGTAGTGTTCTACATACAAATGGCTGGTCTGCACAAATTAGAGCTCACATAGCTTCTAAACAGAAGATAGACTCACATTTCGACAACACTTTTCATGCCCTCAGGACTTCCCTTTACAGCCAATGAAAATGTTCTGGAATGTAGGCATTGTTGCAATTTAGGGAAGATGGGACATGAAGTATCGAAACAAGCTGGATCGCGAATCCAACCCACCTTCTGACGACCCTTCTCCCATCTCCACTTCTTGGCCTCCTACCCTCTCTCAAACTCTTCAGCTCCAACTGCCACTGCAACATCAAGCACATGAATCTCTCCACCCCTCTCCCTTACTCCAACATCTCCCCATCGGAACGCACAGCCATCCGCTCCCTTCGCTCCAACCCCAACCTCACCATTAAACCTGCCCACGATGAAGACACGGTGGTAGTATGGCAAACTGACCTCTACATCGCTGAGGCCCGAATCCAACTCTGTTACCTCTTCCTCCTGACCCCTCAATCATGACCCCACCTCTGATCAGCAAGCCATCATCACCCAGACCATCAACAAACTTATCACCTCAGGAGATCTCCCGTCCATAGCCTCCAACATTATAGAAACAGGCAGTGTGGGGTTGGGGAACTATCTCCGACCCAAAATCCATAAACCCAACTGCCCCGTTCGAACCACGGTCTCTGCCTGCTCCTGCTCCACCCAGGTCATCCCCTCTTATCTCGACTCTGTTCCTTCCCCTTTGGTCCAGGAACTCCCCAACTACATTCGGGACACAACCCACGCCCTCCACCTTTTCCAAAACTTTCAATTCCCTGGTTCACAACACCTCATCTTCACCATGGACATTCGGTCCCTGTACAGCTACACCCCCGAAGAGGATGTCCTAAAAACCCTCCACTTCTTCCGCTCCCATAGGCCCACCCAGTCCCCTGCCACTGACACTCTCATTCACTCAGTGGAACTGGTCCTCACCCTCAACAATTTTTCCTTTGATTCCTCCCACTGCTTACAAACCAAAGGGGTGGCCACGGGCACCCACATGGACCCCAGCTACGCCTGCCCCTTTGTAGGATTCGTAGAACAGTCCCTCTTCAACAATTACACTGGCACCAAACCCCCACCACCCCCCCCGCCACCTCTTTCTCTGCTATATTGATGACTGTATCAGTGCGGCCTTGTGCTCCCACGAGGAGCGCAAACAGTTCATCAACTTCACCAACGCTTTCCACCGCGCCTTAAATTCACCTGGATCATTTCTGACACCTTCCTCCTCTTCCTGGACCTTTCCGTCTCCAACTCCGGTAACCGACTCATCACTGACATCCATTTCAAACCCACTCACTCCCACTACTCCTCGACTACACCTCCTCTCACCCACCCTCCTGCAAAAAATGCTATCCCATACAATTCCTCTGCCACATCTGCACCCAGGATGAGGCACTCTACTCTAGGACTTCCCAGATATCCTCCTACTTTAGCGACCATAGTTTCCCCACCTCTGTTATTAAGGATGACCTCAACCACATCTCCCCCATTTCCCATGCTTCTGCTCTTAAACCCTCTCCACCTCCCCAACAATAAGGATAGAGTCCCCTTAGCCCTCACATGACACCCTACCAACCTCTGAATCCAATGCATCATCCTCCAACTTTACCGCCATCTACAATCAGACCCCACCACCAAAATGACATTTTCCTGTCTGCTTTCTGCAAGGACCATTCCCTCCGCAGCTCCCTCGTCAGCTCCTCACTCCCACCAACCCCTCCACCACAGACGGTACCTTTTCCTGTAACCAAGGGAGGCGTTAGACCTGCCCCTACACCTTCTCTCTCACCTCCGTCCGAAGCCCCAAACATTCATTCCAAATCCAGCAGAGATTCACCTGCACTTCATCTAACCTCATCTACTGTATCCCTTGCTCCTGATGTGATCTCCTCCATTTCGGGGAGACCAAACGCAGACTTGGGGTTTGCGGATCATCTGCGCTCTGCATGCACCAACCAACTTGACTTCCTGGTTGCCATCCACTTTAACAATCCTTCCCACTCCCCTGGTGACGTGTCCATCCTTGGCCTCCTCCACTGTCAGAGAAGTAAACTATCGGAACAACACCTCATATTTCACCTAGGGAGCTTATAGCCCAATGGCCTGAATATTGACTTCACCAGCTTCAAAATCTCTCTCTCCCAACCTGCCCATCTTCCGACTCAACTAGCTGCTTCACCCTTCCTACTGACAAACCACAATAATGCCCTCCCTACATCACCAGCTTCAAAATCTCTCCAACCTGCACCTGTCCATCTTCTTACTCACTGATCCACTCCACCACTCTCACTGACCAACTACAATAACCCCCTATCTGCCTCTAGCTATGTGTATCTCACCTATCCTCCCCCCCAAGCCCCACCCCCTCCCTCTATTTATTTCTGGGCTCCCCTTCCCCTCCCCAGTCCTGACGAAGGGTTTTGGCCCAAAATGTTGACCTTTCTGCTCCTCAGATGCTGTCTGACCTGCTGCGCTTTTCCAGCTCAACATCTATTGACTCTGGTTCCAGCCATAAAGTGATCTGAAGAAGAGTCATATTCAACTTGAAACGCTAACTCTGCTTCTCTCTCTCTACAAATGCTGCCAGACTGCCCGAGTTTCTCCACTGAGGGGTCAAGAACGAGGAGCAAAATGCGGGAAATGTAGGGAAAACAAGGAGAAATGGGTGCGAGTGGTACTAACTTAGCTACACTTGACAGTTTATGTTCTAAAGTATTCCACTCACCAAAACGAAAATGAGGTACATTACTGAATGTTTTATGGAAGCCTTGAAAATAATCCTCCCACTACTGTCCCACAACCATCCGACACTGACCATGTAGGGACACAGTAAAGGAAGAGGGTGCCCCCTGTCCTGTGAGATTCCGCTCCAGACTGGAGACACCTTCCGAATAGAAGAAAAGGACAGAATACTGGAGGAAATAAAACTCTGCTGCCTAAATGAGTTACCGTCCAAACATTAACAACAATGTAAGGCAATTTTAATTTAGGGATACAACTAACAGATAGAGCCACAGTGGAACAATAATAATAATGTGGAATCTGTCAATTTTATTACAAAGCAAACGTTTAATCAGAGCTGTCCTCTGGGAATATCTGCAATGAGTCAAACACAGTTATCATTCTAAATTAATTCAGCCAGGCTTTAGAAATAGACTGCCTAAGGATGCTTACTTTAATATAACACATAGGTACTCAGGAGGCGACATTAGTTGTCAGTGCCAGGCCCAGTTAAAACAATTCCAATTTAATCTGTAGCTGCTTTCAGGTTGTGAATAGCCAGTGCACAAAACAACCTTGAACCTCACTAAAGAAAATACAGGCAATTGCAGATGATTCACGCTAGATGCCCGGAAGAGTTTCTGAACTTTGCCGCTAAGCAGTAAATGGCTATGCTTCCCCATGGGAGTGATGCTCTGTGAGCTGGACATCATGGAATTGTGAATCTGCCTAAAAAACATTTATTTCCTATTTCACTGTTAGTATCCAGTTCTATCAATAAGATGCTAAATACATCAGAGCTAAGCGTTACAAGGCAAACTGCTGTTGTGAACTAAATAATTGCGCCTGTAGCTATTGGTCGAGGGCATCTTGAAGTGCGGTAGTACAGCCCCCTACCTCTGATCCAGGAGAGCTGGACTAAAGTCCAAACTGCTCCAGAGATATGTAGTAACATCTCTGAACAGGTTGACCTAGAAAATACTTGCAGTTGTGGTTCATAGGTGAACATGATAGATTACAATTTTCACAAGGGTCTTGGAGGAATGTTTAATTCCCAGACAGATACCCTTTTGAGAGTACAGGGCCATTAATAACCCTGCTGAGGAATCTTCTCCTACTAAAGAGCTGGTACTCAGTGCCTGTCCTCAGCATAGAAGAGAGAACATAAAACATTACAGCGCAGTTGATGCTGCGCCGACCTGTGAAACCAATCTGAAGCCCATCCAACCTACACTATTCCATTATCATCCGTATGTTTATCCAATGACCATTTGGACGCCCTTAAAGTTGGCGAGTCTACTACTGTTGCAGGCAGGGCATTCCACGCCTTTACTACTCTCTGAGTAAAGAACCTACCTCTGACATCTGTCCTATATCTATCACCCCTCAATTTAAAGCTATGACCCCTCGTGCTAGCCATCACCGTCTGAGGAAAAAGGCTCTCACTGTCCACCCTATCTAATCCTCTGATCATCTTGTATGTCTCCATTAAGTCACCTCTTAACCTTCTCTCTAATGAAAACAGCCTCAAGTCTCTCTGCCCTTCCTCATAAGACCTTCCTTCCATACCAGGCAACATTCTGGTAAATCTCCTCTGCACCCATTCCAATGCTTCCACATCCTTCCTATAATGCGGCGACCAGAACTGTACGCAACTCCAAGTGCAGCCGCACCAGAGTTTTGTACAGCTGCAACATGACCTCATGGCTCCGAAACTCAATCCCTCTACCAATAAAACCTAACACCCCTATCAACCTGGGTGGCAACTTTCAGGGATCTATGCACATGGACATCGAGATCTCTCTGCTCATCCACACTACCAAGACTCTTACCATTAGCCCTGTACTCTGTATTCCTGTTACTCCTTCCAAAGTGAATCACCTCACACTTTTCCGCATTAAACTCCATTTGCCACCTCTCAGCCCAGCTCTGCAGCTTATCTATGTCCCTCTGTAACCTGCAACATCCTTCCGCACTATCCACAACTCTACCGACTTTAGTGTCATCCGCAAATTTACTAACCCATCCTTCTACGCCCTCATCCAGGTCATTTATAAAAACGACAAACAGCAGTGGCCCCAAAACAGATCCTTGCGGTACACCACTAGTAACTGAACTCCAGGATGAACATTTCCCATCAACCACCACCCTCTGTCTTCTTACAGCTAGCCAATTTCTGATCCAAACCGCTAAATTGCCCTCAATCCCATGCTCCCGTATTTTCTGCAATAGCCTACCGTGGGGAACCTTATCAAATGCTTTACTGAAATCCATATACACCACATCACCTGCTTTACCCTCATCCACCAGTTTGGTCACCTTCTCAAAGAACTCAATAAGATTTGTGAGGCATGACCTACCCTTCACAAAACCATGTTGACTATCCCTAATCAAATTACTCCTTTCTGGATGATTATAAATCCTATCTCTTATAATCCTTTCCAACACTTCACCCACAACCGAAGTAAGGCTCACTGGTCTATAATTACCAGGGTTGTCTCTACTCCCCTTCTTGAACAAGGGGACAACATTTGCTATCCTCCAGTCTTCTGGCACTATTCCTGTAGACAATGACGACATAAAGATCAAAGACAAAGGCTCTGCAATCTCCTCCCTAGCTTCCCAGAGAATCCCAGGATAAATCCCATCCAGCCCAGGGGACTTATCTATTTTCACACTTTCCAGAATTGCTAACACCTCCTCCTTATGAACCTCAATCCCGTCTAGTCTAATAGCTTGTATCTCAGCATTCTCCTCGATAACATTGTCTTTTTCATGTGTGAATACTGACGAAAAATATTCATTTAGCGCCTTTCCTATCTCTTCGGACTCCATGCACAACTTCCCACTACTGTCCTCGACTGGCCCTAATCTTACTCTAGTCGTTCTTTTATTCCTGACATACCTATAGAAAGCTTTAGGGTTTTCCTTGATCCTACCTGCCAAAGAGTTCTCATGTCCCCTCCTGACTATTCTTAGCTCTCTCTTTATGTCCTTCCTGGCTAACTTGTAACTCTCAAGCGCCCTAACTGAGCCTTCACGCCTCATCTTTACATAAGCCTCCTTCTTCCTCCTGACAAGAGATTCAACTTCTTTAGTAAACCACGGTTCCCTCGCTCGACCGCTTCCTCCCTGCCTGACCTACATATTTATCAAGAACATGCAGTAGCTGTTCCTTGAACAAGCCCCACATCTCAATTGTGCCCAGCCCTTGCAGTTTCCTTCTCTATCCTATGCATCCTAAATCTTGCCTAATCGCCTCATAATTGCCTTTCCCCCAGTTATAACTCTTGCCCTGCGGTATACACCTATCCCTTTCCATCGCTAAAGTAAACGTAACTGAATTGTGGTCGCTACCACCGACATGCTCACCTACCTCCAATTCTAACACCTGGCCTGGTTCATTACCCAGTACCAAATCCAATGTTGCCTCGCCTCTTGTTGGCCTATCTGCATACTGTGTCAAGAAACCCTCCTGCACACATTGGACAAAAACCGACCCATCGAAAGTACTCAAACTATAGCGTTTCCTGTCAATTTTTGGAAAGTTAAAGTCCCCCATAACAACTACCCTGCTACTTTCGCTCCTATCCAGAATCATCTTTGCAATCCTTTCCTCTACATCTCTGGAACTTTTCGGAGGCCTGTAGAAAACTCCCAACAGGGTGACCTCTCCTTTTCTGTTTCTAACCTCAGGCCATACTACCTCAGTAGACGAGTCCTCATCAAACGTCCTTTCTGCCACCGTAATACTGTCCTTGACTAACAATGCCACACCTCCCCCTCTTTGACCAAGATCTTCACCAGGGTGTTGTCTTCTCACCTTGGCTTCATGCTAGAAGAAAACATCAATTCTGACCATTGGAGCTAACATTCATCTAGTCCAGGCCTTGATCCATCTTTCTCAAAGGCCTGGTCTTTTGAGTACATCTTTGTCCCTTGATTAGGTGAAGACATCCAACAGAGTGGATGACGAGCTCCTAATCAAGACTCTGTGAGCAGTCAGGTCCAGGGGAGAGTCTGCCATCCAGATCCACCTTCTGTAAACCGCCGTACTGTGTCTGATTAGGGTAAACGAGTACCTGATGGCTCCCTTCACTTCAGGAGAGGAGTGCGTCACACTCCAATCAATATCACCTTCTGGTTGCCAGCCATTTCAATTCTCCATCCCGCTCCCTTGGCGACATGTCCATCCTGGGCCTCCTCCACCCACCATGATGCCACCCACAAACTGGAGGAGCAGCACCTCATATTCCACCTTGGGAGACAACGGCTTCAACATAGAATCCACCAGTTTCAAAATCTCCCCACCCCCATCCTCAAGCCATGTCCAGCCCTCCCTCTCATCCCCGCCTCCTTGACCTGACATTACCTATCTTTCTTCCTTCTCACCTAGCCGCTCCATCCTTCCCACTGACCAATCTCTAACCCCCTACCTGCATCCACCTATCACCATCCCACCTACCTTTCTCCAGCCCCACCGCCCTCCCTCTATTTATTTCTGAGCTCCTCTTCCCATCCCCAGTCCGAATGAAGGGCCCAGACCTGAAATGTCGACTTTCCCGCTCCCATGACGCTGTCTGACCTGCTGTGTTCCTCCAGTTCCACATTTTATCAATTGCTCCTTGTCAAGCCCATTGTATTCTCTCACATGGAGAAACTCCCAGTCCCTTTTAAGAGAAGGTTGATGGGTTTGGTTCTGTGTGAGATGGGTGCGGAAGTATTCCTCTCTGCTTGTGATGACATACTCCTCATGTTCACAGAGCCAGCAGTCTTGTGCACTGAGAACTTTATTCTGCCATATCCCCTTGCAGAATCAAATGGGCAAAATGTTCCTAACTCCCGGCTTTGACTGGTGAGTGGAATCCCAATCCAAAGAGGTTAGAGTGTTAAAGTGGAGTGCCACTCATCACCTCTCTCCCTGGGAGACTCACTTTGCCCAGTCAAGGAACATTGCCTGGAGAACTGGAAACCAAAGTTGTCCACCACCTGGAATACTGGACAGGACTGCTCCTATTGGTCATGAACCGACTTGCTGCTGAAACGCTGTTGTCATAGATGGGGTCTCTGACCCCACCCCCGGGCTTTGTCACAAAAATACAGAAGATGCTTGTCGATTTCCTCTGGGACTAAAGGATTGCCTTAGGATGCTGCCAAGGTCTTCCCAGATTAGAGAGGGTATTCAATCGCTGGAGTGCCTCTAGACTAAATGGTGACCTCCCACCCACAGACCTGGCAGTGATATCTTCATGCCGAGCCTCCTCCTAGATATCGGTATTTCTTCCGCTGTCTGCGCAACCTGAATCATGACACACAACAGCTGTTTATAGACCAGGAGGGTCTTCAGAGCTCCCGCAGGGCCAAACCTGGTCAGTGCTTGCTGTGTTGTTGACCTGTGCTGCAGCTCTCACCTGATCAGGGGTGGGGGGGGAATGGTGGTGCCAGACGTCTGGGCCAGACGATAGCGCAGGAACCACCTTGCCACGCAGAGATGGATAACCAGCTGTCAGCCCAATGTCACCTTAAAACAGTGGTGCTCAGCCCTGATGGCACGACCAGTCCTGGGGAGGCACTGGCGTGAGGGGGAGTTCTGTCTGAGTGCACCTTCACTCGGAAGGAGTTTCACGTTGGCTCAGGGTTTCAGAACCTCCGACAGGAGCTGGGGCTCCACAGAACTCCCTCAGTTTTTCTCTGAGTAGTATGGAGGGGTTTCCTCTATGCATTGCCAGCATAGTTCACAATCATCCAATGCCTAGTTAGACTGTGGGTGATATTTATTTTTTTCTATTCATTTTGTGGGATGAGAGTGTCACTGGCTGGCCAGCACTTATTGCCCATCCCTAGTTCTCCTTGAGAAGGTGGTCGTGAGCTGCCTTCCTGAACTGCTGCAGTCCTCCTGCTGTAGGTTGACTCACACTGCTATTAGGGAGGGAATTCCAGGATTTTGACCCAGCAACAGTGAAGGAAAGGCGATATATTTCCAAGTCAGGATGGTGAGTGGCTTGGAGGTGGTGGTGTTCCCACATATCTGCTGCCCTTTTCCTTCTAGATGGAAGTGGTCGTGGGTTTGGAAGGTGCTGTCTGAGGATCTTTGGTGAATTTCTGCAGTGCATCTTGTAGATGGTACACACTGCTGCTAATGAGTGTCGGGGGTGGAGGGAGTGAATGTTTGTGGATGTAGTGCCAATCTAATGGGCTGTTTTGTCCTGGATGGTGTCAAGCTTCTTGAGTGTTGTTGGGGCTGCACTCATCCAGGCAAGTAGGGAATATTCCATCCCACTCCTGACTTGTGCCTTGTAGATGGTGGACAGGCTTTGAGGAGTCAAGAGATGAGTTACTCGCCACAAGTGAGTTACTGCCTGGTGACTGAGGTTCCCAGGACCGGGCTTTCTAAGCGGAGTTCTCCCACTTCCCATCGGGGACTATGGTTTTAGCATCTGACAGTCTAACTGTCTTATAGATTCATGTGGTTCATGGACTCTCAAGCCAGCTACAATTTCACTGCTGCTGTGGAACCTATACACCATGGGCACATTGGTTGCAGGAGATTGCACCCTCTCTGTTTTGTTATTTAAGGAGCCTTTTGTTGAATTTTTGCCGCACTTCAGCCTCATGCTGCTGACCTTAAGGCACCCAAGTTCGAGGACTTCCTGGACCTGACCACTAATAGGTTCAGCAGCTAGGAAAACAGAACAAGAGATCGTTATTTGTGATTGCCTGCCCATTTCTCACAATTACGTATGTGCAAACTCCATATAGACAGTCGCCTGAGAGTGGGATCGAACCTGGGTCCCTGGTGCTGTGAGACAGCAGTGTTAACCAAAAGAGTCAATTTTTGTGATATTAAATGGAAACAATCGTTTTATTAGCAGACGCTACCAAGATATGTTAGATTCACCTTCAGCAGGAAAAGCAATTTTGAAAATTTTCTTGGCTTTGTTAGCAGGAAATACTAGGGAATGTAGATCAATTAATATTAAAGTTACATTTCTGCAGGGAGACAATCTAAAATGGGAAGGGTTTCATTTCCTGCCAAAGAGGTAATAAACACAATGGAGATATTCTGGGAAGTAAGTAACTTTGTATATGGCCTAAAGGAAGCCTCTAGAGTTTGGTATTTTTTAGTAAGGGCTGTCTTTATTAAAGTTGGGTTGTCTCCTGTTAAAAGCGGACACTACCATGTTTTACTGGTATTACAGGAGAAACTTACGGCATCTTTATGATGCATATAGATTGTGTTTTGTGGAGTAAGAGTTGGGAATTTGAAAAAAAATGTCATAAGTGAGCTTAAAGAAGAATTCACGATTGGAAGTTGGGCTTTAAGAGCTTTTGCATATGTACATTGGACTAAGCTGGGAACAACTCTGAAACGACCAACTTGCTTAGAGAAATGTGAACAGGATCCCGATAAATGGGACCAGACCTCCACAAAAGGAAGGTTCTACAAAAGGAAGCAGCAGCCCAGGTCAAGAAATAATAGATGCAGTACCTATTACTAATTAACTGCCCCAATATAGTAACATCCCACAGACATACACTTGGCAAGGACAAACTCAGAAAAAACAGATTGTCTCACCTGCAACTCCAGCAGCAGGAAGAGAACCCCAATTTTTTAGCTGTAACTGAAAGGGGGAAAAACAGCTTCGACATCGTCAAGATCCCAACAGCAACTGCTGAAACCTAAAACTAAAAATCCTGGTTCTGTGGGAGCTTGACCACACCCATTTAAGTTGCTTCTATTATACCAAATTCTAAGAAACAAAAAGCCCAAAGCCTCAGAAGCTGTTTACTATTCAGCTCGTCATCTCTGCCTTAAAACCTCTCTATTTAAAAAAAAAGACAAAATACACCTCTTAAAACCATAATATCGTCAAAGACGGCAGTCACTTTTACAATCCCTTTCCAAGTCCTTGAACATGAAGCACTCACAATTCTCAACGCCTAAATTTTATCAGTTCTAACAGGAAGAATTCTATCCAAACTTTTCCAACTTGGAGGCCCCACACTTTAAATTTCAGCCAGAGTGACTGGATCCCTTGAACTGCCTTGGTCTCGTACTCTCGCTCCCTTTTAAATTAAACCTTGAGTTCTTCAGAACAGAGACACTGAACCTTCTATTCTGAAGTTAAAACTAAGGTAATTGCCTTAAATGTGTTTACTTTGTCACGAACCCAAGGCTAAAAATATTTTAAATGTTAACACTACATGAATTCAATGACAGCATGCTTATGCATTCTTAGAAACGATGTGTTTCAGGCATGGTCTCAATGCTGTTTTGACCATGTTTTATCTAAAACAAAAGCATCACAGAACTGGCCAAAATACATCTGCCTCAATTTAACATCCAAATCCTAAAAATGGTAACAATATATTTATTACAACATATAGTAGTCCATGAAAGAAGGCAATTGAATCATAGAATCCCTACAGTGTGGAAACAGGCCCTTTGGCCTAAACAAGTCCATAACAACCCTCAGAGCATCCCTTCCAGACCCATCCCTGTAATCTACACATCCCTGAACACTATGGGCAATTTAGCATGGCTAATCCACCTAGCCTGCGCAGCTTTGGACTGCGGGAGGAAACAGAAGCAGCTGGAGGAAACCCACGCAGACACAGGGAGAATGTGCAAACTCCACACGGACAATCGCCTGAGGGTGGAATTGAATCCGAGTCCCTGGCACTGTGAGGCAGCAGTGCTAACAACTGAGCTACCGTGCTGCCCTGAAGTCTTATCCTGTACCAACTCTTTCTTTTATTGGGCCAGAAACCCTCCCATGAGCCCAGCACTTCCCAGTGCTTTTTGACCAGTTCACAAAAGGCTGATAATCCGCAGAAAACATAGAGTTGAAACTGCTCCTCAAGTCTCTGAGCTACAGTCTAACCACTCTGTTTGCGGATAAGGGCACAGAAAAAGCATCAGATCCAAATTAAATTCTTAACACACTGGGCAGCACTATCTTTCCTCTCAAACCCCTCGGCCCACATAAAGATTGGGCTGAAAATGTTTACTTTCTTTCCACCCCAAACCCCTGTAAGGTTCTGTAAGATAGTTACCACTTGCTGTTGACATGATACTGCTGCATACGATCTCTCCTAATGAACACTAAGCACCTCCAAAGATGCCAGACATTATTTCAATAACAGTGAGTTAGCTGTCAGATGATGGAGTGAGATGAGCACATTGAGGATTGGATGTGGGCAGTGCCAGGGAAAAGACTATCGGCCCACGGTGTATACACTGTACCCTCCTGCAGAGCTGACATCTCCTGCCTGATGGGATGCCTTCTGCTTGCAGATAATGCTGGTGAGTTGCCTTCCAAGTCCCACATACTGTAAATAACAATAGCTTGTTTTGATCACTTCTTGGGTATGTGTAGGACAATCTTTAGTTTCAAATGACAATGTGATTTGATAAATCCTTGCTCTCTTGACTGTGGCTGACCTTGCAAAGAACTCAAAGCCACTTATTATCTGCATACTTGACTCATTCGACTTGTGTACTGCAGATCAGGAAAGCAAGTAACTCAAAGCCTGGAATATTGCCCATAATGGAGACAGCAAGATGGGGCAGAGAACACGATGTGCTGTTGTGGAGATGTCACAGATACAGACAGCCTGAAACTGCAGGTGATATAGTTAAACTGCAAAGCACTTTTACAAGGTAGTGTTACACAGTTAGTGTACTTGGTGCAAAGGTGGAAGGGAGTGGTGGAAGCTACTCGTTCACAACTTTCTATCCATTCTCTTTGGGAAGCTCTGGAGGATCTAACAGTGGGAAGTATTTATGTCTTTAATGTACTGTTGGGCGAAACCACTGTATGTAAAGGGGGACCGGAAACAACAAATGCTGGAAATCACAGTCAGGTAACATCCATGGAGAGACAGCAAGCTAATGTTTCGAGTCTAGATGACTTTTCATCAGCTCTGATGAAGAGTCATCTAGATTTGAAACATTAGCTTGCTCTCTCTCCATGGATGCTACCTGACTGTGATTTCCAGCACTTGTTGTTTTCAGTACAGAATCTAGCATCTGCAGTAATTTGCTCCTACATCGTAAGCAGAAAGGTGCTGGTGCATTTCTGGGTACAAGGAGGTACTTTGATCATTCATGTATGCAATATGCTCTATACAACCTCAGAGATATTTCCATGGTCTACAGGAGTCAGTAATGATTATCATAGAGCAGGCTGTTTCTGAATTCTGTTTCACTATTGAAAAATCAATGGATAAAAGCGGTGATCAGATTATTTAACATCATTAAGGCAATAAATGACACGGAATGGAGTGTGAAATAAGATCTGTACAAAGGGGCTAAGTTGCAGATGAGAAAATCATGTGCAAAATAACATTTAGAAAACAATGTTTCAAACAAGCACTTTTATGAATCAACTCAACTAAGGAATCATTTGAGAAGAGAAAGTCTGACAATTCTTTAAGCATCTGTCCTGACCTCTGGACTTCCCTCCAGAATTACAATTTCACTTAATCTTCTACTCTCCAAGCTTCAACTTTCAGTATGGTGACACCATCGAACATATTGTATCGTTCCCTCGCCTCTGCTTTCAACATTCTGAAGGACCATTTCCTCCATAATTCTCTTTCTCTCTCCATGGTAGCATTCTAGGCAAGTACAGAAAAAGCGACACGTGTGATTATGCCTCTTCCCTCCTCACAGGCCCAACGCTTCAGGCACTCTGCTCAGATGTAACAGTGATTTACGTGAACTCCTTTCAATAGACTACACTGTTTCTGCTGCTCACAACATGGTCTCCTCAAGACGGAGAACAAACACAGACTGCTTCAATGCTTGATGGAATGCCTCCACTCAGTCTGCAAACTTGACCCCGAATTTCCGGGCACCTGTTAATTCAATTCTTTGCTTTCCCGCTCTCGGTCCTCAGCTGTTCAGGATCCAGGCAAGTAGGGAGTATTCCATGACTTGTGCCTTGTGGATAGTGGAGAGGCTTTGGGGAGGCAGGAGGTGAGTTACTCACTGTAGTATTCTTTGTCTCTGACACGCTCTTGTAGCTACAGTACTTACATGGTTTGTTCAATTCAATTTCAAAATCCTCAGGATGGCAATGTCACCGAATGTCATGAGGCAACAGTCACATTGTTTCTGACTGGAGATGGTCATTGTTTGGTGTTTGTGCAGCACAATGTTACTTGTGACTTGTCAGCTCAAACCTGGATATTATCAGGGTCTTGCTGCATTTAAACGTGGACTACTTCATCATCTGGAGAATTGCGAATGGTGCTGAACATTGTGCAATCATCCGTGAACATTCTCATTTCTGACCTAATGATGGAAGGAAGGTCATTGGTGTAGCAGCTGAAGACGGTTGGGCTGAAGCCACTACCCTGAGGAACTCCTGCAGATATGTCCTGGAGCTGAGATGATTGACCTCCAACAACCACGACCATCTTCCTCTGTGTCAGGTATGATTCCAACCACTGGAGAGTTTTCCCCCTGATACCCATTGATTCCAATTTTGGAAGTGCTCCTTAGACTACACTCAGTCAAATGCGGCCTTGATGTCAAGGGCTGTCACTCTCGCCTCACCTCTAGAATTCAGCTCTTTTGTCCACGTTTGAAACAGGGCTGGTGTGAGATCAAAAGCTGCGTCCCCAGGTGGAACCCAAACTGGGCGTCACTGAGCAGGTTATCTCTGATCAAGTGCCCCTTCACCATACTATAGTGATGACGCCTTAGAATGTTAATGGTTGACAGCAGATCGGTTGGGTGGTAATTGGCTGGATTTGTCCTGCTTTTGTTTACAGGACATAACTGAGCAATCTTTTAGATGCCAATGTTGTAGCTGTACTGGAATAGCTTGTCATGGGGTGTGGCTAGCTTTGGAACAGACCATCTTCGGTATTATTGCTGGAATGTAGTTAGAGCCTTGGCAGACGTCAGCACCTTCACTCACCAGCAGAGAGCAGCAGAGCTCTGCATATCATCTGCAGTTTTTTTTGAATGAACTCTGCCATAAATAACTTGAAGAGACCAAGATCACGCTGTTCACTTAATAGAACACAAGTTACAGCCAGGGCCATGGGAGAGGGGCGACAGTGGTGCTGGTTGGGGTGGGGGGGATGAAGAGGGAAATTATTTGTAACATCACTTTGATGGATTGTGTGGCATCTAATTAACTTGAAACAGAAACGCAGTTTTCTCTTGAAGTGTCAGTTTAACGGGCACTTAATTGCAAGAATTTCTTTAGTAAAAGCAATCATGGGAAGTGTACTTAGCAACACTTAAGGCCCAGCACTGCTCCAAGCTCTGCACATGGGCTCACAACCTTGTCTCCACACTGGATAACATCCCTCTCCTTCCAGTGTTTAAGTTACCCCTCTGGCTCTGATGCATGCTTAAACGGCTCATTTCTACTTTAACAAATGCTAAGTGAAGGGGGCGTCAACCACATTTATTACCTGCAGCTTTCCACTATATTTCGCAAACAGGACTTCGGACCTTTTTTCTAAAAATTCATTTGTGGCATGTGGATGTCGCTGGCTGGCCAGCATTTCTTGCCTGTCCCTAGTTGCCCTTGAGAAGGTGGTGGTGAGCTGCCTTCTTTACGCGCTGCAGTCCTCCTGCTGCGGGTTGACCCACAATACCCTTCACGAGAGAACTGCAAGATTTTGACCCAGCAACAATGAAGGAACGGCAATATATTTCCATGTCAGGATGGTGAGTGGCTTGGAGGGGAACTTGGAGGTGGTGGTGTTCCCATGTATCTGCTGCCCTTGTCCTTCTAGATGCAAGTGGTCGTGGGTTTGGAAGGTGCTGTCTGAGGATCTTTGGCGAATTTCTGCAGCGCATCTTGTAGATAGTACACACTGCTGCTACTGAGTGTCGGTGGTGGAGGGAGTGGATGTTTGTGGATGTGGTGCCGACGAAGTGGGCTGCTTTGTCTTGGATGGTGTCAAGCTTCTTGAGCGTTGTTGGGGCTGCACTCATCCAGGCAAGTGAGGAGTATTCCATCACACTCCTGACTCGTGCCTTGTAGGTGGTGGACAGGCTTTGGGGAGTCAGGAGGCAAGTTACTTGCTGCAGTAATTCCTAGCCTCTGACCTGTTTAATGATAAGACATTTAAAACAATGTGAAGACATTACATTGTTAATGAGATTCTTTTTAGTTAGTCTACCCCACAGCTCCAAACACATCCTCGTGGCAGTGAATGTGGCTGAGAAAGAGTTTGCCTCTGGGAAGATCTGCCCATCAATGTTTCACAGTAGAGAGCTGGTGCTGTCTAGTAATGCTGGTGCCTAGTTTTCTTTCAATCAAAGGAGGCAGCATCTCATAGCAACAGGATACTTGATTAACACACCAGCGTTTGCGAAAGCGAAGGCACTGCAGTAATCCGATCAGTAGCTTCATCTTGTTGAGGCTCTTCCTATTTCAGGCTGAACATTAGCCTCAGGAATGAGTAGTGGATCCAGCGTAAGAGGATTGTCATTAATCTGCAAGCACGGTGTTTACGCTGTACCAGAATTTGGAAAAACAGGAGACACAGCAAGCTCTTTGAAATCGTGAGCAGCTTTTCCTTTCCAAGTTTTCCTCATGGAGCCCATGCTGTTTTGATTGATACAGGATTAGAGCCTGGGGAGGAGGGCCTGGTTAGGAGTAACAGCCAGCCTTTCTAAGTATAAACACCCAGATCACAGACTTGGGCTAATACCAAGATCAAACACACAGAAGCCAAAGCTGCTGATTCTCCTCAGTATATCTGATATACTGAGCTCCACATGGCGAGGGATTCTGTTCTTCAGTGAGGTGACAGTGACAGCCCTTAACATCAATGTGGCATACAAATAACTGTAGTGTCAAGGAGCCCGAGCAAAACCGGAATCAATGGGCATCAGGGGGCAAAGTGTCCAGTGGTTGGAGTCATACCTGGCACTTCGGAAGATGGTTGTGGTTGTTGGAGGTTAGTCCTGGAGCTGAGAGGACATCTCTGCAGGGGCTCCTCGGGGTAGATTTTTCTAATCAACCTGTTCAGAGATGTTATTACACTACTCTGGAGCAGGTGGGACTTGAAGCCAGGCCTCCTGCCTCAGAAATAGGGATACTACCATTGTGCCACAAGAACTTAGTTCCTCAGGCTCAACCATCTTCATCAGTTGCTTCGTCGATAACCTTGCCTCCATCATGAAGTCAGAAGTGGGGATGCTCACTGATGACTGAACAATGTCCAGCACCATTCGTGACCCCTCGGATAGTGACACAGTCCACATCTAAATGCAACAAGATCTGGACAATATCCAAAAGTAACATGTGACATTCATGCCATTCAAGTGCCAGACAATGATCATTTCAAAGAAGGGTGGATATAAGCATCATCTCTTGACAGCCAAGTTCACTACCAAGCTGCACGCTCTCCCACTATCACCATCCTGCACAGTTACCATTGAAAGAAACTGAACTGGACTAGCCACATAAATACAGTTGTTACAAGATCAGGTCAGAGGCTAGGAAACCTGCAGACAGTAAGTCCCCTTCCAAGGCCTGTCAACCATTTACAAGGCACAAGTCAGGACTGTGTTCTCTACATGTCTAGGTCACTGTGGCTCCAATAACATACAAACTCAACATCTTCCAGTACAAAACGGCCCTATCCACTGCCTTCAACATTTAACGCCCCCCATCACCAATGCACAGTAGCAGCAGTGTGTACTATCTACAAGATGCACTGCAGCAACTTAAAGGCTCCTTTGACAACATCTTCAGGGCCCACAACCTCTAGCAATTAGAAGGACAAGGGCAGCGTACTGCCACTGGGGGTGTCCTCGGTTGAAGAAGCAGCTCACCACCACCTTCTCAGTGGCAATCACGGATGGGTGAGGAATGCTGGCCTGCATTCTGTGAACAAGCAAGTGAAATGAAAACCTGCACTGAGCAGCAAAAGTAGAAACAAAACCGATTTAATGCAAGGCAACCAGAAATCAAGAAAAGAAATACTGCTGAAAAGAGGCCATGCCAAATGTTATTTGCTTACCAGTTTGATCTGACATTTCCTCATTTCTCAAAACACGAGAAGGGACGAGATTGATATCAGGGATTAAAGGATTAAATGACACAAGTATGATTACATCGACTTGCTTGTATTCCCTTGACTATTGGGACAATTTAATGGGGCTGTTTAAGGTGATCAACGGATCTTGAAGAGTCCATGGAGGTAAAATAGTCTACAAGAAGAGGTAAAGATCTTAACATCAGAGCAAGTTCGTTCAGGGGTGATTTCAGGAAGCATTTGTTCATAGTGATTACAGGAAATCTGGGGCACTCCCCCAAAACCAGCTATCGAGGTTCAGGTGGGCTCAGCGCGCAATTGGGATAGAAAGTTTTCTTTGTTTGCCAAGAATATGAAGGTATATGGGACAAAGGTGGAAGGATGGTGATGATGCAGATTAACCACGATCGCTGTGAATTCATTGTAGAACAGGTGAGAGGGGCTGAATGGCCACATCAGCAATCAGACCCACCCATGTGACTGCCAAAGTTCTTGTCGAACAATGGACTAAATTTCTCTCCAATCTTGGGTTGGCAGGAACTGGAAAGAAAACGCCCCTTTTTGGTCCAAAATCTTGTCCAATGTTATTCAGGAACCGAACAGCCTGTAGCAAGTTAAAAAGCGTCAGCGGCACTAGCTGATTATGGACGTTCAGAGAAATGGCTGGGTTTAGCCATATTACTTCAGTAAAGTCGGTAGATACCTCCTCAGAAAGGCTGACTCCAGAATTAATGTTTACTGTACAGGGCAACCAGTGGGAGCTGCTACAGCAAAGTCACCTCAAAGCCTGCACAGCTAACTCTCCAGTGCAATTTCAAACCAGGACTCCACCTCACCATTCCCCCGCCGGAACTACTGTTCCTGAAAATAAAGCCTCGATCCCCAATTCCCTCTCATTTTTCACCAACACCAAGCCCTGCAGTCATATATCCGAATGTACAATGGCACTTTCCACAGGCAACAGTCGGTTCAAGTCACGATCAGCTCTGTCGACATCTCCACTCTCTCCAAATTGTCACGCTGTGTATCCAAGATCGGATTCTGCATCGGCCTCAACTCTCTCCCATGGAATGTTGAGAGGTCATTATCTTCAGCCCCCAACTTTAACTCACCACTGGGGTCCTCACCACTGACCCCTTCATGGCCACCAAGGAGTGCAGACTGTTCGCAACTGCCCTACTTACAAACACTTCACTTCCCTCCCTCTGTCTCCAGTACGTCATCCATCTGTCTTTAGTCCTGCCTCCATCCACCTGACGCTGCAACCCTCACCCATGCTTCTGCAGCCTTGGGATTCTCCCATTTTCGTGGCCAGGTATTTCCACTCTCTGAGCTCGAACTCATTGAAAACTCTGCTGCCCAGATCCAAAGTGGTACAGATCCTTGTCCAACACAACTGTGGTGGGCTCCGCACTTTGAAGTTGAAGTAAAAATCCATTCTATGGAACATCACGGCCATCCTTTGCAGGCTGATGTTAGATCTGTTACAACTGGTTTCTTGAAGTGTGTTTTGAATTGACATGTTCTTCCAGAAATGTGTGGGATTGACAACAGGGAGCCCAAGAACTCCACGTATGGACACTCAACACAGCTACAGGCTGCTTCCTTCTCGCTGGCCTGAGGCCAGATCTTTCCAAACAGCAACACAGCCCCTTTGGCTTAGCGGCTCCCAGTACAATGTGAAAACAGCGAGAGAGCTGTTTGTGGTCACTGAACCTCAACCCCAGCTCAGGAGGAAGCCATTAGGCCCATTGAGACTCTTCATCGCCCACATCAGCAACATCACAAACTCCATGGTAGGCAAACAGGAGGCTGGAAGAACACACCAAGCCAGGCAGCATCTGGAGGAAAAGAGCAGTCAACGTTTCGAGCATTACCCTTCTTCAGGACTGGAGAAACATTGACTGCTCCTTTCTTCCAGATGCTGCCTGGCTTGCTGTCTTCTACCAGCCTCTTGTCTGTCTACTCTGGATTGCAGCATCTGCAGTTTTTTGGTCACAAGCTCCAAAGTGCCCACGTGTAAGCATGCCCTGTGACACGACAGCGAAAACATGCCCAAGAAAAGTCAATTTCTAACCTCAATTTAAGCACCACTTGGGATAAAAGAGGAGACAGAAACTATTCCACGACCAAATGTGCCAGGAGTCAGACTGGGACCAGAACTGCATCCACAGACTCTGGTCTCTCCAGACCAATGCATTAAACAAAAATACACCATAGGAGGTTCAGAGGGTCAATCAAACTGATCTCCTAAAAGTAGCTGGGCGAACGAAAAGACCCTGATAATAAAGTCCAGTTCCTGAAGCACACCGAATGACTGCACACTCAATTGTTCCTTCATCCTATGCAAACAGCAACAGGTCACGTCCAACTTGAAACAGGAGACCTGCACGCTCCCCAGGAGCTCGGTAAGTGTCACAGGTAACCTACAGGCTCACATGATGATAAGTTTCTAGGCTTGATCTGCGTCTGGTTAACCCATCTTAACCAGCCTGGACACAAACTGCCACAAGCTGAGCGGGCAGAGAACAGCTCAGTGATTCGACTACTGGCGATTACCCAGGGACACTCTCACGTTCAGATGCAGGGGTAGTCTGGGCAGAAGAATGAGAGTGACTCAAGAGTGAGTGATTGCACTAGTTAGAAAGAGGGAGAAGGATGTGCTAGGACTAAGAGTGGAGGGAGGGAGTCTATAGGGAGGCTAACCCATCATCCCAGGATATGAGATAAAAGGTACTGCAGATGCTGGAGAATCTGAGATAACAAGGTGTAGGGCTGGATGAACACAGCAGGCCAAGCAGCATCACAGGAGCAGGAAAGCTTGACGTTTCGGGCCTAGACCCTTCATCAGAAAAAGTTCTGAGGAAGGGTCTCGACCCGAAAAGTCAGCTTTCCTGCTCCTCTGATGCCGCTCAGCCTGCTGTGTTCATCCAGCTCCACAACGTTTTATTAAAATACTCCACTTTGCTCTCTTTCCCAAATAGGCTGCAGCAGTTTAAGGAGGCAGCTCACCACCACCTTCTCAAGGGCAATTAGGGATAGGAAATAAATGCTGGCCCAGCCAGCGATATCCACATTTCATGGGTGAATTAAAAAAAAAACCACAGTCGCACAAACGTGCACAAGCAAACAGTGACCTTTTAGCTCAATTGGTCCCAAATGCGTAAATCTCACCGACATGCAGTTATACAATCACTGCAGAGTGTCCCATATTGGTCGAGTCCGCACTTCTGGATCATTATGTGAGTAAGTTGACTTCAAAACAGACTTGTACAATTAGCACTTTTCCAATTCTGCCATGAATTAAGCTAGCTCATAACCATTTAGGGCACCTAACAGTGAAAAGCAGCCTCCTGATGAAGGGGCACACTAATGAATAGCAAATCAGTTTTTACTCTTTCATGGCACATGGGTTTTGGCAGCTTGGGCAGCATGTGTTTCTCATCCTTATTTGTTCTGGAACTGTGTGGCATTCTTAAGGGCATAGGAGGGCATACTGTTGTGGGCCTGGAGTCACATGTAGACCAGATGAGTTCAGGATGGCTGACTTCCCTCTCTAAAGGCATTAAAGAAACGATTGGGTTTTTAAAACAATTGATAATAATTGCATTGGTCACTATCATAGATGACTAGCCTTAAATTCAGATTTATTAACGAAATTCAAATTCCACCAGCTGCTTTGAATGCATATACACCTTTTGTGAAAAGCTCCGAGAATAATTTATATTGAAATCATATTTCTAACTACTGAAACTAACAACAGCTATTCTGACAGTGTTCTCATTAAATAACATGGCTCTCCGCTCAGTCTGACAGGACGTGATCGAGAGTATGGTATCAGAGTGTGACTGCTGCCCTGTGTCGCACATATCCAGCTATTACTCTTCCCACCACATGATTTTTGTTGAGATGATTCGCACAACATAAGTCATAGGAATTGTACAGCATGGAAACAGACCCTTCGGTCCAACACATCCATGCCGACCAGATATCCTAAATTAATCTAGCTCCATTTGCTAGCATTTGGTCCATATCCCTCTAAACCCTTCCCATTCATGGACCTATCCAGAGATAGTAAGAACTGCCGATGCTGGAGTCAGAGATAACAGTGTGGAGCTGGAGGCACACAGCAGGCCAGGCAGCATTAGAGGAGGGTTTCTGAAGGGTCCCAAACCGAAACATCAACTTTCCTGCTCCTCTGATGCTGCCTGGTCTGCTGTGCTCCTCCATGTACCCATCCCGATGCTTTTTAAATGTTGCAATTGCACCAGCCTCCACCACTTCCTCTGGCAGCTCATTCCATACATGTACTATCCTCTGACTCCTTGCAGGCTGCCAAAAATAGCACTTCTGCTGCTATGGTCCATCGTATGATCCTGCCTTTGGCCCCTTTTCTGGAGCTGGTAAAACTGAACTCAGCAAACACCATAGCAATCATCTCTCCTGCTGGCTTGCTGGTAATTTAGCTGAAATCATTTGATATCCGGTAACTATCGTTTTGAACTCAATGTTAAAAATGACTTTCTAACTTTGAGAAATATCATTTCCTACACTTTGGACACAACCCTTTCCTGTCCCTTCAGATCAGCAATAGGGCTTCCCTTGTCCTCACTTTCTACCCCGCAAGCCTCGACATTCAAAAAGGTCAGCCTCCACCGTTTCTATCACCTCCACCAGGATGCCACCACCAAACACATCTTCACCTCCCCTCAACTGTCAGCATCCCACCTGGACCGTGCCCCTCTATCAGACCCTGGTCCACTTGTCCTGATACCTTGCCCCGCCTCTATGTATCTTCCTGTACAGCTGCAGAAGGTGTAACACTGCCCTTTTATCTCTTCCTCCTCTCAATGACCACGGCTCCATTAGCACCTATTTTGCATCTATATCCTTCCTCTCTGACCATTAGCACTCCCTTTATCTTTTGTTTTCAGCACCTCCACAGTTTGTTCCTCTCACTCCTCCTCCTTCTTCGTTAACAGCATGAAAACCATCACTTTCCAGCTCCGTTCCGTTCTGAAAGAAGACTCACAGCAGACTCGAAAAATTAACTTTGCATCTTTCTTCCTGGATGCAGCCAGATCTGCTGGCTCTCTCTGTTTTGGTTAAACACGGATCAAACTGTCTGGTGGAAACACAGTGTTCTGGCCAAACGCTGGACAGAAAGGATCTCCAAAATGCTCTATTGCTGATCGAGAAGGAACAAAACTACAAACAAATGCAGCCAAAGACTTTCACATTCAGGGAGTTGGCAAGCTCTGCTGAAGAACAAAACTGACCCACAGCCAAATTAAATGTTCTCATATAATGATAGGGCAAGGAAAATACAAGCTTCTTTCCCAAACAAACACTAAACTAAACTACCCTCAAACAGATTTACCTGGACTATCCAGAGAACAGCAGAGAAAGATACTGAATTGAATTTATTTTGTGATTCAGCCCCCAGACTGCGTGTCATTATCTGAACATCTCAATGAGTCTCTCCAACCAGTACCAATCAGCGAGTGAGGCAGCTCAGACACAGTACCTTGAGGGAGTTTGCAGCTCCAATGTGGTTATCATAAACCAGCACATCCACAGCCAGCTTGCGCAGTCGATGGATATCAGCAGGATCTCCCTCCAGGGTATTCTCATCCACAGGTACCTGCCACAATGGGTGAGGGTATTTGGTTCCATCCCAAACCTGTTCAGAACATCAGTTTCAATTGTCATCATTGAAATATTTAATACGTTCACCCGACGTTTAACATTCATTCGCTTGGATTAATTATGCCGAGTAATATTGTGCGTAAAACCAGTCTTACCTGTCACACTCTTAATTCCCAACAAAAAATGCGGCATTCGTACAGCACTTCCTTATAATACAAAGTCATAAGGCATTTCATACAACAATAGATAACACAAACTGAGACACAGTGGTCAAGGTGAGTTGCCTAAAAGCCTGGACTTTCAGATACATTTTAAGGGGTGTCTTACGAGAAGGAAGGAGTGTGTTTTAGGGAGAGAAATCTGATTATAGACTGGTTAGCAAGGTTAGATCAAAGAACCTGGGGGAAGCTAGCCAAATGGATACAAAACTGGCTCGAAGGTAGGAGACAGCACGTGGTGGTGGAGGGTTGTTTTTCAGGCTGGACGCCTGTGATCACAAAGATCACTGCAGGGTCCACTTACTCTTTTTAATCCATACTAATGCTTTGGATGTGAATATCGGAGATATGATAAGTAAGTTTGCAGGTGACATCAAAACTAGTGGTGTAGTGGGCTGTGAAGTAGTACAATGGGACCTTGATCAGATGGGCCAATGGGCCGAGGAATGGCAGATGAAGTTTAATTTAGATAAATGTGAGGTGTTGCATCTTGGTAAGGCAAACCAGGGCAGGACTTGTACACTTAATGGTAGAGCTCTGGGGAGCGTTGCTGAACAAAGAGACCAAGAGGTGCAGGCGTATGTTGCCTTGAAAGTGGAGTCTCAGGTAAACCTGCCTTCATTGGTCAGTGCACTAAGTATAGGAGTTGGAATGTCATTTGTGGCTATACAGGACATTGTTGAGGCCACTTCTAGAATCCTGTGTTTAATTCTGGTCTCCCTGCTTCAGTAAAGATGTTGTTAAACTTGAAAGGATTCAGAGTAGATTTACAAAGATGCTGCTGGAGTTGGAGGGTTTGAGCTAGAGGGAGAGGCTGAATAGACTGGGGTTATTTTCCCTGGAGCGTCAGAGACTGAGGGGTGACGTTAGAGAGGTTTTACAAACCATGAGGGGCATGGAAAAGATGAATAGCTAGGCTCATTTTCCCAGGGTAGGGAAGACCAAAACTAGAGGGCATAGGTTTAAGGTGTGAGGGGAAAGATATAAAAGGGACCCAAGGGGCAACTTTTTCATGTAGAGGGTGGTGCATGTATGGAATGAGCTGCTAGAAGTAGTGGTGGAGGCTGTACAACTACAACTTGTAAAAAGCATCTGGATGGGTGTATGAACAGGAAGGGTTTAAAAGGGATATGGGCCAAATGCTGGCAAATGGGACCAGATCAGTTTAGGATATCTGATTGGCATGAACACGTTGGACCAAAGGGTTTGTTTCCGTGCTGTATAGCTCTATGACTCCATAAATCCAGAATTTCCGGGTTAGACAGCAAAACGCACAGTCACCAATGCTGGGCCAATGAATACTGGGTGATGCTCGTGAGGTGAGAATAAGGCGGCTGCAGATATGTGAGGGTCCTGAGGCTGTCAAAGACGACAGAGATAGGATGCGGTGAAACCAAGCAGGGAAATAAGCATTTTCAAACAAACACTGTTGAACTTTGAGCCAATACAGATGAGCAAGTACAGGGATAATAGGTGAAAGGGACTTAGTGACAGTTAGCACCTCGCCAGCAGAAATTTGGTTGAGTTCTCGTACAGCAAAGATATTTATTCCTTACTTCAAGCTTTTGGGCCACACAATCAATTTTTAAAAAATAAGATCCTTCATCAGATGGATTGTCTATCATCGTAAGAACCACACCACCTTCTACACAGAACTCATAGGTGAATATTCTCCTGAATAATTTTGTTGGAGCGTGCTTTAAGAAGCGGCACACTCCGCATTTTTTAAACATTCCTTCATGGGCATTGTGGGCAAGGCTGGCATTTGGTGTCCTTGTGAAACTACCCTTGAGATGTTGGTGGTGACTGACCTTCTGAGGACACGCTCAGTGCCGCTACAGAGGGATTTCTGCGATTTTGATTGGGAGACAAGGAAGGACAACAACTTACTTCCAAGTCATGCTAGGTTGAACCATCACTTGGTGCATCTAAAAGTCGATTGCAATGGGCGTACAAATCATAGCTGTAAACAATCCATGTACGCTTTAAGTGTTGAACATTAGCTTGTGGTAGAAGAGCTCCTAACAGCTACCAAATACATTGTCACCATTAGGACCATTTTACAACCATTTAGAAGTTTTTTTTTCGACAGCACTACAAAAAACAATTTAAAGGTGAGAATGCATAACAGAGTTAGTATTGTGCAGAAGGTGAAGCAATTGGCCCATTATGTCTGCAGTGACTCTGAGTGTTTTAACTTAGTGCCAATCTCCTGTCTTTTCTCCACAAAACTGCACACTGACTTTATTTATATAATCACAGCTAATACCCTCTTGAATGCCCTAATTGAACCTATCTCCACCAAGTATCCAGGCAGTGCAGTCCATACCCTGACTACTTGCCAAGTGAAAACATTTCTGTCTCACCTATCATCTGTTTCTCTGGCAAAAAAACACTTTAAAACCATGTACTCTGCTTCTTGATCTGTTTACAAATATAGAGCATAAGAATAGGCCTTTCATCCCACCATGTCTGTGCTGACCGCGATATCATTCTAAACTAATCCTATCTGCTTCCACATGGCCCGTCTCCCTCTATCCCCTGCCTATTCATGTGCCTGTTTAAGTCCCTTTTAAACTTTACTAATGTATCTGCTTCTACCACTTCCCTTGGCAGTGCTTTCCAGCACCCGACACTCTATGGATGAAATAATTGCCTCACATATCTCTCAAACTTTCTGCCTCTCAACTTAAGCCCATGCCTCCTGGCGTTTGACATTTCCACGGTGGGAAAACGACCAACTATCGATGCCTCTCATCCTTTTATATATTTCTATCAGGTCATCCAACACGCCAGTGAAAACAATCAAACTTTGTCTAACCTCTCCTTATAGGTAATACACTTCAATTCAGGCAACATCCTGGTAAACCTCTTTTGCAGCCTCTCCAAAGCCTCCACAACCTTCCTACAACGTGGCAATACTCCAAATGTGACCTAACTAAACTTTTATACAGCTGCAATATGATTTGTCATTTTTTATGGAAATTATATCCCATGATCCTTCTGTATGTCAATACTTCAAAGGGTCCTGCCATTAACTGCACATTTCCCTCTCGCATTCGACTTCCCAAAATGCATCACCTCACACTTGTCCGGATTAAACTTAGCCTGCCAGTTCTCCGCTCAACTTTCCAACTGATCTATATCCTGCTGAATCCTTCGACAACCTTCCTCCAAATCATTTATATTTTAACCAACAACAAATGTCCCAGCACTGATCCTTGTGGAACACCACTGGTAACAGATCTCCAGTCAGAAAAACATACCTGCACAACTACCTCTCTCTTCTATGACCATGCCAATTTTGTATCCAATTTGCCAACTTATCACAGATCCCATGTGACTTAATCTTCCGGACCAGCTTACCATGAGGAACCATTTCTGAAGAAGGGTTTAGGCCCGAAACGTCGAGTTTTCCTGCTCCTATGATGCTGCTTGACCTGCTGTGTTCATCCAGCCCCATGCTTGTTACCATGAGGAACCTTGTCAAATGCTTGACTAAAGTCCACGTAGACAACATACACTGCCCTACTCTCACTTTTTTCATTTGTGAGACAAGACCTCATCTGCATAAAGTCATGCTGACTATCCTTATTAAGTCTATTCTTTTCCAAACATGAGTAAATCCAGTCCCTAAGAATCTTCTCCAATAATTTCCTGACCACTGATGTAAGGCTTATTTGTCTATATTTTCCTGGATTATTCTGTTGCACTTCTTAAATAAAGAAGCAACATTGGTAGGAACAATTGTTCTGTATCAACTCAGCTCAAACTCCTCATGATTTTGGAAACTTTTATCAAATCTCCTCTTTTGTTTTCCTTGGAGAAGACTATCTTCTCCAACCCATCCCTATAACTGACACGTCTCATTCCGGATCCATTCTCATAAAACTCATCTGCACTCTCTCTACTGCATTTACACCTCTCCTACAATATGGTGCTCACAACTATATGCAACACTTCAGCTGAGGTATAACTACAGTCCTCGATAAATTCATTATAACTTGCCTGATCTGGTTATCTATGGACTTATAAATGGGACCTAGAATACTGCATGCTTTAACAACAGCTCTCCCTACCTGTCCTGCCATCTTTAATAACCTAATCCTAGCTCCCTCTGCTCCTGCATACCATTTAGAACAGTACCCTTATTTTGTTGATTCTCCATGTTCGTTGTACCAAAGTGCATCATCTCACATTTCCCTACACTGAATCTCATCTGCCATCTATCTACCACTTTGGCAATGCCTTTTTCAAGTTCTACACTGCCCTCTCCACCATTTACAATTCCGTCAAACATCGTGTTGTCTGCAAACTTTTAAACTGTCCACTGAGGTCTAGATCATTTAATTATATCAGAAAAACCAGGCTCCTAATGAAGACCTCTGGGAATTTCCACTCATAAAAAGTTCTTCCAGAATGAAAAGTACCCATTGACCATTTCTCTCTGTTCCCTATTTCCTCAACCAATTTAGTGCTAATGTTGTTGTTGTCCCTTTCATTCCATAACTATAACTTGCCTCATAGGTCTGTTACATGGCAATATACTGAACCACTTTGAGAAATACATGCTTACCACGTCAGCAGCTTTACCCTCATCAACCTCTCTGTTGCCTTTTCAAGAAACTCCAGCAAGTTGGTCAAACATGATTTTCCCTTAACAAGTCCATGCTGACTTTTCTAAATAAACCACACTTTTCCACGTGACTGTTAATTGTCTGTATAATAAATAAATGACTGTACGATACCACTTGCTTATCGGATTTAAACCCTTCTAGTGATTTGAGTTCTCTTCCCTCACCATGGTCTGGGGCAGCATTTACTTTAGATAAAGACAGGTGCAGAGTATGTATTTAACTCCTCAGCTATGCCTCTTACCTCTCTGTGTAAATCCTTTTCTTCGGCCCCTGATCAGCCTGACTCATCCTTTTGCGACTATTTTAGTACAATGTGTTTGATAGAAGCTTTTGAGATTGGTCTTCATGTTAGCTGTCAACCTTGATTTCAGAATACCTTTTTGCTTCTTGTAATTGCTTTACCACCTCTCTACTGAACCTGTTGGAATTAGCCTGGGTCCCAAGCCTGTGTTTACTACTTGGAGCCAGTCATAGAAACTAGGAGGATGAATAAGCCATCTGGCCCTTTAAGCCAGTCAATATGATCATGGTTAATCCATACCATCCAATGCCATACTCCTGCTTTCAGCCTGTACTCCTTGATGTCTTTAAAATCTCAAATTATATCTAACACCTTCTTGAATCAACCGACTTTTGTGATAGAGAATTCCACAGGTTCACTATCCTTTAGTGAAGAAATGTTTCCTCATCTCAGTCCTAAATGATCAACCCTATATCCTGTTACTGTGCTTTCAAGCCACATATTTATCAGTCTTACTTTATTTCTGTACTCTTTTGAACTTGACTCAGGGAGTAACCTGGAAATTGCTACTATAGAGGTCCCGCTTGCTACGTTTCTACACAGTTCCCCAGATTCTGATTGCAGGACCACATTTCCCTCCCAAGCAATGTCATCACTATCAACATGGACTACTTCCTCTAGCTGTTCACACTCCCACAGAACAAATATCCTGTAGCCTTTATGTGACATCCTTGACCTCAGCACCGACGAGGTAACAAATCATGGAGCCATGTCGATGGGCACGGAAACAACTGTCTTTTCCTCTAAAACATCCTCTGAGAGTGTGGCCTTTTCACTCTTCCTCTGCCTCTGCCTCTCATGTATGGCTGTGTTGCCAAAGTTTAGCTCTTACAAGTCCCATCAGCTTTCAAAGTACCTTCCCTCCCCCACCCCACCCCAGCTCCCTCTGAAGAGTGGAGAGTAAGTGCATTCTTTAATATGTAGATTATCCAGGATGTAGATATTTTGGAATTTAGCTGTTCAGAGATGTTATTACGCACTTCTGGAGAAGCTGGGACTCGGACCCAGACCCAGGTCTCCTGGCTTGTAGGTAAGGATATTGGCACTGTGCCACAGCAGCCCTAAATGTGAAGCTTGGTTCTAGCTGCTAATTCAATTATTGATTTTTCTGAAAGGGCACATGTATTTTATTTATTGATCCAGGAACAAAGCAAATAGGTACAGGAATGATGTTAATTACTGGAAAGCATCAAGGTTAATGGATAAATTCATCACATTTTAAATGGCTTAACCGTTACAGGCCCATGAGATAATGCATTTTAATTATTTACTGTTCCAAACATTAACAAATCCTGCCTAATAGATGTATTTCAGTCAATTGACTGAGACACAATTATCTTCTATATTCATGTCTTTGAATTTGATTTATTGGTCACACTTGATTCGGAGAGCTTTGATCTGGACTATATACAACAAATTTTTCTCGATAGAATAATCGATCCTGCAGTCTGACAAGGCTGTTTCTGGTCTGAAGACATCTATAGAACTTAGCACTGGAAAGCTTGCAATGCAAATTCTTAGAACAATGCACTTGAAAACACCTCTCCTGGTAAATTTATCTACGTTTCTTTAGTTTAGCTTCTGGAATAGATAATTGGATTTGAGATTTGTGCTAGCAACAGTAGTAAATCTGACAATGCTCGCTGCCTTTACTGCTCTGAAGTTGACAGTAATCTCTTGGAGCTGCATTCGTCACATTAACTGCGTAAATAGAGAAGCTCTTTTTAGCAATTTTTCACTTCCCATCGGGTGCACTGCTGAAGATCCCCCCCCCCCACCAACTAAACCTGCACTCAATTAGAAATCTCCGAATTTACCAGAACTTGACTCTCAAAAACATTTTTTAAAAGTTTGAAAAACAAAATCCTTGATAAAGTTTCTTGTTTTTGAGCAAGTGTTCCAATGGCTTATCAGTTTCACTTTTATTGTTAAATGGACTTAATTGCCCTGCAAAATTAATATAATATTTGGAAAATGGTAACAAGTAATATTTAAACTTCTATCCTCATCTGAAGTTAACTTCCCATATATTTAGTTTGTTCTTTGTAAAAATCTTCAATAGAAGTGAAAAGTGCAACACATTTTATGTTCTGGTTTGCTGTCAGTGAGAATGTCAACGTGAGTGTCTGCTTACCATTATTTCCGACAGCACTATACCTGGAAGTCTGGAGAATAGTCTTCCAGAACTAGCAGTGTGCCAAGTACAGCAAGACTCAAAATCTCTGGACTTGGGCTAATAAGTGGAAAGGAACATTCACATCTCAAGTGCCGAACAATGACCATTTCCAGCATGAGAGAATTTAACTATTGCCCCCATTCAATATTCTTGGCTCCGCCCTCTGCAACTGGATCCTCAGCTTCTTGACCCACAGACCACAATCAGTGAAGATAGACAACAGCACCTCCTCCATGATAATCCTTAACACAGGAAGGAGAGAGAATGCTTGGCGTCATGGTACAAAGGTAACAATGTCTCGCTCGATGTCAGCAAAACTAAAGAGCTGATCATCCACTTCAGGAATGAAGGAGGAGGATGCGCCCTTGTCTACATCAATGGGGCTGAGGTGGACTGGGTCGAGAGCATCAGATTTGTAGGAGTGACGATAACCAACAATCTGGTCTGGACCTCCCACGTACATGTGATGGTCAAGAAGGCACAACAACACCTCTTTTGCCTCAGTAGGCTAAGAACATTCAGCATGTCCATTAGGACCCCACCAACTTTTACAGATGCACCAGAGAAAGCATTCTATGTGGGTACATCATGGCTTAGTATAGCAACTGTTTTGCCAAGGACCATAAGAAACAATAGAAAGTTGTGAACATGGCCCAGACCATTGCCCAAGCCAAACTTCTTTTCGTAGCCTATCTACACTTCTCGTTGCTGCGGAAAGGCAGTCAACATCGTCAAAGACCCCTCCCACCCTGATTATAATCTCTTCCAACCTCCTCCGTCAGGCAGAAGACACAGAAGTTTGAACACACGCACCAACAGGTTCAAGAACAGCTTCTTCCCCAGCGTTTTTAGACTGCTGAATGGACCTTTCTAGTCATAGAATGTCATAGAATCCCTACAGTGTGGAAACAGGCCCTTTGGCCTAACAAGTCCACAGTGATCCTCAGAGCATCCCGCCCAGACCAATCCCCCTATAACCCACCTAATCTACACATCCCTGAACACTATGGACAATTTCCCATGCTCAATTCACCGAGCCTGCACATCTTTGGACTCTGGGAGGAAACTAGAATACCTGGAGGAAACCCACGCAGACTCGGAGAGAATGTGCAAACTCCACACAGACAGTCACCTGAGGGTGGAGTTGAACCGGGTCCCTGGGGCTGTGAGGCAGCAGCGCTAACCACTGAGCCACTGTGCTGCCCCTCTAATTTCAAATCTAACGCTGATCTTGCTTTGTGAACCTCCTGTGCAGCTGTATTCTTGTATGCCTCACTCTGTTTAAACACTCGCGATCTTTATGTCCTTGTTTGCTACGATCTGCCTGTACTGCATGCAAAACAAAATGTTCCACCCTACTTGGGTATGTGCGACAACAGCAAATCAAGTCAATGATGTCACCACTGCTCTTCCATTATCAAAATGGGGTTAATCCATTGATTACAAACTGAACAGGGACAGCTACAGAAACACTGCGGATGAGAGGGTGGGAACTCTGTTAGGACTAACTCACCTCCTGATCTCTCAAAGTCTGTTGACCATTTACAAGGTACAAGTCAGGAGTGTGATGGAATAATCTCCACTTGCCTGGATGGGTGCAGCTCCAACAACACTCAAAAAGCTCAATGCCATCCAGAACGAAACAGCCCTATCAATTGGCACCCCTTCTAATCCCTTCAATAGTCACTTGCTTCACCAATGACACACAGTTGCAGCAGTGTGCATTACCTACAAAATGCACTGTGGCAAGGCTCCTTAGACATTACTTCCCAACCCTGTAATCCCTACATCTAGAAGGACAAGGGCAGCAGATGCTTGGGAATACCACTATCTGCAACAACAGACACCATCCTGATTTGAAACTATATTGTTATTCTTCATATCTGATCATGGGACTGACTTTCAAACACATCCCCATATCTTCACTTAAAGACCCCCTCCCCACTATTTCTGACTCCGGAATAATTGCCCATCTCCACTCCTGCATCACGACTTCTATTACCGGAACACTCATTTAAAGCTTTGTTATGATCCCAGCCAATAGCAATACTGGAAAAGACAGATTCCAGAGTGAAACTTGGATTGCTAGCTCATAAGCTTGAATTTTATAGCTAGTTACCATCCTGGTCACTGAACATGTTTACATGAAGCTGCCAATGCTCTTTAAACAAAGGAACAAGCTTTTGTCAAGCTTCTTACACAAACTCAAAAGAAGCTTTATATATTACAGTTTGGACAAATCTTAACATATAAACAGAAAACAGAAACAAAAGGAGTTGTTGGAAATGCTCAGCAGGTCTGGCGGCATTTGTGAAGAAAAAAAAATCAGTTAACATTTCGGGTCCGGTGACCTTTCCTCAGAAAACAGAATCCAACCAGTTTCCAGGCAATAACTTTTACAAATTTACAAAGAGAAATATTTCTCCTATCTCAACTCTTTAATTTCTGACTTAACTAACTCTTTCTAATTCTTCTTCTTGAGACAGGTCTATAGTTTCGTTCCAGTTCTGCTGGTTTGAATAGCCTTTCATTTTTGATAATTTAAAATTTTCTGTACAAACCCCCACAGCTTACAGACATCGTAAGCCAAATCCCTTTTGAATCCCTGAACTAAAAACTGACTCATCCGCAAGGAGTAACCGTTCTCTAGAAATGTACTCCTGACTCTGAACCGAAGACAAAGCTAAACTAGTGCCTCCACCCCACACTTATTTTTTTCCTTTGTACTTTGTAAACTCAGCAGAGTAAACATTTTGCCAATTAACATCACAGGAATCCTGCTTTGTACTTAACTGAATCAAATGCTTTCTTAAATATGATGTATTTAGATCACTGTTCCAAGTGACTTTCTGACCTCTTAAAAAAAAAAGTACAAGTTACCCTCGCAGAATTAAAGCCAAAATCCAACTACTTTAAAGGTTAAAATTCCCAAGTGCTATTAATATATGTGATATACCTTTATCGGATTCTAATGCATTATTTTGATGCACTCTCGGCTATATACCACCTTTCATAAATTTGATGTCATCCAAAAGTCTGTTATCCTAGCTCACATTAAAACTTGCACAAGCATCAAGCTAACAGAAGATCAAAGAAGCAACAGTTACCTACATGGTGTCTCAGTTAAGAAACATCTCAATTTTCAAATGCTAATCCTCATTCCTAATTCCACAACTGCCTTGTCCCACTCTATCTTCTTCCGGCCTACAAACCGCTGAGGTATTTTTACTCTTCTGGTCTGAGCCATGGGAATTCCTCTCTTTACTTGTTCCAACCTTGAAAACCTGCTTTCAGCTCCCTAACTCTGAAGCTCGAGAAAGTCATCCTTAAATCTCTCTGCCTCTCTAGCACTCTCTCCGCCTTCAAGACTTGCCTTAAAACCTGGCTCTGCAGCCAAACTTTGGACTTTTGCCCTAATATCACCTTATATTTGTTATGGTACCGCTATGAAATGCCTTGGCACACGTTATTACATCAGAGACACTATTCAAATTCAAGTTATTGTTGAAAAACAAAACACTATCCCTGCCTTCTTGAAATTTGACAGCAAATAGATAATTGGATGCTCAGTATAGTGTTCTGGTCCAAATAAGCAATGCGATTGAGGAAGGCAACAACCAGCCCCAAAGAAAGATTCCTTCCAGCAAATCCACATCAGTGACTATTAACTGCCTTCTGAAATGGTGAGGACCTGCTAAATCTTAACACAGTGATATCATAGGATCTTACTTTACAGGCAGTGACTCGGAAACCTCCACAACAGCCCCTGGTATACGCTCTGTTCCACTGGAAGAATAGACACATCAGAGGTGGCAGCACCATGGTATACAGCTGGGGAGACTGTCACTCTGGGAGCCTTCAATAGTAACTGAGAGAACGTGGAGAATCATGGCATTAGGTCAAGCAGAGGTAAGGAAACCTCCTGCCAATTACCACCTACTTCCTACTGCCAAATCTGTAGTCCTCCTTGTAAAAACATCGCTTGGAAGAAACAGTGGGGGTAGGAATAGAATGCAATGTAGCCTGGGATGAAGGGTTTAGGCCCGAAACGTCAAGTTTTCCTGCTCCTATGATGCTGCTTGACCTGCTGTGTTCATCCAGCCCCATGCTTGTTATCTCGGATTCTCCAGCATCTGCAGTACCTTTTATCTCCTCTTGACAGTCAACAGTATTACCATTGTCAAATTATCTACCATCAATGTGCTGATTTTACCATTCACCAGAAATTTCACTAGGTGAACCATATAAATACTGTAGCTACAAGAGAAGATAAGAGATTGGATATATTGCTATGATCGACACAGTTCCTGACTCCCCGCCATCTAAAAATCACCAAGTCAGGAGTATGACAGAATACTCTCGACTTGACTGGATGAGTGCAGCTGCTACAAGACTCAAAATGCTTGGATTAAGCAACCGACCTGACTGAAATCCCAGACCTTGAATTAAACATTCTCCCCCTCTCTCTCTCTCTCTCACACACACTGATATTTGGTGACAGCAGGGTATACTATCCACAAGTTGCACTGCAGAAACCCGTCAACATCCATCAACTTTGGAATCTGTGAGCTCTACCAACTAGAAGGGCAAAGGCTGCAGGAGAATAGAACCACCTGCAAATTCTCCCCTATATCCTACACTGCTCTTGACTGACTTGTAATCACCGCTCCTTCACTGTGCTGACCAAACCTGGATTGCCCTTCGCAATAGCATAGTGGATGTATGCCTCCAAACGGACCGTAGCAGTTTGTGGAAATGGCTCACTTACAGCTTAAGGGCAAGCTGGGAAAGGAAATAAATATGGATTTTGCTAGAAAAGCTGGCACCTCGTGAGCAATTAATTAAATTATTAATTAATTAACCAATTTAAAACAAAATTCTTCAGTTCATTGGAGTGGAACAGTGCAAGAAAACTTCAGAATTGAAGTGAAATGTGTGTGTAAGCCTGGTCCTATTCCTCAGCCAGAGGGTGGTGAATCTGTGCAACTCACTGCCACAGAAGGCTGTGGAGGCCAAGTCATTGAGTGTATTTCAAACAGAGACAGATAGGTTCTCGATTAGTAAGGGGAGTAGGCAGGAGAATGGGGTTGAGAAACATATCAGCCATGAATGAATGGTGGGATAGACTTCATGCTGCCAAATGACCTAATTCTGCTCCCATATCTTATAGTCTTACTCAGTGTGATGTTGTCTTCTGAGTCCTTTAACACAAGAGGTGGAGGGGAACCAGACGAACTGTTACAGAATCGGAAGGCTATCACCTTGATTTAAACAACACAGGAGGCTTCTAATTTACAGCGATTAAGGTCTATTACAGGAAATGAGAAGGACTGATTGTTCAAGACCGATTCTCTGATTCATCCACCTGAGTAGGAGGTTCCACAGTGGGGATCAGGGCCTTGACTAATTTCCTTGACAGTGTGAAAACACTGAAATGAGCAAATCTGTTTTAAATATTAAAGATATCATTTTCAGTTTGATTCGTTTAGTTGTTTTAAACAGCGTATTCATTCGAAATCTTCTTATTGATTGAAACTTCTTTTAAAACTGACATTCAAACACATGGAAGTGAAAGGGAAAACAAGTAGTCCCCATGCTTCACTAATATTGGAGCACTCAGAGGTGGATTACTAGCTTTGTAATTTAAGGTAAGAACACACTTCGTCAGTGTAAAAGGGTATCAGTAGAACAAAGTGTCAAAACAAATGGAAATCTGTTCTCTAGTTAACTCCATTTGAGTCATACTGACTTCCTGTTTTAATTCATGGGTAAAATATACCTGAATGAATGTATAATCAGGTCTGGACCCCCTCATCCATAAAAGGACTCTGCATAAGAGTAACAGAGACACTCTCTATATTTAATCACTGGTCATGCTGCTTTTGAACTCCTCCATGATAAACCCTTGGCAAAGTGAACATGTGTCTACATGGTGTCAGGAATGCCAGGAAGCAACGCAAGAGCCTTCAGAAGAGTGACAACAGATCCATTTTGTCACTCAGCCACAGACCATAACATTAAAATAGTCTACCAAGAGCGGGGACAAAAAGGCAGTTTTTAATCAAAAATATTAGAGGAGGAGATGGAAGCTCCCAAATTTAAGAAAGGAATTCTAGAGTTGAAAGCCAATTCTGCTGAATGCACAGTTGTCAAGGATACAGCAAAGGAAATTGAGACACAGAAGAGATTGGAATTGGAGAGGCAGAGTTCTTGGGGAGCTGCAAGTAGGGGTTATCTCAACATATCTGTAAGAAGTGTTTTGGCAGCATAATTGGTGCATAATTGCACAGTTGTTTCAATAAGGGATGTCCCTGACAATCATCTGGATTTCTTACAACTTATTTCTCAAGTCGCTAGTTGAATTTTCAAAATGCTCCCAAGGAGATCAGTTGGTTGAATGGACACAAAGTACAGAAGGGTCCTTAGCTGATCTCACCCTGAACCAAGTCACCAATGTTAGTAAGGCCAGAGCAATGATGCACAATTGGACAGCCTGCTTACATTGCTGCAACCATTTCATTGATTATCTTGTGGTGGAAGCGATGCACCACCTGGTCAAATATCTTCTTAACATCACTACCTGGACTCACATTAATGAGGGCCACTCGGTTGAGGTAGTAGCCATTGCATATCACCCAGCATAAATCAGGAGGTTTCAGGTCAGAAGTGGAGAAAATTGAAAAAAAATTATTCTCTTTCTATTACAATACGCCATTTTCATCAAGATCTTTATTTCTCTGCCACATTGTTGCCATTAATTTTGTTTTATCTCCCACAGTGTTTCTTTCTGCCTCTCTCTCAATATCATTTATCATCATTCCCTCTGCTTGGACTCTGCTGCCGGTTAAGCATTACGGGTGCCTCGACGGTCACTTCTGAAAAGGAGCATGAGTTCATCCAGTAACCTCACGTTGAGTCCATGACGATGATAGTGATGCCAAGCTTTCTTCACATCGTAGTGCCCCTACAAAGAGCTCAAAGTCTACAATCACTATCTACTCAGGGCCAACCTAGACTCAGCAGATCTATCTCTCTCTCTCCTCCAAATTTGAAGGCTGTGGGTTCAAATTGCACTCCAGAGCCTTGAATGCAAGTCAGGTTGATCCAGCACATGACTGAGTAAGGTGCCATTTTCCGGAAGAGACGTTAAACAAAAACTCCAGTGGCCTCTTGAGTGGGCATAAAATATCTCGTAATGCAAAGAACAAGGGCATTCTCCTTCCATTCTGTCAACAGTTATCCCTTAACCATCCAACTGAAAACGAATGACCTGATTTAATGACACTGCTGTGTGTAGGCACATGTTCTGAACTAATTGGCTGGCACATTTCTTAGACAGCAACAGCGATGTAGAACATTGGGAAAAAGAATGTGCATTTTGTTATACAGCTCTCTCTGTTGTCATGGAGCAGACCAGAGCCCCCCCAAAATATTTTACAAAGGTAGCCTAGACACTAACTTTCTCTTATTTTTAAAAGGCAATTGCAGGATGCAATGCAACTGGTCCAACGACTCAACATTAAGCAAAACACAATTTATTTAAAAACTGTAATTAAAATACAACGAAAGAAACAGGAATTTAGAATAACAACTCTATTGGAAAGCTTAACAGAATAATAGATACAGTAACAGTAACTATTACTCATCAACTGTTCCAATATAGTAACATCCCGTAAACATACCCCTTGGTAAAATGGAAGATTCAGAGACAGATTCTCATATGCAGTTTTCCTGTCCAGGAGGTAAAAACATCAAGAGGAGATTCAGAGAGAGTAGCAGACAGCAGATATTCATTGAAGCTTTCAACTCAATTGAGACCCCAATAGCTTCTGCTGAAAGCTAAACCTAAAATCCCAGAAATGAGAAAGCTGGCCACACCCTTTAGCCAGTTTAATAAAAAAAAAACCAAAAGCCTCCGAAGCTGTTTATCCTAGTGGTTCTGATGGATTGCTCAGCACCTCTGGCCTACAACCCCTCTTCAAAAACAAAACTATGAAAAAAATAAAGTCACAGCATCTTCACACTGTTACCTTCTCTGCCAGAAACATGTAAATAATGTTAGTTCAATAATGGCTGCCAGCTGTGAATCTGCATGTTTTCTTCATAGAAATTTTTAACAAAATTTCCAACCTCTGCTGCAAATCAAGTCACCACTTCTCCTATTGAGCATCCACTGGTTTTGAACAAAGGTATGGCAACTTGGCATTGCGACTTTAGGAAGCTTCCTACAATATTTTCACAAGCCCTTTTGGTTTTGGCTTCTCTAAACTGGGGAATGGGGTTTCACTCAGGTATTCATCTGCTGTAGCTAGTCCACTTCTTCATGCAAACATTGTATCAAGCTCTTAGCATCTTCAGGGATTTCTTGTTATTTCACAGCTACTACTGGGTAACAGTAGATCACTGAAAAGTCTCAGTCCAGTTCCAGACAGGCTTTGACACTAATTTAAGAGTTAATTAAGCTGGTAGACAACTTGCTTCGAAATGGAAGATTAGTTCCAGTTCGATCAGCTTGCTGCCCTGAAATAGCTGCATTTTACATATCACTTGGCTATTGGCCAATTATCACTGGGCCTGGATACACTTCCAACGAGTATATCAACTTCAGTGTAAAGCCTGCTAATACATCAATTTTAAACCATAAAAACAGCCCGTGATTCATCCTTCCTGGAGAGGCCAGTCTGGGATGGAAATATTAAGTATTATTCATTCGTTGTGAATTCTGGGGCCGCACTGTCAAGATTACTAACAACTACAGCTCAGTGCAACAAACCAAGACTGATCGACTGTTCAGTTAAAAAATAAGATTGGTCAACGTTTCCGTAATGGACAGCGAGATGCCCAGTGAACAACATGATTGGCACATCGTTGTATCACTTCCACCCAATCTTCAGTCCTGTGATGCTTATGGACACTCCCTGTTCTAGAGCTGGTGAAGTTGGTCATGAAATGAAAATGTCAAAACGGCACAGATAAAGTGGCTCCAAATAAAGTGGCTGTTGAACTCTAGGCAAGTTCCAAAATACAAGGTAGAATGTGAAAGATTAAGAGATCTAATTATAGAGGAATTAGAATGATTGAACAATTACTTCCCAAAATATCGCGATCAAAATATCCCAAAAACTGCTCAGGTGTTATCTCAGTACAATAGAGGGGAGAAAAAGAAATCTTGCATGACATGGTACCTTTCAGATCTTGGGGCAAAGCACTTTATAGCCATTGAAAGCCTTGGAGAGAGGCCACCGTTGTCTTTTAAGGAATGAAGACGATACATGACTGTATACAATCTCCATGAAATAATCTGAGGGGAAATGGCTATTGACATGAAAATCTCTGCAAGATGTTCACTGTCCTTCATCTTCTATCTTTGTTCTACAAATACACCACAAATGTCCTCTGCAAGATTAAATCAAATGCATCAAGATAAGAGCTCTTCTCGACAGATTCAGTCACACTAAAAGAAAAGGTTAAATCGTCACATTTCTACTAGACCATAGAGTTGCATTTTCATTAGAGAGAGATTACTGGTGGTAGCTTAACCTGAGGGTCACCACACCTCAGCTAAGGGTCAGATTGAGGTGAGTTCTTTAGGGTAACATTAGCTAATGTGGAAATTGATGACGTCACTCTGCATCGCAAACCAGCTGCCCAGTCAGTGGAGCTAACTGAATCACACTTCATTACAGGGAATTACAGAAGTAATGCGGTCATAATACAATGCAATTTTGTACAGTGTAAGTGGGGGGATCCAGTAAAATGCAGTGTATAGTACAGATTTGGATCAGTGTCTTTGTATATTCAATTAAACTGTTTTATATAGTCCTGGCAATGCAACCCAACATATTGTACACAATTACAAAGTACTGAAAGATTTGGAAAATTCTTGTCATTTGTTGGGTGACATCTATGTCTTTGTTACCTCTTATTACCCTCTGCAAATATGAGGTCATGTTTTAGCAGGGGAGGCAATGGCCCAGTAGTATTATCACTAGACTGTTAACCCAGAGACCCAGCTAATGTTCCGGGGATCCAGGTTCAAATCCTGCCATGGCAGATGGTGGAATTTGAATGCAACACAAAAAAAAGGGTATCCGGAATTAAGAAGCTAACAATGATCATCACACCATTGTCGACTGTTGGAAATAAAACATTTGGTTCACTGATGTCCTTTAGGGAAGAAAATCTGTCATCCTTACCTGGTCTGGTCTACAGACCCACAGCAATATGGTTGACTCTTAACTGCTCTCTGAGCAATTAGGGATGGGCAGTAAATAAATGAAAAGTTTTAATAAAAAACTCACATCAAATCTTGTTCATCCAACACTTCTACAAATTTCACCAACTCTCCTTATCTGACCATGAGTTCTAACATTAGACTTACTTTGTCTTGAACTTGCAAATATTCACTGTTGATGTTTTTCCTGGCCTGGGAAGAGAGGAACATGTCAACACAAAGTTGAATCCTATGGTGTCTTTACATGGCACAGTGTACTGTTTGCATTAAGGGGAGATTTTCAGGTCACCATTTTAATACGAGCATTCTACCATGCTCTCACCATTACTTTGGCTACCTGCATTTTGCTGGGGTCCTGTCAATAGATGGCTACATGACGAGGGCACATAGAGAGATGCGGATATTTAAATTCAAGTCTAATGTTGTTAGCAGGATTCCAATATCATTTTAGAGCTAACAAGGTGAAGTTCGGTCTTTTTAGCACCAGCTGACAGCGCGTTGGACTAAGACCAAGTGGTCATCAGCAAGACTTTCCATCTCTATAACGTTGCAGATCATTGTCCTGCTTCAGCTCATTTGCAGCTGAAGCCTTCACCCACGTCTTTGTCACCTTTAGAATACTCCAACTTCCTCTAGGCTACCCACAGACATTCCACCTTTTGTAAACTTGAGATCATCCAAAATGCTACTGTCCATTTCATTCACACTAAAGTTAACCAGGTTCCCTGTCACTCCTGTGCTCACTGACCTAAACTGGCTGCTGCTCAAGCAACCACATGATTTGTAAAATCCTCACTTTTGTTTACAAATCCCACCATAGTCTCACCCCTTGCTATCTTGGCAATCTCCTCCAATCCCATTAACCTTCGATCTGCGCTTCCCTCATTCTAGCCTCTTGTACGTTCCCAGTTTTAATCAATCCACCATTGATAGCCATGTCTTCATTTGTCAAAGACCTACGCTTTGGGATTACACCCCGAAATCTTTCCTTCTCTGCCACACTATCTTCTTTTAAGACCTTGCTTAAAATCAATTTTCGTGACAAAGCTTTAGGCTAACTGCCCTAATGTCACAATATTTGGCTCAGTGTCAAGAAGTGTTTGATAATGTTTCAATGAAGAGCCTTGGAATGCATTGCAACATTCCAAACATTACACAAAAACAGGCTGTAGTTGTTGAGGGAGCTCCAAACTAACTAAGATTTGGTACATTATCGCAGAGCCAGGAGTGTAAATTGTACTTTCCCAATCTATTGGATCTCTTCAGATAAAATAATACAAATCTAATTGTGCGAGTGGATTCACAGGAACTGCCTTAGCTAAACACGTATGCTCATAAAATATTGTAACTCTTTATCAAACAAATAAAAATTTGTCTGTTTTTCAAAGCAAAGGTACTTCAGTCCAAGCATTGTGCCTTTAATGTCCCTTCAGAAAATTAGAAATTGAAAACTGCTGGTAAAATATTTTCTAAGATTTTGAACTTTTTTGTTCAGGAAAAAGAATGTTAAGGCTGCAAAATTGATTGGTATGTTATTTGGATAGAAAGTTTTTTTAAATAAACAGATAAGCAGAGCAAAAAGGAAGTTTAAATTACGATGATCAATCTGTCAGGAGTGTTTTAATGGTTTTCAGACGCAAAAGGAAATGCAAGTTTAGTCAGCAGGTAGTAACACAGGAATGCGAAGGGAATAAGTTACACATTTCCACTGGTGTCAGAAAGGGTTGGCCACTCCTGTGCAAGGGTGATGATCAATAGGCAGGTACAAAATAATTTCATGTAGTGGATGAATTATTATTAAACGTCCGGGGTAGTGTCTACCTCAATCTAATTACCCACATCCTCGCCTTCTTACCAACGGAGGTAATCACCTCCAATCCTATTACCCTTCGATCTGTGCTCCTCTAATTCTGGTCTTCTAGCACATTCCAGATCTTAATCACTCCACCCTTGGCAGCCGTGCCTTCATTTGCCAAGCGATTCTTGTCTTGCAGATTCTAGTTAATTTCAAGAGATACTGTCTGTGATGTCAAACTCTAAATGGTCCTCATATCTGCCATATCTCCATTCTCCTCTTCAGAACGTCAAAAGAATGTGATTTCCCTATGTGAATACATGACTAAAGTCAAATACGGCACTTGGAGCACAGCTGGATAAAAAGTAGCAGCAAATATCTGAACTTAACCCCCAATGTACTATTAAGATTACAATACAGACAAAGGATCACTAACTCCCACTGACAGCACAGAAACTGATAGCCTTCGTGCACATACCTCAAAGTCACCTTGCTGCAGGTTCTTAGTAGCACTGCTTATTATATTGTATTATACATTATTATATAGGGTGAGCTATGACTTAATTGGAAGGAGTGCACTGTTAATTGTGCCCTACTTTTTCTTACAAGTCGTCCCAAAATATATAAATTCCTATTTAGACCAAATACCTGATGGACTACTATTCAGGAGAAAAGCAATTTACACTAAGTTTTGTCATTTTCAGAAAATAACTATTTATTGTTACACACTAATTTAAACGACAGTCAAGAAAAGAAAGAATTTCTTATCTACTACGACGCAACTTGAACATTGCTCCTTCAAAACACCCGAATACACACATGCACACGATCCCCATCAAGACAGACTAAAGACAACAGTTTACAAAAGATAGTATGGGTGGAAAGAATATAGACAGGGTAAACAAAATTCCAAAGATCACATCTAGATTTCAAGGGTCGGTTAAATTGTCTTATACAGTTGTTCAGAATTTGTAGCACTGACGACCTGCTGTTTTCTGTAGGATTTTGGTTGTTCTTTGATTCGATATTTTATCAAGCAGACCCAGGCCTTTTCTTTTTTTTAAGCTTTTTTTTCTGTCCATTTTCCACATGGAAAGAAATGGATGCTTTGTGTTTCTGGGCTATGATGCCTCTCTCCGTTGCCCTGGCAGTTAACATTTTTAAAACCGTAGCTCAACCAGAGGGGTGTTGCCCAGCAGAATTTCTTTAACCTGAAGGACTCTCAGTGCTGCTCAGCCTTAAAATCTCCCCTCCTGGAATTTCCGTTATCTAGCAGTACAACTCCCACTTCAGTTTAGAGTCTCAGAAAAGAGAAAACAAATGTAGTCTCTTAACACATATTAGCTGGTGGAAGCTAGCAGGAATGGAGTGGATGCATTAACAACGCCTTGCCGACTTTATTCAAATATGAGAGAGCCGCACATCCTGGTAGGTCTTCAAGGGAACTAACAATTTATTGGGCAAAGGCGGCAGGAATCAATCACACTAATGTGACATTTAATACTTTCCAGTTTAACACAATTAAATCTGCCACAAACATAGTGAGCAATTCAATGGAAAGCCTTTATTTTTCGGAGTAACAGTGAGAAAGGCCACAAGAGAGGTCCTCATGTAATACCTATCCTACCTCATCAAGGGTGCATTACCCTATGGTGTCATACTCCCTCCTGTAAAACCTACATCTAATCATGCTTTATTGACAACACTGATAAAATAATTCATAATTTAATACACCTTGAGGAACTCAAGGCAAATTAACAAGTAATAAAAAAAGTGCTTTGTGTTTGTACTTCCTGTCGGTGGCCCTCTGATCTCCTGTCACATTTTTGTACATTTTCTGCCCCACTATGTACAATGCCATGCACTTAATTGGATTAGTTATACAGATAACTTCTCCCGCTGTTAATTATACTTTGAATGTGAAGTGCTTCGTACATTTAATAGTTTTGACTGCGCTGTGCATCAGGCTAGCACTATATTGCTACTGTCAGGTATTTAATGGTTTGTCCTGAGCTGATGCCTATGCTCCAAGATACAAGTTGATAACAGCTCCCTTGTGCTCTGTTTGAACTACAGTAAAAGCAGCAGCTTCATGCCTTGCTGCAGCCCTTTTAAAGTAAGGATGTGTATCATTATGCCGTTCATATTTTGTTCAATTTAAGTCACATGTTTAATAATTTTTATCAAGACAGGATACAACTTTCAAGAAATTTCCAAACATTGTAGAAGATACTGAAAATCAAACATTTCTTTTCTCTGCTGAGCAGAGATAGGCTCCATGCTTTGTGGTTCAGCTTGCTTTCTTTTGTTCCAAATTTTTTTTTAAAGCTTCGGGCAGCCTCAGCTTTATTTATTCCCCAGTCAGATTCAGCCTCGTCAGAGGCAAACCATCTTCCTTTGATAGTTTCATTTTGTGCTGTGTGCAATCTCATCAAGGTGAAGCAGCAGCCAACTACCTAATCCAACTAATCCCTTTTATCTTCACAATTCGCACGGTTTTTTTTGAGCAAGAGAGTTCATGCAGTATCCTACTCTTCTCTCCTTTACCAATCACGTAAACAGGCTCATTAGCTTAGTCGTCCCATAGGGAGCAACCTTCAGCAAATAAATCTTGGTGTTCAAACTGGATCAGTTACATTGAAGGCGTCCTATGTTTCAATCTCTGAATACTCAAATGTATTAAAATAAACAGGTGCAAATTTGTTGGTTTTCTTTTCCAAGATTACTCACATTTTCCAAATGCAAATGTCTGCACTCCAAGGGTCTCACATTTTAATTGAGTCATTTGTCAGTACTCTGTTTCTGAACAGCCAAAAAAGAAAGTGGAGACTAAAATAGAAATTGCTGGAAAAGCTCAGCAGGTCTGGCAGCATCTGTGGAGAGAAATCAGTTAATGTTTCGAGTCGAGTGACCTTCCTCAGGACTCAACGTTTCGGGTCCAGTGACCCAGAAAGTACTGACTCTGATTTGTCTCCACAGATGCTGCCAAACCTGCTGAGCTTTTCCAGCAATTTCTATTTTCAATTGGACCCGAAACGTTGAGTCCTGAGGAAGGTCACTCGACTCGAAACGTTAACTGATTTCTCTCCACAGATGCTGCCAAACCTGCTGAGCTTTTCCTTAGATCTGAAGGTGGTCTAGCTGTTATTTGGAATGCACCACCTGAGTAGTATCTTTAAAACAGGTGCTGGTGATAACGGTGGAAGTGTAAAATTTGCAAAGCTAAGGGGAAGAGCCAGAGGAGTGGATGAATTGAAAATCTCTTTCAAAGAGTCAGCACATGGCTGTTGAGCTAATTGGCTCCTTTTCAGGCTTCATTATTGAAATATCATTGCTTGTTCTCCATTAGGTGCTCTGAATTTCCGATAGCTCAACTAGAGTTCTGAGCATTTCCACATGGCTATGTGGAGACAGGAAATATCTTCAAGCTCTGATCAATGACCACGAATAGCCCTGCCAAGCAGCAGACATTCTTCAATATTAGCACAGCTCACAACGTAGATGCAAGTTCTGGATCAGTTCAGCAAAACCATTCCACTCTATTTGGCCACACTGCATCACATTTAAAATTGCATGGTGCGTTTACAACCTGCTCCCTCTCAGAACAACCACTTACTGCATGGATTGGAGACAAATTATTTCAGCACAGGGACCTGGTGCTCTGCTTGAAGGGGTGATGCATTCTCTTTGCAGAGGACTATCAGGGAGATTGGCCCCATGGGTCAATGCTATCTCAAGGGTGCAGAGGACTAGCCTTAAGTGCCTACTACTTGTATCCTAACCCCATCTGAAGAGAGCGTCTTTGCCCTCACAGCAGATCACTCCTGCAGTGATGTCCAGACATTCACACCCTGGCACATGACAAGGTACCACTTGGCGTTGCAGTGACGCTGACGTTTACCAGGCGGTCAGTGTCACGCATTGGGAATCAGCAGTGGCTGTGGGGCCTTCAGTGTCCTGTATCTTACCGGTGTAGCCAGTACCCTGACTGCATCAGAAGAGAGCTGCCCACCTCCGCTGGAAGAATGGTCACCCACAGAGTTAGAGGACCATGTCCAGGACCCAGAGGAAGTACCAACAGTATCGGAAGTATCGGAGCCCACCAGCTCCGATACGGAAATATTGAGGGGAGAATGGAGTGCAGAATAGGAGGCTGTTAAGGACCTCTCACTGACTGTTGCACTGATGGGTCACACAGATACGACCCAGACCCCTGGCACTAGGAGAACTGCTGGAGACCAGGTACATGCTTCAGCCCTTGACAGGAGAGGACCCTGTGGTCTCAGCTATAAGGCACTTCTATAGAAATAGGAGGAGCAGTAACAGCAGCAGGAAGGGGAGGAGGATGGGGTGGCCCTCAGAGCTGAACAGTTGCATGATACAGCCAGTCCTGTGAGCACATGTCTACCTCCACTGGCATAGTGGCACCACCATGGGGAGCCAGGTCCAGTGACCTCACAGTCTGCTGAAGCAGTACACACCTGCACACCGCCCAGGCCCCTAACCCTCAGGACTGCAGGTTTGGTGAGACTGGGGGGCAGGGAGGTAGCCTTTAGTCCAGCCCACATGCCCCCATCCTCACAAAGCGACAGGTTGTTGTCAGGTGTACAGGAAAGGCCTCCACCACCAGTATGCCCTCCGCTGACCAAAAGAAGTGCAGCTCAAGATAAGGTCAACTGGCAAGACAACCCTCAGTATATCTGGCCCATCCTGACCCAATTGCAACAAGATTTTCAATGAGGCAAATTGTGCCATTAACAAGGACCCTAACAACCATTAATCACTGTCAATGGGCAACTATCCACCTACTGGCACGAATTTCACTGTGCCACTTGTGAAAAGCAACAAAGACGGGTCAAGAGCTGGATGAACACAGCAGGCCAAGCAGCATCAGAGG
>JAHRHZ010000021.1:44460502-44510071 GCA_024137785.1 Ginglymostoma cirratum
GTTATCTCAGATTCTCCAGCATCTGCAGTTCCGACTATCTCTCCAAGACGGGTCAAGATTATTTCAGTATAAAATGCCCCTCACTACATTCTCGTCTGGTTCTGGCACACACATCACTGTGGCCTAGTTTCCCCATCTCCTAAATAAGATTCTACCCAAAGAATCTGGATCTGGAATCTAACATTGCGCGTTTACAATTCCGCATTTCCATCAGTATCTATAGGATTTTACATGACTGCACTTTGAATATTTAGATCATGGTTCACATGTTTTCTTATGCCATTTTAATTTTGGAAATTGAAGCTTAACACCTTGTTTCATGAGATAACAAGCATGGGGCTGGATGAACACAGCAGGTCAAGCAGCATCATAGGAGCAGGAAAACTCGACGTTTCGGGCCTAAACCCTTCATCAGAAAATGTTGTTTTGAGAGGTTTAACAGCATGTGAGCTTATTTAGTTGGAGACAGAGTTTACATGAGATTTGATGACCCACAGTATTGTTAATGTTGGAGTGGAATCTATCTTGACCACATTGGCAATTTAAATTGCAGCCTGTGGGTTGTTGGTCAGAGTTTGTCTATTAATGTTAATGCTGAACATTACGGTCTAAGTTGTATACATCGTGTATATAATGTATATCATTTAGAATCATTGTCTTATCTTTCCAGCTTATCTATAATGATTCCGGAGATGGTAGGACTGATGTATCAAGAGAAACTAGATCGGTTAGCACTATATTCAACAGAGTTTGGAGGAATGAGGGGGGATAGAATATGATAGAGTTCCTCAAAGGTGGAGTGTGACATAGTTGAATGTGAGACTAGGGTTCTAAATCTAAACAAAGTTGGCCATGATAGACTGGGGAAGGTTATTTAAAGGGGCGTAAATGGAAAGGGAAAGAGAATAGCAAACATTTAAAGAGCGCATGGGTGAAATGCAACAACTGTTCATTGTTGACTGGCGCAAAAGTATAATGGGAAAAGTGGCCAAACCATGACTCACAAGGTAAATTAGAGATAGTATCAGATCCAAGGAAAAGGCATATATATTGGCTGTAAGTAACAACAAACCTGAGGACTGGGTGCAGTTTAGAATTCAGCAAAGGAACCCAAAGGGATTGATTAAGAAAGGGAAAATCGAGGACAACGTTATGTTTGCAGGAAACTTAAAAACTGACTGTAAAAGTTTCTACAGGTATTTGAAGAGAAAAATGTTGGTGAAGTCAAATGTAGGTCCCTTACAATCAGAAACAGGGGAATTTATATTGGGCAAAAAAGGAATGGCTTATCAACTAATATATACTTGGTTCTGTGTTCATAAAGGAGGACACAAATAACATACCAGAAATGTCGGATAGCAGGGAAAATGCTTCAATCCATTATAACATAATTAATAGTTGAGCTTTAGGGAAAAAAAAAGTGACAGGATTGGACAGAGTCAGCATGGATTTACAAACAGGAAACCATGCTTCACAAGTCCGTTGTAATTCTTCAAGGATGCAACTAGTGGAGTTGATGAGGGAGAGACAGTAGATGTGGTTTATTTGGACTTTCAGAAGGGTTTTGTTCCGGTCTCTCAAAAGGTGGTCTGCCAAGGCAGATCATAACAAAGATCTTACTTGTCTCATATTCACACAAAGGAGATTGTAACAACAATTATATTCAATAAACCTTTTGTGCAGGCCCAAAAGCAATCCCAAGTTCAAACATGCCTAAATAATTACTATAACAGACAAGATAATTAATTCAGAATTATCTTGTACTCATGCCAATGGACTGTGTCTGCAAATAAAGCTCATAATCATTAAAGTCCAGACCATTATTAGATTTTAAATAATTTTCCTTATTACTTTTGCATTCGTTGCTGCCATCGTATTTGAGCTGACTTAATGAATTATGGCTATTGCGTGTAAGCAGTCATGAATGGTCAAATCAACAGCAGTACATGGGGTTCTAAGGGTAAAAATCCAAACCAGCATTCAGTTTTGTTTATTAGCCATGGAATGAATTTACAGACTTTCATTCCCTTACATTGTTTTTCTTTATTCTATGCATTGCACAGTTACAGTTGCTCACGACTCAGCTACGAGTGAATTTCTGCACCAGAGAACACAGGCTGATTGTGACTAATGGAAACCACCTTAACCTGTTAGTCTCAGACGCCACACACCACCCCTTTGAGATATAAATGACTCTGGGGTATTCACTACCACTTTTCCATCTGCAATTCAATTCCATTCTATTCCCTTGGAAAATTTTACACTGTGCTTGTTGCTACTGGATGTCATGGAGGCCCTATACTTTCCAGAGTGCAACACAAGCACAGTAGCAGACAAACAAAGGTGTGATGGACCAACCACTGCTACTACCATGGGTTTGCTACTTCATGCAGCAACTACGGAGCCAGTGTAATTATAGGCAAATTGCCCGCAAGTCACAATTACTTTTGTTTTAAAATTTTAGCCCAGGTAATTCTAGACTTCTGAAAAAATGTTGTCATGGGATGTGGATGTCAATGATGTTGGCAATCCCAAATTAGCTTTTGGGAAGAGAGGAGTTTAACTTCTTTATTCAAAGAGGGTGAGAGATGGAAACACAGAAGGAACGCTGCTCGAATGTCCAGTATGCCACTGTTGTTTAAGGGGCCTTTTCTGAATTTGCTAATGCTGAATGAGGAGGGCTACATCAGAAATAATATTTTACATGTTAAAATGGACAGACCTTTTACATTCTTTGTCAACTCTGCCGCCAGGTGCAACAACGGATGCAGAACATTATACCGTAGAGTAACCCAGCAACAGAACAGCAGGTGCCTGATGCAATGTTGGTGCTGCCAATAAAACCGCACTCTGATAATACACAGAACTTTGGGTTACACACTATTTATCCGAGAGACCTTGGCTAACGGAGGCTTCCCTTCCTTCCGAGCCGCTACTTTCTGCCCCACAAACCCCAGACTCAGTCAGCGTGAGGCGCTGGGAAGGAATGATAGAAGTAGCACTCGCAAAAATTTCTTACTGTGAAATAAAGGTGGGGCCATACGCGCGTGTGCTGGAACTGAGTGCTCCGCACGGGACACGGCGATATCAGCAACACATCTCAGACGAATCCTGAAGCTGATGTCATTGGCCCTTCCTGTGCATGTGTTGACAGCCATTTTATTGCCCATTTTGGCAGTTGCAGCAATCATTTTTTTTTTCCAAACATGAAAAGCCTGTAAATGTCTCATTAAAAAGGACAATCCACAATGTTTTGGCAATGATTAGACTTTCAGCTATCATTTCTTAAAATTATTGATCTAAACCAAATTATTGCACTTTCTAAACATATTTAAGTGTTTTTGTTAAATGAATCCTGTCTAAATCCAAACTTCTGGTGTCTTCACAGCAGCATCCTACTTTGTGCAGTGTTTGTCCTGCGATGACTGGAAGCCATAAGACAAATGCCTCGTGTTTTTAGCTGTGTTGCTTTGGTTACTAGGCCCCACTGCAATGAATAAATAGGTAGGTGTGTAGATTGACTGGATATCGGCAGTGAACACAGCCAATTATTAAGTCAGCCTCAATGTTTTTTTTTTTCCGTTCTCTGCTGTTTTTTTGTATCTTGATTCGGGAATGAAAAAGCTCAAGTACTGTTTACCTTTCAACATAACTTGGAGCTTTGATCTTCAAGCATCTCTCTGCATTGCCAGGAATAGCACTTCTGTGTGTCAGTGACCCAAGCTGGAGAAGATACTATTCTGTTTGACTACAGTACTGTACAGCTTGATTTCAGCCAACTTATATTGCTTTGGTGTTATTATTCAATGCCCTCATGAGCTTGTTGTTTATTGAATGCTAAACATGTAATGACACCTAAATTTTCTTCTGTTTCGTCCTTAAGTATTTAAATCCATTCCTGACATGTGTGTCGTCCATTTAACCTTCATGCAATACTTTACACTTGATAACTACTGTGGTGACTTTACCTCTACTTTGTACTTATCCACACAATGAGTCATATACCTTTATTTCGTCCACAGATAGTTTTGTACAACATACTGCCTAATCTATACACTTCTCCTTTAATTTCACTGATCCTCCTAGTTTGGCATCCTCTCTAAATTTAAACTACCCTGTATTTTCTCAATCTAAGTTGTTGACACCATTTTAAAACAGTATTGGGCTTAGCATCACACTCTGGGGACACCCACTGCACCCATCATTCAAATAGTTATTTACTAACAGAACATAAAGGAGATTTTTCAGCCCATCAACTCCATGCTGGCTCACTGCATAACTATCCTGTCAGTCTCATTCACCCATTTGTTGCCTGCAGCCCTGCAAGTACTTCATTTAAATGCCCATCCAATTTCCTGTTAAAGTTATTGAGTGTCTCTGTTTCTAAAAGCCTCATGAGCAACAAATTCCAGGTTATCATTCACTACATAAACTGTCCTTCCTCAAATCCACCCTTCACCTTTTACCCAAAACCTTGAATCTGTGTTCCTAGCCCTTATAGCATTAATTAGCCAGAACACGCTTTATTTATCCACCTCGGCTAACTCTTGCATTATCGTGTACAGCTCTATCAAATCTCTCCTCATTCTCCTTTGCTCCAAGGAGAATAACCCCAGAATCTCTATTCTAAGCTTGTTGCTAAATTCTTTCATGTCTGAAACCATTTTGGAAAATCTTGTCCTCTACCTCTCAAGAGCCTTCACATCATTCCTGCTGTTTACAGAGCAGAACTGCAGGCAATACTGCAGCTGGGGCCCTAACCAGAGCTTTGTAAAGATTCATCATAACTTCTTTGCTTTTCTACTCAAAATTTCTATTTCTTAGACTCAACATCCCATATCGTTTTGTTAGCCACTTTCTTAATATGTTGCGCCAACTTCAAAGAATAACACACACTAATCACTTCGGCCTCACACAATGCTTTGGACTTGCACCATTAATTATATATCGCCTCTGTCTTTCATATCTGCCAAATTCATCATTTCACATTTATTTGTATATTATTTGCTACATGTTAAGTTTCTTATCTAGTTGTCAGTTTAATCCTAAATCCTTGCAATTCTAATATTACCTAAAGGCTTTCTGCATAGAAAATCATCTCATAGATTTGAAGGTAGTCATTATGTCTGCTTGAGAGAGGGCCATTACTCACCGTTCCCTTGGTGATTGAGAATATTCACCATTTGATGTTCATCGGTTATACTCACTTACAATCTTTATGGTTCTCACCTCTTACCTGACCAACTTGTTGAAGTGCTAGAAGAATTGTTTGTTATTTTGTGATGTCTGGCATCTGAGGTCTTCCTCACCTACCTGACTATTTTTCTAATATGTTTCTGCACGCTCCCAGATTTAGTTCAATGAACACCCACTGCAGCCCACCCCTTGCAATCTTCTCTCCCAACAGGTTCGGTGTGTCAGCATTTGCCTTTATTTCAGTAGATTTGGTCATTAGCCCATTTATCAGCCTCTTCAGTTTGAGTCAATTCATTCTCTGTTACGTACTTATCCTCTGGCCTCAACATTGTAAATCCTGAATTTACTAGTACTGAAAATGCTGGGCTTAGTCACTCGGTATTGTGGTGCAATTGTGGATGGTGAGGAAGAGGTGGGGGAGAGGGGAGAGTGACAGAGAGGATGCAGAATCAGATCTGCTCTGAATCTATTTTCCTTTCTAGCCATGGTCAAAAACACTCTTTCATCCCAACATTTTTGAATGAGATGGGCTATCTGGTGTTAGTGTTGACATGGGGAGTGGTATTGCTGGATGAAAAGTAACTCAATGTACATTTTTCCTGAAGTATGGGGAATATGAACTCTACACTAATTGTTTTGCAACCATTTATGGCTTTTACATACATATGAACTGAACACGATATTTTCTAACAACATGCCATGCATTATTTTATTAAAGAATTACACCACAATGACTGCATCTGGATCCATCCATGGACAGACCAATGTGATAAGATTCACAGTCACTAAATAAATAGTGTCACCTGAATGTTTCACATGTATGTGACATTTCATACTTTCCCAGCACATTAGCACTTACTTAATTCTATGCTTCCAGGCTTCTGTGTAGTGAAATTTCTAACAACTGAAGTTATGCCAATTTCTCTTTGACTGCAGGTTCTGAAATCCAGTCGTGAAATGAACTGCTGATGCAAGCAGTACTGTAAGGCAGAATTGGAGATTGTTCTCGGCTTATTAGTGGGCCCTCCCAGTAACCGGTTTTTAGCTACAAGTGATATTTTGCCATCTTCTCACAACACAGCTGTTGGTGCTTTTATTTGTATGCCGATTGCCTCAATGATTTCTATGGTGCTTTGTTTTGTCGGGAATGCATTTCTCTCATTATCGTTTCTTGTACTGATTTAAATCTCCATACACTATACCTACTCTGTTGACTTTCCAAGCTACGTTTTAAACAGTTATTCATCAGGATACATGATAGGCAGCTTCTAATGGTTGAAGTCAGATTCCATCACAACAGATCCTCCAATTCTAAGCATTGTCCTATCTGTTGTGATTATCCCAGCCGATGTTACCATTGGACAATTCAGAGCCCAGACTGAAAACTGACTTGATACTTTAAAAATTTAATATAGTTTTTTACTGAAGCACGAGCCCCCTATGCTCCAGAACCGAAGTTTATTACAGAAAAGAAGTGAACATAAAATAAAATAAACCAAGCCTCCTTCTTCCTTGTAACAAAATCTAAAAGACTTTGAAACACGTGGTGGAAAAAGTTACATCTAACTCAGCACCATCACTTTACCAGGCAGATTCATATGCCAGAGAGAGTTCCCTTCTCTACCACATCTATAGGTCTGACTTAAATACATCTTTTAATTACTAGTCTTGAAATTGCCCTGACTAGTCACAATTGAGCTTAAATAACCCATTCAAATTTCTGGTCAAACATTTCTGGTCTGCAAGTTTCAAAGTAAAACCCTTATAGGTAAACTGAATAAGCTATTTCATAAATGTCTCCTCTCTCCAGAGAAATTGTTCTTTCATCTAACTTCAGCTAGGTCTTGTGCAAAATGAACCCCAAAACGTTCCAATGTATGGACTTGTCCCTAAATAAAAATAAACAATTAATCCCTGATTCTTTTGAGCTAAAAAAAAATGTTTTCCAATGCTTAATTCCTTCAATCGTAAAGCTTTCAATACAAATTTCCATTAACACCGTAAGAACTGATCTCTCATGCATCCTGGTTTAAAAATCATGTTCCAGATAGACAGACAGGTCTAAAACTCCTCATATACATAGACCACAACATAACATTAGTTCAGAGCCTAACTCGAACGTAAATGATACATAAATCACAATTTTTTTTATAATACCACATAACACTATCAATAGGCTGTCTGAATAGGCTATAGGATAGGTACTTACTGACGTTCTGCTCAATTAGAGCTACTATCTGAGATAACAAGGTGCAGAGCTGGATGAACACAGCAGGCCAAGCAGCATCAGAGGAGCTGGAAAGCTGACATTTCGGGCCTTGACCCTTCCTCAGAAAAAATGGTGCCATTTCTGAAGAAGGATCTAGGCCCGAAACATCAGCCTTCCTGCTCCTCTGATGCTGCTTGGCCTGCTGTGTTCATCCAGCTCTACACCTTGTTGTCTTAGAGCTACTATCTTCCTGCTTTATAAATACCAGCAGTCAAACTTCACTATCAAAACATACTGTCAACAGCAAGTAAGATCATCACTGCCTACGAATCATTCTGCTTGCAATCCTAGCAATGCAAGATGTACAATTTGCTGAGTCATTACTTCAAGAGGCGAGAAAGGCCTATGTTGTTATGTAATCACCCTGAACATTCACTCCTCTCTCCTTCCTGACTGAAACTGCAGAGTCGAATTACCTTGTACCACAAACTTGGTTCCTTGACATTCACACACTTGACCCCCTGATCTTTATCATTTGAAATCTGCAGCCACATTTATTTTTGTCTTTTCCTTAATTAAGAAGTTTTGTCACATTTCAAACTCTGCAATAGATCAGACTCCCTGTCTCAACTTCGTTGCACTTCCACAGGCAGAGGACACAGATTTCACAGTGATGGCTCCAGCCATTTTTTCTACACAGGATCCACAGTGCTAGATGCTGAACGTATACCCTTTCACCTTATACTTCCCACAGAAGAAAATCTATTTGGCATGTTGACACACCTCGAGTATTTTGATCATTTTGCTGTGGAAGGCTCCACTGTAAGTTTTGTACTCTCTCACAGTATTGGTGTGTGTCTTCAGCCTCATGTTGAGGACTTCTGAAGAAAGCTCCTCAATCTAAAACGTTAACCCTGTTTCTCGCTGCACAGATGTGCCTGACCTGCCGACCATTGCTAATATTTTCATTATTTCACGATGTAATTAGGTGAGCTTGTCCATGAAATTTGTTTCAGTGCCTGCCTTTAATTCCGGAGAGCTGGGGAAGATCCCTTTACAACGACAGAATAAGGATTCTTTGTGTTGCCAGTTATTAAGTATCAGACACGGAAGGAAGCACTAATCACCATTATAAATATCATTATACCCCACAGGCCAGCATCCTCTATATTCCTGCCTGTTATCAAGAACTTCTCACCCAAGACTGGAATGCATATTTCACACACCAAGCTTGCACTTATTTCCCAACATATTCCCATACTTCAGTTTAGACTACATTGTGGCAAAGGGATAAAGGCAACTCTGCCTCATGTGACTGGTAGCAAGATGGCATTGGCAAATGGTGACTTTGTACACATGTATTCCTATACAGTCGGTTCTGATATATAGCGTGATAGTTCCATTCTTGCGTTATAAGAAAATCGCACAATAACCGCGACATTTAAAGCGATGGGGGCGGAATCGCGTTATAGCCAATACAGGTAGGGAAAGTTCGTGTTCTACAAGTGACCTTCTATAATTCTCCACCCGCATTAAAAACAATTTGCGTTGAAGAGACACGCGTTATATCAGACCGACTGTACTTGAGTACACATGACAATAAAATCTAATTCTAATTCTTAAAAAAAACTGATGCTCACTTAATTGGTTTTAAACAAAAAAAAACCTGAGAAACATTAATCTGATTTGAATTACATGCTCTTGGAATATTGTCATTCTGGATTCCTTGATACTTCATTCATTCATTCCAAATACAGTAAGAAACCCTTGCATTTTTGATTCCAGTTCTCAGAAGTTACAATAGAAAGGATAACTATGCAAACTAGATGTGGTTTGATGTCGAAATAATTCTAGCTGAAGGGTAAAGGTTATGGGGGTCTACTTTATGGTGGTAGGAGGGAGGGGAAGGGGTTAAAAAAAAACCCAGAAACTTCTGCTCACAAGTGTCAGGAATGCCGTTTCCAAGAAATACACCAATGATCCAATGAATTTCCCACTGCCACTCGAAAGAAGGGCAGAAATGTCCATTTACTGAGCAGTTCCTTCTATATGTCAGGTTTTGTACCTTGCCACTCACTGAATAAAATGTGACCGTACTTTTTGTTTGGCATCAAGCGTTTGCAAGTCAGGCAGCGAGGGGATTGGACAGACAATTAAGATTCCGAGTATCTCACTTAATGAAGGAGACAGACAGACGGACAATGGATGAAGTGCAGAGACGATCAGCTTCTCTGCCTAAGACTCCCTAACTGATTTCACCTGGTACCCTTGTAGCCATTAGAGAGGAGACTCCATTGTACAGGGTTCAATTCATGAAGGGCCATTTTGATCAAATAAGTAAGTAATTTAAATCCACATTGAAATTTTCAACATTCTAACTTCTTTTACTAAATTCTGATGCTGGTGTAGGGATCTGATCATCCAGCATCATACCTGCTGTTAAGAGGTGACTAATACATCTCTTCTTACCTTCAGCAGAACAGCAGATCGATCCACCTCAGCTTTTGCAATAAGTTGACACGTCAGGTCAAAATACTCAGCGGGTTTCACTTCCGAGAGTTTGGCGGTTGGCCTGTGGATGGAAAGGTCTGCATTGGCCCATCTGCGCAGCTCCTCCACTGTTCTCTGATCAGTAGAAGTGAACTGATACGACCTGCTGGTTGTCCGTGGTTTCAAGGGTGCTCCCGGAGTTCCATCAAATGTTAAGGCTGAGAAACCAGGGGCATTGATGGCCTGAAGCTCTTTGTTGAATTCTTGTATCTGTACAAGGAGAATGCAATAAGGTTTGTTACTTTACCGAAATTGAGCAGACTAGCTGATTCCCCCAGTTGTACAGACTGCAGCATCCTCCTAATATGTGGGTCTTTTGGGTGGTCACTTTGAGGAACAGATTCATGGGTTCACAAAGAAAAAAAGTAATAGGATTGATTCGAAATGTCCCAGAGGAATACAGTAGTGTGATTAGTTGGACCAAAGCTCTTTGCCTGAAACTATTAATATTTTAACCATCTTCCTTCCCAAGTGGACCTTTGTATTGTGCAAATTACTGAGTTATAGTCCAGCTCTTTTTGATGTTTCCTCTCATGACAACAATTGCTACACTTCAAAACTGTGAAATTAGCGATAAAATACTTTGGAAACCTTTGACCCGGTGAAATGTTCTTTATAAACACACGGTCTTTGTGGCTTCTTCTCATTTCGTTCCACTTACCTGTGAATAAAGCTCCACTTTTTTTTCTCCTTTGGCTTCGCTCCAGAAAATATTGTATTACTGTACTGTGTATCTAATTACTATGATCAGGGAAGGATGCACTATTTGTAACCCAACAGTTTCCATTACCTGTCAACAAGGATCAATAACTCTCAGTCGTGATAATTCCTAGGTCCTTCACGATTCAAGTCCAGACTCAAGGAGCAATAGAATAAGGAATTATGGAAAGCGACTGGGAGGTATGTTTTTCCGCTCGAGAGGTGTAATTGGGAAGACAGTTCAGAGTATTAGGGAGAGATGGTAAGTGAATTGGTACAATAGGTATGGAAGGTGAATACATGGGGAACAGAATAAGGCTTGTACATGCTCATCGTGTATTATTAACATGCTGCTGAATAATGGAAGATTCCATTGGATCAAAGTTGTGAAATGTGGTTTTTCTTAAGTAACTAACTCTCAAGGAGAATTTTACATTCACCTACAGCACACTGATCAAAATTAGAGGAATGTGCAATCCTTTGGTGTGCTGAATCCACAAATCAAATAAAGGCTTTCATTTTGTGCAACTATCAAACTGACATGTTATACACTGAGCCAATAAGTGACAAATGTTTTTTAACTGTCAGTCGAAGCGATTTTATTTCCCCAAATTCTAAACTTTCCCATTTATAAACATGATATTGAAATATAGCATGTCAGAAAGGGCAACACACTTCATGGTGTACTTATAATATGTCATGCCTTACGTTTAATTTGTCTTCTGCCTCACTCCAGATAACACTGGTTGAAATGGCAAGACAATCGCCTCACAAAATCATAACATATCTGAAACTCACCAATAATAATAATCATAATCCCATTCTATAGCATTAGTTAATTTATGTAAGACAATGTAATTCAAATTCATTAAGATGGTTCAAAGGAAGATGGTTAATCAGAAAACCGCAAGCTTTGTAAATCCACAAGTTTCCAATGCATAAACATGTTGGAAAGAGATATAGAAAATCTTAAAAAGACTATACTTTCAACAGTTTTAATGCATAGTTTGAGAAGATTTATCGGAAGAGTATTATGGTACACTATGAATTGTGCCACAATTCTTGTTAACGCTGCTATTCTTTCTATACAAAACAGTTTTATTAAAGCAACTTGAACATTTCAGAAGGATAGCTTTGAGAAGGTCGCTTTTAACTTAAATTGATCACCCAGGATACAATGCTGATCCCATTTTAGACATTTAACACAATTAGCTGGTGCAACAGATTGAAAACTTGTCTGCTCAAAACAAACGGATCCGACAATTTCAAGTCTTAAAAAGCTAAATTAATGCTGAGTACAAACAGAAATCAGCCTTGGCATACGTAGTACTTGACTTCAGTTTGTTCAATATCAATTCTAACAAGTAATTTTACAAGGACAGTATTAACGGGGTTGTGGAGGGGGGAAAGCTCTGCTCTTTTGTCCTGACAATGAAAGCAGCCCTTTCTGAAAGTGAAAAGATATTTGGAGGACATCATTCAAAACACAAAGGTTGGTAAACAAGGGAACATTCATCATGATTTCAGGGAAGCACGTTGTAACAAAAGAATACAGCAAGGCTATCACTAGGAGTTAAAACTGAAGCAGATGGTGTAAGAAGCGTTACTTTTTTATTCCTGCCTCTGCTACACAGTCTCGCAGACGTGTGAAAACAAGTCTTCAATCTTTTCAAATGTGTTATTCTTTTGTGAATTCCTAAGCATGAAGGTAAACACTGGATGGACTGCAATAATGGAAAACATTCTAGAGAATGCTAAACCTGAATTCTTTTATGTATCACTTTTATGAATTATGTATCACTGCATTCCTGATGAAACTTCTCCATTTATATTTTGGTAGTCCATTCTACAGTAACAATGAAAAAATTATGCCCAAAAATTTATGAATCAAAAACATTTTCTTCAATAAAGGCAGAGTGTAAGTGCTCAATGGACAACAGGAACATGGCAAAAAAAACAATGCATGGTTCGTGACATTTTGTCTTTTGTATTATCAAAAGATTGTAAAAATTCTTCTTCTTCTATAATTATTGTTCAGGAGGAAATAAGAATTCAGTGTATCTCCTTGTAATTAATGACTTACTAATAAAAATATAAGAATGCAGGAGTGATTCACTTCTGTAAATGATTGTTTCATCACATCACTAGTGCAGAGATACAGAAATCCTCCAGCCTGATCCTCATGACAAGACTGATTTCACCTCCATGTATGTGTTTGCATTCACCAGTTTCATGCAAAGCAAATAGCTGCACCCACAAGAGTTAAAACTTCAATTACTTTTCTCTAAAGACTGTGCTTTCTTAAAAAGCAAACTGATGTCTCACAGCATCTGTTGCTACATACAAAATCCGATTAAAGGGCTTGGAATTAGCTCTAGCTGCTGTAAAGGAAAAGTAGCTCACAAAAATACATGTTATTAATTCACTCAACAAAGTAATAAGGAGCTTATTTTATTGCCTATAGATTACATTGTCTGTGAAGAGATGAAATAGTCCAAAGGATGATAGGTGGGATTTGTGCTTGGTATTTGGATCTAATTAATACATCCAATTTAAAAAGCATATTGAAATTCTGCACAGGTTCTCTTTTAAAACAGGTGTAATAGAAACAGTCAAATACGGATAGCAAGCAGCATTGTCACAAACAGGAGTCAAACACAAAAGCAACCGAACTGTATTTTATATCATCATCTCTGTTCTATATTTTTCAGAAAGAAGATTTTTCAATGTACAGAGTTAATTTGTCATAGGTTTAACATCTTTGCTGCATTGTCCAATCTATTTCGCTTTACCTTACTAAATTAGCCCCATTACACTTGGTTGGATAAATGCCAACAGCAAGAAGTTCTGACCAAGCCTTTTGGATAAGATGAGAAACCGAGACCCTATGCAGCCTCTCCTGTGGGAAAAGAAAAGGAAAATTCTACAAAAGGATATTAACTATTTTTCAGCTGATTGTGAAATGTATGGATTATTAGCTAGGGAGATATTTATTGCCCGTCCACAACTAGCCGTGAGGTGAAGGTGGTGAGCTGTCACCTTGAATCACTGCAATTCATGCATTGCAGATACACCTACAGTGCTATAAGGGAAGGCATTCCAGCACCAGTGAAAAAGTCCCAAATCAGGATGGTGTGAGACATTATGGCGAACTTGCAGGTTGCAACACTTCAATGCCCCTTGCTGCCCTTAGTAAAGGTCGTAAGTTTAAATGGTGCTGTTGATGAACTAAACAAGTTAAGTGAATAAAGAGAAGCATGAAACATGGAAGTAATGCTGAAACAAGCTCAATTAACTGCTGTGGTGAAAGCTACAGTCACCCTTACTAAGCAGAGAGCAACTGTAAATCACCATAAGCCGTGTGAAGCTAAAAGGAACTTCACCAATAGAAACGTCGATTTGTAACGCTTGGTTCCATGCCTAGCCTTGGAAATAATTTATTCATCAGGATAAATTGCACACGTTTCTGGAGTAATTAAAGTCTGCCAGACTTTATGTAAATCTATTTCGAATGTTCAAGATTTCTGAAGCTTAAAAATTTTAAATGCCTGCATATTCATATATTGCATACTTCAATGATTTCATTCCTTAAGAGTTGAAACTTAGCCAACTAAGATCACCGATATGCTAACAGAGAACCTTCATTTCTCCCATGTGACATGTACAGTTCTACTCTTCCAAATTCCTGTAGCACAATCTTATGTACTTTCACAAATAACCTAATACAATTCTAAGCTTACAGTAAGGCGCCTGGATTTGGGATCAGAGTTTCTACTTACAGAGTTTCTACTGGCAGGGAACATAGAGTGTTTCAAGCCAAGTAGAATGATGACATTTCATCATTCAGTATCAGCACATTGCACGTGGTGAAGGCAAATTGCTGCGGGTGAATGGCCAGTCACAATGTTTTCATTTTAGAATGGTCACTGAAATACTTATGTACATGATGAGGTGCATTCTGATAATCAACAATGGAGGATTGGAATATTTAGTACCTAGATCTGGGATAATTCCTCAAGTATAATGCTTTTGTATACCTGCTGGGTATCAATTCCCAGATGATGTTTACAAGGGCTTAAGTTTAAGGTGAGAGGAGAAAGATTTAAAAGTGACTTGAGGGATGACTGTTTCACACAGAAGGTGGTGCATGTACGGAATGAGCTGCCAGAGGAAGCGGTGGAGGCTGGTACAAATACAACATTTAAAAGGCACCTGGATGGGTATATGAATAGGAAGGGATTAGAGGGACATGGGCCAAATGCTGGCAAATGGGGCTAAATTAATTTAGAATATCTGGTTGATGCAGACGAGTTCAACTGAAGGACCTGTTTTCATACAAAATAAGTCTGCGTCTCTATGGCTCTTAGTGTTTGAAGGTTAATAAATAATATGGGCAGGATGAAAAGAACTATGACAGCATGAATACATTTCTGATTTTAGTTTCCAAATGGTATATGTCCAACATGGACTGAACCTGCACTAACATGCTCCTTTTTCAAATACTTGGTTGTACTTTCCTGTAGAAATAACCACTAAGGCTAACAGCAATTGCTGTTAAAGCATAGATCAGACAGCAACTTCCAGCAAGTGAGCATGCTCAGTTAAATGCAGAAAGTGGTAAGTTACTTCATCCAGAAACTTTGCTATTACTGTATCTTAGTTTTGACACGATACTACAAACTCACTAGACTTAATAGAAAACTTACATTTTGTTATACGCAGTGTAAGTAAATATTTAATGGTATTATAAATCTGAATTTCCCTTCCAAGCAACTGCTCTGGCAGTGAAAATAAACTTTTACAAGTGTAGGGTCCCATTCTTTCAGATATTAATTATTGTTGTAGATATTGAAAATTTTCAGATGCCAGTTTTTCTCTCCACTTATTTCAAATTCTGTACATGAATTGGCATTGAATTCATGAGTTACACTGTCTAGGTCAGACTATGAAAGGTTCATTAAGAATTTGCCAGTCTGATTGGCCACGGAAATATACAGTTGCATGCGCCGTTCACACAAGCTGCAGATTTGGCAATGGCAGGTGGTGGTGAATTTTTGTTAAAATCACAACAGGTAGCAGTGAATAAGCTCATAGGAAGTCTGTGGGCAAGTGTACAGAATGCCTAGCTGGTGAGTGCAAAGTCTGTCCCAAGTTGCTCTGCAGAACAGGGCAGACTATAAATCTATAATCTTAGCAAAGTTACTTTTATTTCAATGGAAATGTTTTTACTCCTTGATATGATGTTGAAAATGTGCCCTTGTTCACAGGCTCTTAGCTCTTACAAAGTAATGTAGACTTGTTGCTATGCGATTAACTCCTCATAGAGTGCTTTGAAAGACAAAAATGTGTGTTGCAAATTGATCTTTGTCCTTAGATTGTACAGTTCATTTGCAAAAGAAGTGTCACGCTTTGTTATGCAGACACAAATTATGCACTATATGTCTTTGATAATATGTGTTCATATCTCACAATGCAGATTTGGCAGACCACCAATAGATAGGTGAGACTGGAATCCAGCTCTTCATTGCTGAACTAATCAACATTACTTGCAATTACATGCACAAGGTAAGAAACAAGCATTATTTTTGACCTTTTCTCCATTCATTTCTTAACACAGGCTACCTGATTCCCAAGAAACATACTGAATCCAGTATAGCTACATGTTTGAACAGCAATGGACACTTACTCCAGGCTAAATATTCAAGTTAAACATTACTTTGCAGCCAATACTGCTCATAATTGATGGTAAACTATACATTTATAACGGTAAATGTGAGTTAGGAATAACCCAGCCAACCTACTGTGCCTGTTCTGCCATTAAAGTAGATCTATTTCATTAACTCTACCCAATTTGCATAACTTGGTTGAGATTAAATAGTAATTAATATTAATAAGCTTTAAGAGACTGGAATGCAGGCATTACAAAGTCAATGGGATGGTGTTAAGTACAAGTTTTATTACAGGGTGGTGAGATAGAAATTTCAGTTTAAAATTCTCATTAACTTTAACACAATCTTTCAGAAATCCTTTTCTGTAAGGTTTGCTACTTCTGTTTGAGATAGCTATTATCGGTGTTCAATTTCTAATAATGCTATTGACTATCTGTTGTAGCATCTTTTTCAGTAGGAAAGCTCCCAGTGAAAATTCTTCGCAGCAAAGGTGGTGTTTTGGCTCAGGGAAGATACATTCCTGCGGAAGGGATGTCACTTTTTGCCAGACATCTCTGTGTCGGAGACTTAAGATGTCTAACTAAAACAACATGCCATCACTGATCTACGTATTCCTGCACTGTTAACAATCCCTCATCCATGGCCTTTCATTTATAACGGTGGCATTCTCTCCATTGAATTCCACCTGTCTCGTTGTGGAGATCAAACTCAGCAGAGTATTGACTTAAATCTACAGATGGCACTATGGTGCATCTTTCAATGCTAGGTTCGAGAAGCAGTTCAAAATTGCCTTTCATTTTTAATTTCCATCTGAAAGATAATTAGACCTACTTCATTACACTTCTTACGTAACTGGATTAGAGAGCAGTCCCGTAGGAAGACTAATTAGAGGAGTTTTAGTTACTGCAGTGATTTGTATTCTCCAGCTGCGAGTATTAAATTTATCATGCATTACAATGCCACAGGGCGAAAGCAAGTCAGGCTCACTCAATAGAGGAGTCTTTCCCATTGAAGAATGAAGGTCACTCCATGGTAAATAATCTCATTTTCTCCTTCATGCATCAGTGTCCTGCACACAGCTGGTGTACATTTACAGGCACAGTGTGACATCGAGTGTTTGATTTGGAAATAGAAAACCCATGTAAATGTGCTGAAATGACGATGATGCAATGATGATGATGATGATGATGCAACATCATGGCAGATCTGTTTGGGGCTGGGAAAACACTGAAGATCAATTAGTTTGATACAATATGCGAGTCTGGGTTAGCATCAGCATTAGTACTACCAGCTGGAAAAGAAACGCAGAGTGTACCAATGCCAGAAACTCATTTTCTTGAGGTTCTCATTGAGTTACTTGACAATGGAGCAGAGTAAGTGAAAGGGAAGGAGTGAGGATGAAGGGGCTTTGAGACAACTGGAAATAGAGCCAATTACTTTTCAATCAACTTTTAATATATGCATTTATATTGGCCATACATTTCAATACTTTGAGCCAATTCTTCCACCCATCACATTCCTTGGTACATTAATTACGGATTGGAAACTAGCATGGCATCATTTAACTGGCTTAAATGCCCTATTGAAATTGCTGCCTCAACAGAAATTGATAAGATTACAGAAATATGCCGTTGAAAGGTGTGTGTGTAAAACACATGAATAATCCTCATCCAAAAAAAACACAAGATTTGGAAAATAATCAGTTTCATAAAAGACACAAGGTTAAGTGAAACATTTGCATTTAAAGAGCAGCTTTCACAGCCAGCACACTCCCCAAACCACTCTAATCCAATAATAAACTTTTCAAGCAAAGTTTTACAGATATCTATTTCACATCTTTGACATGTATAACTTTTAGTTTTTATCTTTGAAGAATTATATAAAAACTAAATGGTTGAGAAACTGACGAACAATGCTGAAGTAAGCACAGTGTTCCTTAGTGGAACCAGGGCATCTGTAGGGATGGCTTTTTAACTCCTTAAGCTATAAATTAGTCGAGATCTCAGAATAAAAAATATTGATTTTGATTCAAAAGAACTCTATTTACATTTGTTTGGAACATCCCAAGCCTGCCACATTGCCATGGAAATGGACTGTGTACAACTAGGGATGTTCCATCGTTTATTTACTTATTTGCGTTCACAGAAGCAGACAATATGCATTTTACTTTGGGAACAAGCCAAGATATTTGGAAATCAATGAATCTGGTTAGCAAAAGAGATAAGTGATAGCCCGGCCTGCACGTTAATCAGACAAAATACTGAAGGTTGGATTTTGTTGTGGCCCTCCGTCAGATTTTTTTTTTTAAATCAGTGGGAGCCTTGTGTCCTGCATTACAACAGTGACTACTATTACAAACCTACAGAGAAATTTAAAGAAAAATTCAAACATTCAGTCATTAACTAAAATAAATTATGCCACAGGATTTCACATTTTAAAACAAAATCTTTACTGCATGTGAAAAGAAGTAAACAATGCAGGACTAAACTCTAGTTTGTTAAGACACATGAGTATAAACTTGGCTCCCCTATTTACTGCCTATTTCAAGAGTGGCATCATACGTGACACTTCCAGGATTCATTCACTTCTCCTCATCGCATTAAAATCCAGTACGCTGTAGCTTTCCAAAATTCACTTTAATTTCACCATAGTGTTCCAGCTACTTCCCAAGGTATGGGATTTCATAGGAATCCTTATATTAGTTTTTGACCAAGAATTTCTCCAACTTTTCTTACAAATTCATGATTATGGAATTCTTAGCTCAAGCTCAGCTGTCACTGTTCGGTGATTTAAACATCAGGAACACCCCAGTTCCTGACGGTCTAATTTTTATCCAGCAAATTCCGTCAACAGAAACATTGTAAAGACCAAACAGTGTGTTTCTGTGATGTGGATTGAGGGATATTATCCAGGACAGTATGGAGAGCTCCTCTACACATCTTTGAAGCAGTGCTTCAAAAGATCTTTTACATCTTTTATCTGAAAGGGAAATGGGACCCAGGTCTAACATTTCATTTGATGTTAGGCACCTCCAAAATTTTAGCAATGCCCTGGTGTATGATTTTTGTTTCTGCTAAAGTTCCGCAGTGGAATTGACTCAGAGACAAGTGCTACCAGTTGAGCTATGGCTGACCTGTGTGACAATACTGTGGCTTTAAGAGGTGTACTTTTTCCTTTTATTTGTGTGAAGAACGATTGAGAGAGAGGCGACAAGCAGTCGACTCAGCGATAAGAATAAACAGTTTATCAGACCTTAGGTTTTTTTAAGGTTGAAACAATAGAAACAGCCTGAATGGGTGGGGTCAAGCTTGCAAAGTACCAGTATTTTGAGTTTTTAGTTTTCAGTAGTTGTTGCTGGCTCTTGAAGCTGTAGTACATCTCTCCCTGCTACTCTCGCTGAGTTTTCTCTGGATGCTTTTCCTCCTGCTCTGGAGAACTGCTTGTGAGACAATCTATTTTTCTGAACTTGCCTTTTGCCAAGGGCGTGTTTATGGAATGTTACTATATTGGAACAGCTACTGTAAAACAATCTGTTAAATTTTCCACTGGAATTCCAATTTCTCCTTTCTTTTGTCGTATCGTAACTGGAGTGCACAAAGTGTGTTTTGCCTCAAAGCTGGTAGTTCGCCCAATCAAATTGCATATATTTTGAGAGTGTTTGATGTGACCCATAATACCTGTCAGACTACACTGCAATATAACGTGTTGAGTTTTGGGCCATCACAGCAGATGGCAAAAGGGTGGAAGAGAGAAAGAATTCTGATGGGATCATCCATAGTCCTTTTCTATGATTTTCTGTAAGTATCAAGTTATTACATTTTTAGATGTGCCCTTTGCTTTCTTCACCTCCCAAAACTGCACTGTCTATACATTTTCTGATGAAGGGTTTAGGCCCGAAACGTCAAGTTTTCCTGCTCCTATGATGCTGCTTGACCTGCTGTGTTCATCCAGCCCCATGCTTGTTATCTCGGATTCTCCAGCATCTGCAGTACCTTTTATCTCTGCCTATACATATAATCCAGGAACAACTGAGATCCTGTGGTGATGAATTTTATCGAGTGAAAGAAAGAAAAACTTCTTTTTCCAGCATTTGGAACTCCAACATGGTTTTTCATGGATAGGTCATATTAAAGGTACCTCAGGCTGTGAGATTTCAGAGCCAGTAATGCCATCATATAAAATTATCAAGCATACAGCAAGAACGTTTCCAAAGTGAGAGAGATAAATTGTAACGAACAGCTGATCTACTTCCCTCCTTTGCTTAGGATGAACAGAATCATAGAAGCCCTACAGTGTAGAAGCAGGCCATTTGGCCCAACAGGTTCATATTGACCCTTCCAAGAGCACCCAATCCTATCCCCATTTCCCATGGTTAATTCACCTAGCCTGCACATCCCTGGACACAATGGGCAATTTAGCACAGCCAATCCACCTAACGTGCACACCTTTGGAGTGTGGGAGGAAACCAGAGCACCCAGAGGAAACCCACGCAAACACCAGGAGAATGGCCAAACTCCACACAGATAGTCACCCAAGGGTGGAATGGAACCTGGGTCCTTGGCACTGTGAGGTAGCAGAAGTGCTAACCACTGGGCTGCCCGTACAATCACGTAAACTCAGTAATTAGGGATTACTTAGTTCCAGAGGGTGAGGAACAAGGATCAGTGGAAAATATGAATCAAACTTAGTTTCCCACGTTAAAAGAAAATTGACTAAATTGTACTGCTCCACTACCACCCTGGGGAAAGTCCCATAAATCTAATATATTCAAGCTGCATACTCAACTTGTAGCAGCTGGAAGTCATTCATTCAATTATCTTTCCAAGTATCCTAAAGGCAATTTTGATAACATATTAATGGCCACAGCCACATCTACATACAACTATCCAAATATTTCAATGCATTCTTAAAATATTTGTATAATAGAGGTTATAACAGGTAAAACATAAAAGATTAAATGCTAGGCCAATTTTTCACATTCATTTTACTATCTCTAAGGGATACAGAACTTGAACTTTTATGGCAAATTACTAGTTTAGTTTAGTCATTCATTGTTGCATCTCACTGGACCACGTAACGCGCTATTAGATCCTCTGTCAAAGTTACTCACTATTCCAAGATCTCCAACGTGGAATGGAAACAGAAACTCTGGCTACTCTTCTTCTATAAAAACAGTCATTTTTTTTAAAAAAAACACTCTTCTCTGTCAGCTTCACCCTCAGCTTCAATAATAAAACTTGAGCAGGATTTTTGGCAGTCTGGCTGAGATTACCCATTCAGTGCTTCCTTCAATAGTTCAAAAGGTCAAACCTCCCTCAAAGTTTCCCTTGCCCTAGCTTGAAGCTTTTCTCCAGTTTCTCTCCCCTCTCCTCTCATGCCCTGACTAAGCTTGAAACTGTTGACCAATCAATTTTCCTTCCTGGCCCTGACATTATCTGACAACAGTTCTTTATCATCAGTACTTGTCTCACTCACCTTCAGATCTTCTGTTCTTACCACTCTTTTCCAGAAAGTTAGTCATAACCCCTTGAAAATTACCATTTTCCCTATACCCCATCTCCTCACTCTTCTCCAAAGTCCTTGAGCGCATTGTCACCTTCCAAATCCATTATCATCTTTTATTCATCCAATTCGGGTCTACTGAAACATGCCTGATTAAAATTTGAAAGGGTAACCTACACGACTATGACTCCGGTAAGCTAGTTTTTCTTTCCCTTCTCAACTTCTAGCATTGTTGAACAGGCTAATCATTACCATCACCTCCCTTTCATTGTCCAATGTAGTTGGATCTACATTTGCCTACTTCTGTCCGTATTTACCAAGTCGCAGTGAAGGAATCAGCTGCAGTGTCCTCACTTCCCATACTATGGCCTCTGGAGTCATTCTTCTATTTCCCTTCTGCACGTCAGTGGCATTACGTAAAAGGACACCATCGCATTCACCATATACTAGATGGTAACCAGCTCCACCTCAGTGACACCTCTCTCAAGCTTTCCATAGCCCAATTCATCACAAATCTTATTGTTATCCAATTCAGGACGAGTAGTAACTCCCTCCAATTAAATATCATGAAGGTTAAACTAACTGTCTTCAGCACTCATCATAAATGATCTGTCCTGTTAGCACTAACTGAGGCTGAACCAGGCAGCTTATTGTCTTAGTTTGTGAACCCAGTTCTATCACCAAGATCACAGACTTCAATCTCAAAAGCCTTGCTAACTCCACTCTGTCTCAATGTAGTGCTACTGCAAACATCATCAATGCCTTTGTTTTCTCAAGACTTAGTTCCTGCATTGCTCGCCTGACTGATCTCCCATATTACATTAACAAACTCATTCCCAAAACCATGCTGGTCAGATTCTAACTTGTGCCAAGCCCCATTCACCACAGCTCCAATCTTCATTGATCTACATTGAATTGTCATTCCGGGTTTCACATCTCTCCATTGTCTTTGCCTTTGTTAGCTCTGCAAACTCCTCCATCTCTTCACTCCTCTGATTCTCTCTGCTCCTCAGATTCTGGCCTGTGACACATTCCTGATTTTAACTTTGGTAGCTGCACTTCCTGCTACCTTCATCCTTAGGTATTTGAACATAGAAAATTGAACAGTATAGGAATGGACCCTTCGGCCCACCATATTGTGCCAAACATGATGCCAAATTAATCTAATCCCTTCTGCCTGCCCTTGGTCCATATCCCTCCATTTCCTGCATTTTCGTGTTTATCTAAAAATCCCTTAATGCCCCTAATGTAGCTGCCTCCACTACCTCCCCCAGCAACATGTTCCAGACTCCTACTACTCTGTGAACATCGCGTTTGAAATTGCCTTCTCTCGCCTTAAATGTGTGCCCCCTAATATTAGGCATTTCAACTCTGGGAAAAAATTCTGACCATCAACCCTATCTATGCACCTCAATGTTATAGACTTGAGTCTCCCTGCAGCCTCGGCCAATCCAGAGAAAACAATCCAAGTTTTTCTAGTCTCTCCTCGTAGCCCATACCCTCTAATCCAGGCAGCATCCTGGTAAACCTCTTCTGCACCCTCTCCAATGCCCCCACATCCTTCCTGTAATGTGCAACCAGGACTGAACGCCTAGCCAAAGTCTTCTAAAGCTGCAACATGACATCCTGACTCTTGTACTCAATTCCCAGACCAACAAAGGTAAACATACCATACACCTTCTTTACTACCTTAGCTACTTGCATGGCCAATTTCAAGGAGGTATGGGCTTGAACTCTAAGATTCTTCTGTACATCAATGCTAGCCAGTGATGTGGAGGTGCTGGTGTTGGACTGGGGTGGACAAGATCAGAAATCACACGACACCAGGTTATAGTCCAACAGGTTTATTCGAAAACACAAGCTTTCGGAGCCTCAGTCCTTCTTCAGTGTTAGTGAGGTGATATCAGTCTCAGAATTTATAAGTAAAAGATCAAAGGTTCACACCATTGATGAGAATGTACCAAACAAACCTAAGGTGCTGTTCTGAGGACGGGTCACTGGACCCGAAACGTTAACTCTGTTTTCTCCTTCACAGATGCTGCCAGACCTGCTCAGCTTTTCCAGCAAATTTGTTTTTGTTTGTAAGATGCTGTTAAATTTTTAATCAGTTAGAAAGTTTTAATTGATTAATACGTATAGGTTAATTCCCAAATTCCTTTCAAAAAAACACACAATTTATAAACAGTCAGTGAATATGGTGCTTATAAATTCCTACTTTAGAAATAAAACCAGTCTGACTTCAAACTAGAACACAAACAGACTCGGACCAAGGTCTCACACCAAACATGCATTGTCTGACCTAAAATGTCACCTCTTCTTTACACATTTAAAACCATTGGTTCTCTCAGGACCGTGACTTGAAAGGAATTCGGGATTTAATACACATATTAATCAATTAAAACCTTCTAACTGATTAAAGATTTAACAGCATTTTAGGTTCGTTTAGTACATCCTCATCAATGGAGTGAACCTTTGATCTTTTACTTATAAATTCTGTGTCTGATACTGCCTCTCTCACTAACATCTGAGGAAGGACTGAGGCTCCGAAAGCTTGTGTTTTCAAATAAACCTGTTGGACTATAACCTGGAGTCATGTGATTTCTGCCTTTGACCACATCAATGCTGTTCGGTGTCCTGCCATGAACTGTATAATTTTCCTTTGCATTTGATCTCCCAAAGTGCACCACCTCACACTTACCCGGATTAAACTCCATCTGCCATTTCTCTGCCCATATCTGCAACTGATATATATCCCACTGTATCCTTCGGCAACCTTTTACAACTCCATCAATCTTTGTATCGTCTGCAAACTTACTAACCCACCCATCTACATTTTCATCTAAGTCATTTATAAATATCACAAACGGCAGAGGTCTCAATCCAAGTATGGACCCTTGCAGAACACCACTAGTCACGGACATCCAGCCTGAAAAACATCCTTCCAACACGATCTTCTGCCTTCAATGGGCAAGCTAATTCTGAATCCATGGATCCCATGCATGTTAATCTTCTGGATGAGTCTACCTCGTCGAAAGCCTTATTTAAATCCACATAGACAACATCCACTGCTCTACCCTCATCAATCACCTTTGTCACCTCCTTGAAAAATGCAATCAAGTTAGTACAAGACCTGCCCTGCACAAAGCCATACTAAGTATCCTTGATTAGGCCACGCTTTTCCAAATGCACATAAATCCTATCCCTAAGAATTCTCTCCAGTAGCTTCCCGACCACTGACGTGGAACTTGTCAGTCAGTAGTTTCCTGGATTATCCCTATTTCCCTTCGTGAACAGAGGAACAACATTAACTACAAACCAGTCATCCAGGACCTCTGCAGTAGCCAGCGAGATAGAAAGATCTTAATCAAGTCTCAGCGATCTCCTCTCTTGCCTCCCTCAATAACCTGGGAAGATACCGTTGGGCCCTGGGGACTTATCCACCTTAATACTCCTCAAGAAACCCAACACCACTTCTTTTTGATCTCAAAATGCCCTAGCATATTAGCACAGTCCACGCAAATCTCACTATCCTCCATATCCTTCTTCTGGGTGACTACCGATGCAAAGCACTCATTTTGGATGTTGCCCATATCCTTTGCCTCCAAGCACAAGTTCCCTCCTTTATCCTTGAGTGGTCCTACTTCTCCCTAGTTATCCTCTTGTTTTTAATGTATGTATAGAATACCCTGGGATTCTCTTTAACCTTACTTGCTAAGGTCATTTCATGGCCCCTTCTTGCTCTCCTAATTCCCTGCTTGAGTACTTTTATGCTTTCTTTTCATCCCTCAAGCCCTGTCCAATTTTAGCCTCCTAAACATTACATATGCTTCTTCTTTCCTTTTAACTAAATTCATTTATTCCTAAACATTTTTACATTTCTACCCAGCACTCCTCTTCGATCAAATGCTTGGTCATCTTTCCTGATCTCTGCTTTAATGGTTTGTTGTTAAAAAGAGTGTCAACCGTTTTTCTTAACGCTGCTCTTAGTTTAAAAAAAAACTTCCCAAGGTGCTGACTATGTCAAAAGTGCTAAACAAATGTAAATAAACTTACATATAAATGTTACAGAGATAGTAGGAACTGCCGATGCTGGAGAATCTGAGATAAAACGCTGTGGAGCGGGATGAACACAGCAGGCCAAGGAGCATCAGCGGAGCAGGAAAGTTGACGTTTCGGATCAAGACCCTTCTTCAGAAATGGGGGATGAGAAGGGGATTCTGAAATAAATAGGGAGAGAGGGGGAGGCGGATAGAAGATGGATAAAGGACAAGATAGGTTGAGAGGAGACAGACAGGTCAAAGAGGCCAGGTTAGAGCCAGTGAAGGTGAATGTAGGTGGGGATTTAGGTGGGGGATAGGTCAGTTGAGGGAGGACGGACAGGTCAAGGGGGCGGGATGAGGTTAGTGTGTAGGAGATGGAGGTGGGGCTTGAGGTGGGAGGAATGGTGAGGGAGGTGGGGACTAGCTGGGCTGGTTTTGGGATGTCGTCAGGGGAGGGGAGATTTTGAAGCAAATGGTATACTGCATCCGCTGTACCCGTTGTGGCCTCCTCTACATTGGGGAAACCAAGCGGAGGCTTGGGGACCGCTTTGCGGAACACCTACGCTCAGTTCGCAACAAACAACTACACCTCCCAGTCGCGAACCATTTCAACTCGCCCCCCCCCAACTCCTCGGACGACATGTCCATCCTGGGCCTCCTGCATTGCCACAATGATGTCACCTGAAAGCTTCAGGAACAGCATCTCATATTTCGCTTGGGAACCCTGCAACCCAAGGGTATCAATGTGGACTTCACAAGCTTCAAAATCTCCCCTCCCCCGACGACATCCCAAAACCAGCCCAGCTAGTCCCCACCTCCCTCACCATTCCTCCCACCTCAAGCCCCACCCCCATCTCCTACCCACTAACCTCATCCCGCCCCCTTGACCTGTCTGTCCTCCCTCGACTGACCTATTCCCCACCTACATTCACCTTCACTGGCTCTAACCCGGCCTCTTTGACCTATCTGTCTCCTGTCAACCTATCTTCTCCTTTATCCATCTTCTATCCGCCTCCCCCTCTCTCCCTATTTATTTCAGAATCCCCTTCGCTTCCCCCATTTCTGAAGAAGGGTCTCGACCCGAAACGTCAACTTTATTACATATAAATGTTATGTTTTAAGTTGTAACATGTTAATATATAGAGAAAAAACGTCAACATTCTTTTAGTTAACTTACCAACTACTCTCTCAATCTTCCTCATTTCTCTGTCTTATTGAAACCTTTTCTCTTGAACATCCAAAAATGCTGTCTTCCTTATTTCCAACCATATTCTAGACAAGGCTTAACTCATAGGTTCTTTAAACTTTAAAACAATCCTCAAGGAATTGACTGCCAGACCCCTCTCAGTTGTCCTTTCTTATACAATCCCATTAAAATCCCAAACCTGACGTCACATTTTCATGATGAATCCCATTTCATAAACTCTCTTTAACCTCAGCCCTCGACCAATATTCCTTAATTTCTGCTTTCCTGTTTATTCGCTGGTTTCTCACTGGCAAGGCTAGCATATATTGCCCAATCCATCTTGAACTGCTGCAGTTCATGCAGTGTAGGTACGTGCAGAGGGCTAACAGGGATCAAATAAAGGTTTAACAATGAAGGAATGACAATATATCTCCAAGTCAGGACGGTGTACCCTTTGGAGGGGAACCTGTAGGTGCTCATGCATCTGTTGTCTTTTGTCTTCTGAGTGGGAAGAGGTTGTGGGTTTGGAAGATGCAGCTGAAGGGAATTTAGCAAGTTTGCAGTAGTGCATTTTGAAGGTTGTATACTCTAGTGCCAGGAGGCACAGACTGCAGGGGGACTGAATGCTTAAGGTGCTGGATTACGTGCAATTCAAGTAGCCGTCTTTTTCTTGGATAGTCTTGAGATGTTTGAATGTTGCAGGAGCTGCACCCACGCAAGCAAGTGGAAAATACTCAAACTCCCGATTTGTGCTTTGCCGATGATGGACTGGGCTTGGTGAGGCCGGAAAGTGAATTAGCACAGAATTCCCAGCCTTTGGCTTTCTCTTCTAATTTGAGTATTTGTACACCGGAACAATTAAGTTTCCAGTTAATAGTAAGTCCCGTGTTGCTCAGACTGATGGTACTTCCTCTGAATCTCCTGCTGGACAGGGACATTTCCTGGTGTGCGTCTGGAACAGTATTTTTTTACTACTTAACAATCTAAGCCTTAACACCAATCAGGCTTTGTTACACAAACTGCATCTTTAGTTGAGAATGTGCGAGTAGTGTCAAACATGGGCGATTGCACACAGATTTCTACTTGTGACCTTTTTGGGAAGAGAAGACAACTCATGAAACAGAAGTCTGTTGAGCCCGTTTCAGCTACTTCTTCAACACTTTACATCAGAAATTTTCAAAAAGTATTTCAAAACTGTGTCTCTCCAGCTAGTTAGATTCATTAGGTCACTGCAAGCATTTCCGTGATACAAGTAGCAGCCTTTCTCATGTGCTGTTTAAATCAATACCATTATGAAAGGTCAGGCCTGATAATACAGCATCAGAGTCTCATGTGAGCACAATTCATTTTCAAATATATACCAGACAATAGACTGATTAATAAAATTAATTATTAGGATTAAAGGGATAGTGGCAGCAAGGATATAAAATTGGCTCAGGGACAGAAAGCGGAGAATAGTGATGAACAGTATTTTTTGGACTTTACAGAAGTAGATAATGGTGTAGCCCAATGGTCAATATTACAACCACTCTTTTTGATATGTATTAATTACCTGGGCTTGGGCATTTGGAGATAACTGCAAAGCTTGTATTTGACGTGAAGTTTGGAAAGACAGTAAATCATGAGGAGGGTAGCAATTTCAGGAAGAAATAGACAGGTTAAAAAAAAAAGGCAGACACGTGGCAGATTACATTCACAAAATTGGCGCACGAAGTGAGATGCTTTGGTTGGAAAAATCGGCACAAGCAATTTGATACAATTGTAAGGGCCTACAGAAACAGATAAATTTCGGCCTGAGTATATACCAGTCTTTCCAGGTGGCTGGATGAGCTGAAACCCAAGCATTTTTAAAAAAAAAAGATTTTAAAAAAATGAGATCCTTGGCTTTATTAGTAAAGGAAGACAATACAAAGACAAGAAGATGTTGCTCAAATCTAAATAAAAACTGGTTAGGCCTCAGCTCGAATACTATGCATCACACTTCAGAAAGAATGCCAACTTCTGATGTGAAAACTCCCTAAAAGCCTTCGGAAAACCCAAAGACACTGCATCCATCTGCTCCTTAACCAAGATGCTAGCTGCATCCTCAAAAAAACTCCTAAGAGGTTTGCAAACATGATATCCTTTGCATGAATTCATATTAACTCTGCCTAATGCTGCCCATCCCTATTATTTTCTAAATGTCCAGTTATCACTTCCTTTAAAATAGATTTCAGTGTTTTTTCTATTTCTGGACTCTCCTGTAAGGAAAGCTGGAAGGAACATCTCTCGTCTGTCTACGTAACTGAAGACCCTCATCTCTGGGATCATTTGGGTAAATCTCCTCTGCACCCTTTTCAAAGCTTTGGCTGTGGGGTTTAGTCATTGAGGGTGAAGAACAGCCAAGAACTAACTCCATGGTGGAGCAGGCAACAGAGGCCAAATGGGCTTCTTCAATTCCTATTCCCTTTGCTCTTATGGTTAAGGAGAGCTTTAATAGAGACACTCAAAGTCATAATTCATTCTGATAGAATAAAGAGGAGAAAATGTCGGAAGGATTCGCTACCAGAGAACACTGATTGAAGGTGACTGATAACAGAACCAGGGATGAGATGTTTGAAAACATGTTTTTAATCAGTAAGTTTGATGATCTGGAAAGAGTGGTGGAAGCAAACTCAATAATAAAAAACAAAAGAGAATTGGACACATATTTGAACTTAACATAAACACAGCTATGGGAGACAGCAGGGAGTACCTGGAATGCTAAAAGAAATTGAGAGTGGCAGAATAGGTCAAATGGCCTAATTCTGTGTCATCTCATTCTATGATCGATGAATGGAATAGCTTGCATTCCATCTCTGCATCGTACTGGGAATGAAATCCCATTCACTCGGGAGTCTGTTTAGTATGTAATGAAAAAAATTAACAGTCAGCATACAAGGAAACTTAAAAGCTCCACTGGGGTCAGCTCTATTCATGCCTGTGCAGGTTAATCTGGATTGTTAGACTGCCTCAAACCTGATGCAATTCTTCTCATGTTCCACCCACTACACTTGATAACATCAAAGTGCAGTGAAGCTTGTTTAAAAAAAAACTTTAAGGATAAGAATGGTAGTTACATTTTCTGTAATTAAGGAGTAAGTGGTCATCAATGTTTAATGTTAGTCCCACATAACATTTCATAACGTGCATTCATTCTCGTTAGTTGCAAGTGGATTATTAAATGTACGCCCTGCATGGAAATCCATCCTCATCAGTCCACAGTAGCATTCAAATTGGCATCACCTTTTTAAAGTACATGAAATTTGAAATCTTCTGGATAACAATTAGCTCTAACAGATTTGGAAGGAATGCTACAGGATGGAGTGAGATATTGTAAGACCAAAGGAAGTCAAAATTGTTAGAAGTGGTTGAAGTACCAGTCAGAAAATTCTAACTTCTTTTGAGTTGTGGAGATGTCTGATGTGTGATAATCACTATAGTGAAGATTTTAAATACTCTTAATCCGAGCTCATGCTAAATTTCAAGGATTAAAACACACTCAGATTGGAAAATGGCTCTGGAAGCACTGATCCATTTATTTATCCCAATCCTGCATCAAGGACCTTGCTCTGTGAAAATTAACCGTTGCGCTTCCTTTATTACAGAGGTTATGGCACGACAGAAAGTGTCTCATTGGTCGTAAAGTTCTTTAGATCATCTAGAGGTGAGAAAGGTGTTGCAAAAGCTTAATTTGTTTCTAACTTCTGCTTTCTTTGGGAAGAAAGCCTAGGGTTATCATCACACAAAGCAAATTAACAAGCTCACCTTGATTCTATGGAATCGAACCACATCTCCCACTTTGTAGATTTTAGGAAGTAGATCAGCATTCCCATTGAAAAGCACGCAATTGAGCCTTGCATTGGAAGGATCCACTATAGTCACTGTGGAGCAGAAATCTGAAAAGATATGACAACATTCAGTTAAAAGAACATGTAACAGAAATACATAACACCATCTTTATATCATAATAATGGTGGCTAATTAGTTAGATGTTCAGCTTGTGGTGCATAGCATCATCACCAACATGGGTTCGATTCCCATTCCGATTGGGATAGACTTGGGAACCTGCTTCCTTGCCATGTCCCATGATAGTAGAAGGCAATACAAACTCGCACTGACAAGAAACAGCTCAGTGTGAAACAAAAACGGCCAAGGAACCAAAAACCTACCTTCAAGGCAAAGCACACATGACATTAATAATGTGGAATACTACAAATGAGGAACAAAAACAAATTTGCTGGAAAAGCACAGCAGATCTAGCAGCATCTGTGAAGGAGAAAACAGAGTTAACGTTTCGGGTCCAGTGACCCTTCCTCAGAACAAGCTGTTAGCCACTAACAGTCTGCATTAAAAACTATTCACCACTCTAACCAGGTTGTTATCTACTCCTTTGTCTGTCTAACTGTTCTTCTCTCTCTTTGGGCTCTAAATCCACCTATCGTTTACTCCTTACCCCCTCCCCCCAACCTATCTTCTGCATAAAAACCAACATTTTCCAGCTGCTTTCAGTTCAGCGGAAGGGTCACTGGGCCTGAAATGTTAATTTTGATTTCTTTCCACAGATGCTGCCAAACCTGATGAGCTTTTTCAGCAATTTCTGTTTTTCTTTCTGATTTGCAGCACCTGCAGTTCTTTCGGCTTTTATAACGTTAAGATTGATATTCACTGAGTGTTACATTACTTGGAGTAAGCACTGCCAAAATCACTGATATTTTCTTAAAAAAAAAATTATTCAGGTTTATGCAACTGAGCTGAGCGGAAGGTTTTAAAGATATAGCCAGGTATGACCAAACTGTACAGTAAAACAAATTCTCAAGGGCCCGAATGGTCTCCTCATGCTCTCACGTACCTAAAACATTCAGAATAAATTGGATACTTGAACTCGCCATTAAGAAAGCAATATACATATACATTTTGCTAACTGAAAAATGACAAATGCAGCTAACAAACTGACAGAGTTCCTCCCCACCTATGCCTCAAAAATAAGTCAGGCAGAATATTTTGTTTTACACAGAGACGCTGAAATAAATTCTCAGGAAAGGTCCCCTTGTAAAAAAAATACACGTACTATGAGAGTAACTGATTTTGGAATGCATTGAAGAAGCTGCTTATAAAGATAGACAACAATTAAGAGAAAGTTAGGTTCCCTTTTGTAAAATTGCCACTTTCCGCGCCTGAAATAGCAAGTAGCTGAGGGACTCCATGTTCTGCTCAATTCTTCACACTTTGTTTCAAAAAGCCTGAGCTAATACAACTTGCATTTTGGGACGCTCAACGAGGTGAGGGAGTGGATGATGATTGGTAGGGTCCTTGGAGGTACATAAGATCGGAAAGACCTCAGTAAGCATGTCCGCAGATCCCTGAAGGCAGTAGGAACAGGTATCTAAAAGGTGATTAAGGGGGGCAAACTTGCCTTTATTTATCAAGTCATTGAAAACAGCAGCAAGGTGGTCACAATGGAGCTGTACACAACAACAGTGAGGCCATAGGGCGGCACGGTGGCACAGTGGTTAGCACTGCTGCCTCACAGCGCCAGGGACCCAGGTTCGATTCCACCCTCGGGCGACTGTCTACGTGGAGTTTGCACATTCTCCCCATGTCTGTGCGGGTTTCCTCTGGTTTCCTCAGATGTGCAGGCTCGGTGGATTGACCATGCTAAAGTGCCCGTAGTTGGAGAGGGATGTGCAGATTAGGTGGGTTATAGGGAGATGGGTCTGGGTGGACTTGTTGGGCCGAAGGACCTGTTTCTACACTCTAGGGATTCCATGATCTACGAGATGGAGTACTTTGTGTAGTTTTGGTTGCGACACTGTAGCAAAGATGTGACTGCACTAGAAAGGGTTAAGAGGATATTCACCAGGATGTTGCCTGAGCTGGAACGATTCCGCTAAGGGAGAGAGTCTAGTCTGGTTGGGGTTGTTTTCCATAGAGTAGAGAAGGCTGAGGGGGGTCCTGATTGAGAAGTACACAACTATGAGAGGGACAGGTAGAGAAAAATAGGAGAAACATTTCCCCTTAGTAGAGGAGTCAATAACCAAGGCCAGAGTTTTAAGGAAAGGAGCAGAAAATTTAGGGGGAATTTGAGGACCTCCCCCCACCATCCCCAGCACAGAGGTTGACTGATACAGTATTGGGAACTCACTGTTTAAAAAAGTGGAAAAGGCAGTAACCATCAAGACATTTAAGCAGTATTCAGGTGAGCACTTGAAACACCACAGCATAAAGTATACGGGCCAAATGCTGGAAAATGGGATTAGTACAAGTAAAAAGAGATAGTAAGAACTGCAGATGCTGGAGTCAGAGATAACACAGTGTGGAGCTGGAGGAACACAGCAGGCCAGGCAGAATCAGAGGAGCAGGAAAGTTGATGTTTCGGGTCGGGACCCTTCCTCAGAAAAAGGGTCCTGACCCGAAACGTCAACTTTCCTGCTCCTATGTTTTAGGACAAGTAAATGTTTGATGACCCATGTGGACATGACGGGACAAAGAAGCTTTTCCTGTGCTATAAAAACTGTGACTCGCTATGGTTCAAATTTGGCAGCTTATCATACGTCATCACCAGGCCAATTGCTATACACGTTATACGGTTTCCTCAGTCCCAAGCAAAACTGCAATTATTTATTTGAATGCATGCTTTTTTTGAAAAATTCATGGAAATTCCAAAAGGCTTAGTGCTCTCTGTGACTGTATCTAAATTTTGCTTCATCAAGTAATTAGTCTAAACTGTTTTAGCTTTTTATTCAACAATTCTCTGGTGGCTGTACATCACTGAAATATTCAAACTTAGGTCTGTTTACGGAGGTGATTTTCCACTACAGATGCCTATTACCAAAACAATACCACACCAACTCTTGCACTCAGATCACAAAAGTAAAAGCTCTTTTTTTCAATATTTTTTCAGGGCAGCACAGTGGCTCAACGGTTAACACTGCTGCCTCACAGCGTCAGGGACTTGGGTTCGATTCCACCCTCAGGTGACTGTCTGCATGATGTTTGCACATTCTCCCTGTACCTGCGTGGGTTTCCTGTGAGTGTTCCGGTTTCCTCCCACAGTCCAAAGATGTGCAGGTTAGGTGGATTGGCCATGCTAAATTATCCATCGTGTCCCAGGATGTGCAGGCTGGGTAGATTAGTCACAGGACGTGCAGGTTTACAGGGAATGGGCAATGGGGTGGGTCTGGGTGGGCTGCTCTTCAGATGGTCAATATGGATTCAACGAGCCAAATGGCTTGCCTACACGCTGTCGTGATTCTATGATTCTCTGTAGATAGAGCTGGCAAGGCTAGCATTCGTTGCCCGTCCCTCACTGCCTTTGAACTGCCTGGCTTGTTAGAGCTTTTCAGTGAGCAGAGAATAGTCGATCACCTTACTGAGAGTCTGGAATCCCATGTTGGCCAGAACAGGAATTCCTTCCATAAAAGTCGCTAGTTTTTACAATAATCAGTGACGGTTGTCATGGTCACCATTGCAAATAGTGTCTGGATTATAAAACTGAAAGCAAGTTCCATTAGAGTTGCCCCAGAGCATTGCCCTGGGCCTTTGGATTATGAGTTCAGTGATGAATCCCTGCATCTTCAGAGGGGTGGAAATCCCTATCAGTTTGCCACTCTTCCTACATTTTTGTGTGAGGCCCAAGCTCCACATTTGTTGCAAGCTCTTTCCTCACACAGCAGTTCAGTCAAAGATAGTCAAACCAAACTCCTTAAAATGTTGTATCCTGTTAAGTTTCAACGTTCCAAAGCTGCAGGGTGTGCAATTTGTCATTATCAGCATAGCTGACATTTCCTTGTTTTGTGTGAACACCTGCCTAACCATTCCCACTTGACAGTGATCAGACCTCCCTCACTCTAGACAGTGATCACCCACTCTCACAATAGTGGTCAACCTCTCCTTCACCCCCAACACTGAAACTACAACAGTGAACATCACCCTCCACTCTGACTAACCCACCTAACCTTGAGTCAGAAGCCTGTTTCTATAATGGGCCAATACCTCTCCACCATTATCTATCCGGTTTTAAATACTTTTTTTTTTAAAAGAAAGTGCTTGAACACAATCACACATCGACATTTGCGTGCAGCCACAGACATTGTGTATTTTGGCCTTATGTGAACAACGTGCTGGTAAGAGAATTTTAGGGCCTCTTAAAAGACTGTATCACTAGTTCCAAAGGTTACATTTTCAATGAAGTGGTCTTTCAGCAGTCAGAGATACATTTGTTTTACATATCTGGTTGTGCTGCATGTGGATTCACAATCTGATAATACCGAATGGATCACGGTCACACCATATTGATCAGTGTAATGGAGGGGCCAGTATACACAGGTAGCACTATGTATTAGCACCATGGAGACTGCTTCATGGTGGGTGGTTGCTTGCCAATCAGTAAGAAGGCAGTGTTGGGACATGCCAATAATGGCAGAGAGCAAGTCGAGAGTGGGCTCTTAACTTAGTAGTGGGCCGTGAAGGATTTGGTGGTTTTCTGCTTTTCTGGAATTGAATGAAGTGCAGAACGAGAACACAGGGATCGTAGACAGAATGAGTTCCAAGAAGTCCAATTCTCACATTGGTAGCTTTATTGTGCGTTTTCGGCATCGGTTTGAATTCCACTGATATCAGCGACACCACCTTCTCTTCCTTTTACTACTCAGAACTTTGGTCGCTCTTTCCTAGATTACTCAATCGGGAAGGAGACTTACTCTCCAGAGTAGTTTTCGAACTATTCATTTGAGGTGTCTTTCAAATAGCTTTGCCCACTCAGTTGGTCACCTTTGGTACAAATTCAAGGTGTGGATTATCAATGGTGTGGATCTGCATCTGTCGATAGTTAGCACAATAGCAAACCCATGAGATACAATAACAGTCAACCAGCAGCATTCCCTTCATATACAGTGTTCCGTATTCACAGAGATAGACTATGAAGGTTCCTTATATCCTCACTAAATGTTGGATATCCACATATTGTTCTAGATATTACACTACTGTTAATAAGAAGAAAATTCCATTAGATGGAGACAGAATTGTCAAGAGTTAACAAGCAGCACAAGCTTGCAACTTCCATAATGTATATTTCACAAGCGCATCATGTACCTAGTCCCAAAAGACCAATGAATGCTGGTCCTAGAATAAATTAATTTCCACATTGTGAAGAAAAGCAGCAGGAAGTCATTAGATTAACCTTTTGAATTGTAATGCCTAGGGTTTTTGTGTCTACTTCTAAATGACAGCTTAACATAATAGTGCCTATCCTCCTGTGTTAACTACTTACTACATGACACATGCATCCGCTATTTCATCAGACATTAGAACTCGTGGGATCAATTATGTGTGGAACACTATACATTAAACAACATCTTGATTTCTGAATTAAACATCAACACTTCTCAGCTTTGTCTGGATATCCTTTTGCAACGGAGTCCAATTTTAAATTGCTTCTATTATTTGTTCCATAATGTACACATCATGGTATGATATGGAGTAAAATACTTAAGTAAATTTAAGGCAAGGCCTCACCAATAGAAACTGAAACAGTGTATACAGTGTTCTAACATGGTGAGACTAACTTTCCAATGTACGTCTGCCATTTAGAAGACTTCATTAGACAGCCTCAACATCCACAAAAGACTAACGTATGAAATTTGACATAAGAAGCTTCTCTATCATCACAAAAATGGCACTGGTGCTTCACATCAAGAAGCTCCCACCCACCAAAACAAAGTAACATGGCACCTCTCACAGGAGCGTGAAGCTCTGATGCTGCCTCAGGTCTCTGGAAAGATGGGGCATTGCTTAGAGAGTGCAGGACTTGCTTATTACCTCCTCCCTTCTCACTATCCAAGGTCCCAGACACACCTTCCAGGTGAAGCAGCGATTTACCTGCACTTTGCTCGACCTACTCTACTGCATATGCTACTCCCCAATACTTATTGGGGAGACAAAATGCAGACTGGGTGACGTCTTTGCAGAACACCTATGTTCTGTCCGTAAAAATGACCCTTAGCTTCCAGAACACCGCTGTGCTCCCGAGCCAACATTTCCGTCTTGGGCCTGCTGCAATGCTCCAGCAAAGCTCAGTGCAAGCTGGAATAACAGCATTTCAACTTCTGCTTGGGGGCCTTGCAGTCTGCAGCACTCAGTATCGAGTTCAACAATTTTAGTGCCTGAACACCTCCTTCCATGTTCTTCACTCATCCCCAAACTCAAGGTCCTGTCATAAAATGTGTTTATAACACAGCAAAGCTATCTTCGCCCACTCATCAGCCCCATGATCACCTATCCCTGGCTTACTACCAACAATCACTTTGCCTGCCTACCTTTTTTCCTTCTCTCTTTGAGCTCTGCCTGCACCGAGCCACTCACTCACTCAAACCCCCATCCCCTGCCATAATTACCTTTTTTTGTAAGTTGCTAACTGGTCTGAAGAACGGTCACTGGACTAAAAATGTTAACTCTGTATTCTTTCCACAAATGCTGCCATACCTATGGGGTTTCACCAGCAATTTCTGCTTTTGTTTCATACTTCTTGGAAAGGAGCAGGTACATTTCTGGATATTGTCCTAGAGACATCTTTGGGAAGAGGTAAAGTGCCCTTTGGTGTTGTCTACAGTAAATATGAACCTGTGTTCAAAATAATATAAACTCATTGGGATTCCGAGGAAAACAGCAAAGAGAGCTTTCAAGGTTTTTTGATCTCCTGTCCTTTAAATATTTGAAATAACAGTCTGCATTCAGAAAAAAAAAATCAGTGCTTGCTGTTGTACTTAGTCTGTTGAAGTTAACTTTGTGATCATTACTATTACAGGATTAGTGTAGCATAGCTGGTTTCACAACCCTGCATTATGACAGTGGGGTACACATTAGTTCACAGTTTGACCATTTCAAGTGATTAAAACCCTTTCAATTAAGACTGTGGAATTAAATACTTGTTTCTCTCGAGAATTAAAGGAAGTTTAACATTGAGAATGTATTTTTATCAATTACAGTATCTTTTAAAAAAAAAATAGCAAATTCATCAATAGACACTTAAAAAAATTGAAACTCAGCATGAGTCTTGAAGTCTGCCTATAGCAGATACTGGGTGAATTGGCATAGTCGGTGTAAGGACAAAAGATACTGGGTGGGTACACGGATTGAGATGAGTTAGCAATAAATTGGCATAGAGCCCACCACCGGGTAATTACAGGGGCACTGTTTGGCATAGAGGCTATGAAGAACTGGGTGGAGATGGGTGAGCCCAGAAGATGGTATGAAAAGCGTGAAAAGACAGGCAAGGTCTGTTTCTGGTTTCATTCGGTTTCTCACATCTTCAACAAAATGCTGGAGCACCGAGACCATTTCAGACTGCCTCTTCTTTTTCTCCCTCACATCAATAATACTCACTGGTTTTCCACGTGTTACCAGCAACACCCTGGAGGCTCTGATGCTCTAATAAGATGCACTGCAGAAATTTACCAAAGCTTCTTGGATTGCACCTTCCAAACCCCCAACCACTTTCACCTTGAAGGACGAGGGCAGCAGATACATGGGAACACCACCAACTGTAAGTTCCCTTCCAAGCCATTCACCATCCTGACTTGCAAACTGACTAAATGCTTTGATCCTTCAGTTGGTATCTCTCTCTAAGACGCCTAAATACTTTAACTTAAGAGCAAACATATTAAGTTCTCTAAACTCAGGTTCCGGCTGAGCCCTGCACACAGTGATTGCTACATTTTTCTGGCTCCCTGCACCCCTGTCGTAAGGTAACATCGCAGTTCTTAAACTCTTCTTTTTGTCAGCCCACTGGACTGCTAATCCCCCTTTTCTTCACCACATGGGTCGTAAAACATCAGTAAAAATGCAGGCAGGTAACCAGGCTTCCACTGTCTCTTCACAAAGCCCAGAAAAACTGTACAACAAAAATATGAAAAGTAATACCCTACTCCTCAACACAAAACAGAAGTTAAATGTAAAGTTCTACCTAGTTCCTAACACAAGTTAGTGCTACATTATATCTAATGTTTCAAATCTAAACATACTTGGGCCAAGCACATTTTCATTTCAACAGTACCTTTAAAGATGGCACATTAGATCTTTCAAACTTCATCTGTCTACTGAATGGAAAGTGGAAAAATGAAAAATCCCCAGAATGCAAGAGTTAAATAAAATTCTTCTTCATTAACATACACCATGATAATTTTTTTTTAAATACTGTGTTTAATTAGTAACACACTAGGAGGGCAATTATTCCCTTCACTATGTCAGTACTTATCTGCATACTTCAGGAGTAGAAAAAATGAATTAGAATGGCATCACACTGTACACCATGCAGAAACCTGCCGATTGTGGCCAGCTGCCAAATTATTTCAAAAGCTGTCATTAGACTCTTTTCAGAAGGAGACCAGTACCTCTATGGTGTAACTGAAGCTTAATTTTTTGGCAATTTCAGAAATGCACAATATTAGACACACTTCCTCACTCTTATCCTCCAAAGCTGCTTCTTTACCGAGAATTTATAAGTCACCACCACTGCATCAACTTCCTTAATGACTGCCCAATCTGTTCTGAGCTGGTTGCACTGAATGGAGACAAATTCATTAACCTTTGGTATCAGTCATTGAAAAAAAATGGCGTTCATCACTTAGGAACCGTGCTCAATTCCAAAATGGGTCGTGGAAAACATCACAGAAAAGCAACAAACAAAATTATCTCTTTCGAAGTAAAAACATGGTTACAGTTCAAGGGTTTGAATCAATTTTGACACCGTTGGGGAAGACAGTTAACATTGGGTTACATGCCCACTGACCACACAGTCCACTTATCCCCACACACACAAACACACACACACAAAAACATCACTGGAACCCTTGTTTATCCACACTGATGGTGTTATTGGGAGCTGACTACCAAGTTAACTCAGTGAGTTAAGCATGAAACTATACCAATTAAGTTGGAAATTAGATCAGGGCCTCCCGATCATCAGTAAAGTGATGGACAGTATCATCAACAGTGCTATCAAGCAGCACCTGCCCAGAAATAACCTGCTCAGTGATGCCCAGTTGGGGTTCCTCCAGGGCCACGACAGCCTTGGTTCAAACATGGACAATACAGTTGACTTCCAGGGCCCGAGAAAATCGAGGCTGCATTCAACCAAACCCACCATCAACAAGCATGGGCAAAACTGGAATCAAAGGGTATCACAGGGCAAATTCTCCGCTGGTTGGAGTCAACCTGACACATAGGAAGATGGTCACGGTAGTTGGACGTCAGCCATCTCAGCTCTAGGACATCTCTGCAGGATTTCCTCAGGGTAGTGTCCTAGGCTCAACCATCTTCAGCTGCTTCCCTCCATCATAAAATTTAGAAGAATGAGAGGAAATCTGATTGGGGTATATTAGATGGTAAATGGGATTGACAAAGTAGATGGAAAGAAGATGTTTCATAGACTGGGATAATCCAGAACAAGAGGTCATAGTTTTAAAAACAGAGATGAGGAGAAGTTACTTCTCTCAAATGGTCGTGAATCTGTGGAATTCCTTACCCCAGGGTGGATGCTGGGACATTGAGTAAGTTTGAGGAGGAGGCAGACGGATTTTTAATTAGTAATGATAGAAGGGTTATGGAGACCAGGCAGGAAAGTAGAGTTGAGACTGAGATGATGAGATTGGCCATGATCATATTGAATGATGGAGCATGCAAGAAGGGCTGAATTGCCTACTCCTGCTCCTTGCTCTGATGTTATGTTCTTATGTCAGAACTGGGGAGGTTTGCTAATGATTGCGTAAGTGTTCAGCAATGTTTCCAGAATGTGATGGAATAGTCCCCACTTGCCTGGATGAGTGCAGCCCCAACAACACTCAAGAAGCTTGGCACCATCCAGGACAAAGCAGCCCGCTTGATTGGCACCACATCCACAAACGTTCACTCCCTCCACCACCGACACTCAGTGGCAGCAGGGTGCACAAACTACAAGATGTACTGCAAAAATTCACTACAGATCCTTAGACAGTATCTTCCCATAAATTAAAAAAAAAGAAGGCCCAATAAGGCATTGGGGTTGACACATTAAATTTCTACTCTGCTTGTGGAGCGCTGGATAGCTGGGCAGCTCTTCAAAACCCAAACATCATCTGAAGAAGAGACATACCAGACTTCAAACACTAACACTGTTTCACTCTTCACAGATGCTGCCAGACCTGCTAAGTTTCTCCGGCATTTGCTGCTTGTTGTGGAAACCTCTGACCTTTCCCCACACTTAACAGTACTGGCCATTGATCCTTTCCTGATCTCAGCCAGCGACCTCTAGCTACATATTGCTCTGCTCCTCTCAGAATTGAGAATAAATGTCATGCCTTAAATGAGACACTGGAAACATGATCTGCAAGACCTCATTTCTGGTGTCGTGGAGACATTTCTAATGCACCATCACCTATTTGTTAGGAACTAGAGCAGAGTTAACACTGGGCTAGAATGGCACATGGCATCAGAAAGTTGTGGAATCAAGCTCCCATCCAATACTTGAGCTCATGATTCCAATTATGAAGCTTGCTCAAGATGCAACTACGTTTAGAGTAAGCAGATGAAAAGGAACAACTGCTTAAGTATGAAGTAAATCTCAAATATTGTAGTTTGCTTTATGCGCCAGTAGTGTGTTACAAGTCTATGATGTCAATGATTGTGAAAAGTCTATGTGCCCTGATGTCAACGATTGCAAAATGCAAACAAGGACAAAGATTTGGGAAATCCACGGTAATAAGTGTTTGAAATATTTTTCATTTTTCAGTCATCTATACGGAGGTTTTACCACTTTGGACACTTTGTGGCATTTTATGCCACTATCCTTAATCAAGGCAACATCTGCCTACTGATTAACTTGGCTCAGACTCAGAAATATCTTGGGACCTTCAAAGTGAACACTCTTCAAAACAACTCGACTTAGAATTGTACGAAGGAGATCAATTTTTCTGAAGAATTTCATACCGTGATGAGATTTAGTTCACTGTTTTGTTAAGAGGCTTTAGAAGATTTTCAAGTTACATGGTGTGTGCTATAGTATTCCTGCACCATCCCATGGAAAAATTTATCTGAAATTAGGGAAACACAAGGTTCATTCAGATGTTTACACCCTGAAGTTACTGAAGCAATGATTTGAAAAATATAAATTACTCAGTTGATAGTATAAAACGTGACTATTGCTGAGGAAAATAAAGTTGCTTTTATTCTTGCTCTCATCAGAACAATTCACAAGATTACCAATTCAAAGGGAAATCCAGTATATTTACTGAATGAGAGGATAAGTGCTGATCGGCTGACAAGTAGAGTGGCATGGAAATGGCATACTGATTGACAGTTAACTGCCCAGGCTTTCCTTGACTTTTAAAACTGGTAGTTTGATGCTGATTACTCTGAGAAATGGACACTGAATGGCTGTCATTCATTTTGTTCAGTTATGCACCTGCCCTCTCTGTTTGTATAAAGGCTGTGTGTGTTGTTAGATTGGTAAACTCTATGTCAGTTGCGATCTTGCACCACAGTTCAGAAGTAAGAAAGATGCAGGTTCCCTCAGTAATTGAGGTTGTTGGGAGTTGATATTGACGCCAGACCAATAGATACATTTGCATGTCAATTACATGCTTTCTGTAGCCATGTGACTTATAGATATATAACCACACATCTCTCTATGTAAATGAAATAATCACTTGTTTGTCTTTACATTCTTAAAAATTCTTAGTTTCTTTTAAAATTCATTCACAGGTTGAGGTTGTCATTGGCTAGGCCAGCATGTATTGCCCATCCCTAATTGCCCAGATGGCTATTAAGTGTCAACTACATTGCTGTGTGTCTGGAGTCACATATAGACCAAACGAGGTAATGATGTTAGCTTCCCTCCTGTAAGGGCATTAATGAACCCAATGAGTTTTTCTGAAGATCGACAACTGATTCACCATTAGACTCTTAATTCCAGACATTAATTGAATTCATATTCCACTATCTGCCATGGCAGGATTTGAACCCGGGTCCCTAGAACATTACGTGAGTCTCTGGATTAACAGTCCAGTGGTAATACCACTAGGCCATTGCTCCCCACCTAAGTTCATCTCTGAATGACTTAAAAACAGCATGCTTCAAACCACACGTAGTTAAACGGAGCTCTGATTTTTTTCAGATAGAAAAAGTATTTACAAGCGCTTTGTCTGTTTCAAAGCAACTAAATAGGTGACAGCCATTTGCTGGTTTATTTCTCTGGACAGCGCCCTGACCAATCTGAGTCAACCCACCTGGTTTAAAATATTAAAAAATTCTGGAAATTAACTATCAATTAAACAGTGCGTTCTCCACGCCAATACCTCTACCACAGTCTACTTGCGAACCAGTCAGTATTCTTCTCTCGATCAGTACAAACGTTGTTTTGTTCCCTTGAATTGGCATCCTTGTGAACCGTCCTGCTGAATAGACTATGGTGCTTTGGCAAGATACATATGATATCAGCAATACTCAAACAAAAAATGCACGTAACCCAGTACATTCTACATGCTCCCTAGACCGCTGGCTCAAGATGATCATTTTTAGCTGCTGGAAATCTGAAATAAAGAAAAAATTGGGCTTTTCTGATTGAGTCAGCATTTGTTGGCCATCCCCTAGCTACCCTTTGGAAGGTGGCAATGAGCTGCCTTCTTGAACTGTTATGGTCTAATTGATGTAATTACACTCACAGTGCTGTTAGGAAGGGAGCTTCAGGATTTTAAGCCAGTGATAGTGAGGGAATGACAACATGTTGCCAAATCAGGATGATGAGTAGCTTGGAGGGGAATATATATGTTGTGGTGGTGGTCCCACGTATCTACAGCTATTTTATAACTGGTAGTGGTTGTCGGTTTAAAAGGTACTCTTAAAGGCAACTTAGTGATTTCTGCTCTGCAATTTCTAAATGGTATACACTGCTGCACCACACTATGGTGCAGTGAGCGATTTCTTTTGAGGATGTGGTCCCAACCAGGTGAGTTACTTAGTCCTGGATGGCGTCAAGCTTTTTGCGTGTTGTTGGAGCGGCACCCATCTAGATAAAAAGGGGAATATTCCACCACATTCCTCACATCTGCCTTATAGATGTTGGACAGGCTTTGGGCTTCCTAGTCTCTAAACTGCCCTTGCAACTACAGTATTTACATGACTGGTCCAATTTAGTTTTGGTCAATGGTAACTCACAGGATGTCAATAGTAGGGGGTTCAGTGATGGTAATGCCATTGATAGACATGGGGCAATAGCTAGATCCTGTCTTTTTTGACAGTCATTGTCTGGCATTTGCTTGGTGCATGTGTTACTTGCCACTTGTCAGCCCAAATCTGAATATTGCTCAGGTCTTGCTGCATTTGAACATGGACCACTTCAGTGTCTCAGTCATCATGAACAGTACTGAACATTGTACAATCATCAGCGAACATCCCCACTTCTGATCTTATAATGGAGGAAGTGTCATTGATAAGGCAGCTGAAGATGGTTGGGCCAAAGACACTATCCTGAGGAACTCCTGCAATGACATCCTGGAGTTGAGATGCCAAAATATCTAGAGACAAATTAGGTTTTAAATTTTCAGATCACCTGCCTTTCTTAAAAACTATTATCAACTTGAAACATTAGCACCTGTAAATAGTGATGGTGCTTTCAGCAGATTTTCTTTTTATTCCAGACTGTTTGCAACCTTGATATATAGTATTCAGCACTGAACTGAGTTTACAACTCCAAATCCTCTCCATTGCAAAGAATGCTTACCTCAACCTAATATCACATGACACTTTCCCTGCCTCAGCATCGAGTGAAATCCTCTATGCTACGGATACCTGTTTTGTGTATTCCAATATTCTTCTGACTAGTCTCCAAGCTTCCACAGAGTCAAGCAGATTCCAAAATTTATGCCGTCAACATCCTAATGTGCACAAAATCCTTTAAAATTGGTTTCCTGTCCAGCATTATCTCAATTCTAAAATTCACACCCTTCAGGTAAAATCCTACTAAGCCTTCATCCATCCCCATATCTCTGTAACTTTCATCTCTATGAGGACCACAGAGATCTTCCTGCCCATCACCATCAGCGACTCTGGTTCTACACATCTGCTCTGAGCCCTGGAATTCCTCCCTCAAAATTTATGGTCTCTTCCTTCTCCTTTAATGCTCTCCTCAACATCTGCTCTTTGGTTACCTGGGCTCAAGCTAAACCTTAAATTGCAAATCATCTTTAGCCAAAAGAAATGACACAAAGTACCAAGATATCTTGCAATTTTAAAAGGTGGTATATAAATGCAATTTATTGCTGTTACACTCTTTCAGCTTGTCCGAAAATCCGGAGTACTTCAGCACAAAGCAGAACCGCATCAACTGATACCCAGGCTAAGTAAGATGTGCTCATCCAGCCCCATGCTTGTTATCTCGGATTCTCCAGCATCTGCAGTACCTTTTATCTCTAAGTGAGATAATCCTGTTTAGTCTCAGCGCCTTCACTGATCTGAGAGCACCAGTGTAAAAGTAACCAAAGGCAAGGTATCTCATGAAATTAATAAGTGACCTTGCAAAAGCTGAACCACATTTAAGAATTGATTACCTGGTAATTACAAACATCTAAAGTGAGCAAAAGAAAAACATTTAACACCAAACTATGAAAAATTTCAGTTGAAGGCCTAACACAAAGTCTTCAATTGGTTTGTTTTGTGCTTCTAGGCATACCACAGAGTGAATGAACTGCTTGAGCAATCTCTCTGGAAACAAATGAAGGTAATCACATGGACAGCAAATAACTTTCACATTGAATGATACTACAGAGACTGTCTTTGTATGAGGATCACTGTTGTATTTCACTGTGTTCTACCCTGGGAAACAAACATATCATTTTTATTGATGCATTAGCACTTCCACCATTAGCCCTCAGCAATTTGCAAATTAAATAAAGATTTAATACAGCAAGCATTAATCAGCTGGTGTCATGTTCTCATTAAATAGTTAATAGTTTATATTTTTATGTGAACCAGTAAACTTCAAGTCAGGTGAAAGCTATAATTTGCTCGGTTGTTGTCCAAAAGAAACGTATTTATGTTCACAGGCAGTTTGCATCACCTCCTAGGATTGCATGCATTGACCACAAGCCAAGAAATTGAGATCCAGCTCCAGACCAATTCACAGAGGACTGTTAAAGGTGAAACCTAAATGAGGTGATGAAATTGTAACCAATTAATGCAAAGTTGCAACTCTGAGCTGAAGCATTTCTACTCAGTCTATGCCACTAGAGTCATCTCCATCAACTGCCAGGTGGCCCCCCCATTCCTGTTTTCTAGGGGTATTTACAGTAGTTCAGGGTATCAAAGAGTGCCACATACAGATCTACCAACTTTCAAAGTAAGAATAAGGTAGCATTGGTTGAATCTTTCACTTTATCTCACTGTTGCCAATCTTAATCAGAGAACAGGAAGAATATTGCGTTAAGTAAGGCTTGAGGAATAGAATGTGTAGGTGGGATTGACAATCCGTCGTCAATCATTCTTCTTCACCCACAATTTCTCTGTAATAGAGAGACAACACTCCATACCTAATGATGTTTCCAAGGGCAGGTGGAGCCCTAACACTAAATGCCCACGATCTTGAAAGTATTAACCAAGTACCAAGTACCATCAATGACTAGGCTAAACAACCATCAGCTACAGCAGGCACACAGCTAATATAACTAAGCTGCCAATGACAAAGACCAAGGCAATCCAAGCTACTTTCTCCAGGCAGCGCTAATAGACATATAAAAGGATCAACCAGCAAGAACACCAGCAAGCGCACATCCAGCGTGCTGGCTTACTTTAAGAACATAAATATATTAAAGACTAGCAACAGTCTGGTCTTAAACATCCTTTTAGAGAGCTTCAACCATCAAATAATGCACATCAGGTCTTTCCACAAATGGGCTGATAATTTATCTTTGCTTTAAGCATCACATTAATTTTGATATAGAGTCAGTCATGTGTTGCTACATATCATAGGTACAAGGAATGCTACGAATCAAGAAGAAACTTGTTGCTCTGCTCTCATACGAGAGCAACAAATCAGCTCGATCATTTTATATCTGGCTTTGCATTATTGAACTCTTTAATCAGCCTGGTGTTAAGATGACAAGAGAAATAAGTGTAGATGATTAGTGTGAAATTATCATTCCAGGTCATATATTAAAAAAAGGTTTTCCAAAGATATGAACTCTAGGCCATGTTATTATGTGACTAGATGAAAGGCAATAAGGTATAACTCCTGATTGCAAAGGTGCATGAAATCCACTTTATAGTAATTTCACTGAACTCATCTAGTGCAGATTTTAAGGTTGTAACCATTGTGAAATATACTACCAGAGGTGGAAATAATCCAGGTGGCCTGAATGGTCCCAGATTTGTTCCCTGATTTGGGATCTATCAGCAGGGCTCGCCAAAGCAGTGATAATGGGCTAGAATTGGCTGTAATGGTGCTGCGCTGTTAGGAAAAATGAGTGTTATCAAGCTGACCACATGTTTCCCAGCATCTTCCAAAGAGTCAAATAATTCAACTGGCTTAATGGAGGCAAGGTCAACTATTCAAAAATGGAAGACACGACTTTTCCTAAGTCAGCTAAGAGAAATCCACCCCTTTTGTACAGAAGGCAGGTTTTAGATAACCCTAGTTCCACAATCTAGAAAATGTTCAAAAAGTCACAGCTACATTTCAAAAATTCTGCGGCATGCACAGAAAATTAAACAATGACAATTCTCAAAGTGCAGCTTACCGAGTCAATACAAATGCACTCCTGCTGAACATCCACTTTTTCTAGACGTTGTTCATTTGCAATCAGCCTTGTAGTTTCCAGACCTAATAATTGCATTTCTACACGGCTCCTTGCAAAGAGGCATCCAAGGACATGTGTTGTGGTCCCAGCTCCTCAAGCAGTAAGTTATGTGAAATGTTCCCGATCAGCAAACATTAATACAGGGTGTCACTGCTCCAATTACAATCTGAGACAATGGACCTAATTCTAACTCTGTAGAAGTGGATGCCTTTTGCATGGAACAGAAAGACTTGAATTTAGACAAATGCCTTTCATGACCATTAGCTGGCCACAAAAATGATAAACAAAGTTGACTCCAAAGTGGTTAACTGCACAACATGTGACGGTATACATACAAATGAAAAAGCGATGATACATGTTTAAATATATCACTTTGGAAAGTGCAGTCACTGTTTTAATACTGTTCCAAACAGACAGATATTTTTGGAACACAAAGGAATTCTACATTACATATTTTAATACTGTGATTTAAAACTGCATCCAGTATCTCCCACACTGATGTTTTTGGTTGATTACAACAGTGAGTCTCTTTCATTTATCTCATGATACACCCTGCTCTCCTAAGATTCTTAACTGAATACCAGAAACACCCTACATCATCATAAACTTCAATAATTTAGAGTGAAGCCTGCATCAATCTGAACGCACAATTTTTATTCCCCTGTACCCGTGGGAATCATGACTCAACCTTGCTGCTTGATGTTAACACCCAAAGTTTGGATATTTACTCTGTAAGCAAATAAAACTCAATCAAATGCACAGAGCGGGATGGATGTTTTGATTTAGATGCACAAACAGAGCCAACCTCTTCAAGTTGTCACCATAGCAGAACAAATACAATCTTACATCAACAGTGTTGTTCTACATATCTCATTTTCTCCAAATTTTACTCTCACTCCATTCACTTTAATGGAATAACTGTTAACCTAAGATCTCTACAAGTTTACTGAAAAGTATAAACTTACCTTTACGTACCATCAGCCTAAGCAGTCATAGCATTGGCAACCAGCTAGTCATCAATAAAAGTCAGTGTAATACTTGCAACTGGCATCAAAATATAAAAATAGCCACTATTCACCATTCTCAGTTTACAGTAATCTGACTCAGGCAGACACTTCAACCTGTTTAGCAAAGTGAAATCAATACAGCCTTTCCATATTACATGGCGTGGTGCTTATACATATTACAGTTGCTTTGCTATATTCATGCCGTTTATTGTAGAATTTTAGCATATTCTAAACAGAAGGTCTTCCTATAACCAGACATCACACCCGTTCTCAAAATTTACTTTACTCCACGGCACAATGCACCTCATTAAATCAACGTTACTGCTAAGTTATCTAGCAATCTCAGCATCCACACTGAGGACACTTGAGTCAGTTCCTTTAAACTGCACGAAAATATCCAAAAGGGTCGTGGGCTTAAAGGAACTGCCAGTGATAATCAAAATAAAAAGGGGAACCTCGATTCATTTTTCTTTCCATCACTGAAAACTCAATTTTGGGAGAAATGACAGCTGAAACTAAAGTTCAGTATGGTATATCCAATTAACAAATGAACTTAATCAAAAACAAAAGGACAAAGACTGTAGAGATAACAAGCGTGGGGCTGGATGAACACAGCAGGTCAAGCAGCATCATAGGAGCAGGAAAACTTGACGTTTCGGGCCTAGACCCTT
>JAHRHZ010000021.1:44510471-44529068 GCA_024137785.1 Ginglymostoma cirratum
GAAACGTCAAGTTTTCCTGCTCCTATGATGCTGCTTGGCCTGCTGTGTTCATCCAGCCCCACGCCTTGTTATCTCGGATTCTCCAGCATCTGCAGTACCTTTTATCTCGGACAAAGACTGTAGATATGTTCTAACTTTCCAACAGTCATGGATATTAGAAGTATGCCGTACCTCTGTTTTAATAAAGCTTATGTTTATTTAGTATAGTAGAACTACAAGGTTGGATGGCACGTTGACGATAGGTCAGAAACTTGGACCTCAGCATGCGTTATCAAAAGCTGGAGAACATGGAAAATATTGACAGTGGGCTCGAGAAATAAATAGCTTACTCCAGCCAAAGATAGAGTCAAGAGCTTCCGTATCCCTTTGGACAGAGTCTAGTCTCTCTTGAGTCTTCTGAGAAAGTGTGAGAAAGAGAGAGAGAGTGTGTGTGTGCGCGCATATGCGCGTGTGTGAGAGGCAGAGAATGTGTGTATTAAAAGAAAGGATTCATATTGGGCTTGACAGAATAGATGCTGACAGCATTTCTCCCCTTGTGGGGGAGTCTGGGATTAATGGATACAATCGCAGAGTAAGAGGACACTGATCTAAGACTGTGATATGGGAGAATTTTTTCTTAGTGGGAAGTTGGTCTGTGGAGTTATTAACTGCAGAGGAATGTTTAGGCTGAGGGAGGCAGCTTTTTAACCAGTAAGGAAATCAAGGGTTGTAGGGAAAAGGTAGGAAAATGGAGTTGAGGATTATTAGATCAGCCATGATGTTATTGAGTGATCGAAAGAACTCAATGGGCCAAATGGCCTAATTTTGCTACTACACCACACAGCCTGGAAGGGTCTACTGTCCCCTACGTCCCCAACATCTCTCTGACCACCATTTCCAGTCAGGTCATGCTGATTGCCAGTAGATGGCATCAGCTACTTGAAGAAATTGTCGCAGCAATCATATTTTTGTAGAATGCAGCAAGAAAAACAATTTACTGGAAAAGCAAGGGAGAGTTTAGCACATGCCATGAAATAAAATAGCTTTAGGGAGGAAGGCATGCAAATTGCCTTAAATTCCCTATGAATTGCAAGAGACTGCTGTAAGTACATTGTTGAAACAAAACCAGGCTTGCTTTATCATATATGGGCTGATGCTTACAGACATGGGCACTCTGCTAATGACCAGCTTCATGACTTGCAGAGTCACTCAATCTCTCTGGCCTAGAAAGGGAATAACTGGAACTGTGGAGTCTTATTGCTGGCGGTGGTAACTTCTTAAAGAGATTCTTAAAATTCCAATTTATTTTCTCACTTCTCTGTCAAGTCTTTTCTCTTTTGCTTAATCCATTCTTTCTTTCCCTCGCTATTTCTTCTTTCTTTATCCAAACAGACAACTTCATCCTATTTCCTATGCCCATTCATCTGCTTCTCCCTGTTGTTCACTTTGATCTCAGATGCAGCATTGACCCCGCCAACGCATGATTAGATCCTACACCCAGCACGGTGTCTTCAGTGGTTAATGCTGTTGCTTCACGGCCCCAGGGACCTGGGTTCAATCCTACCCTCGGGCAACTGCCTGTGTGGAGTTTGCACGTTCTCCCCATGTCTGCGTGGGTTTTCTCTGGGAGGTCTGGTTTCTTCTCACTGTCCAAAGATGTGCAGGTTAGATGGATTGGTCATACTAAATTGCCCAAAATGTCCAAGGATGCACCAGCTAGGTGGATTAGCCACTGGAAGTGCAGGGGAAGGGTCGGGTGATGGGTCTAGGTGGGGTCCTCTTCAGTAGCACAGTGTGGACTCGATGGGCTGAATAGCCTGCATCTGCACTATGGGTTTATGAAATTACTGGGCCGAAGGCAGCAAGGAAAAAGAATTCCAATAAACACCACACACTGAAAAATACCCTACTCTAGAAAATCCTGCATCTGTGTTACTGAGTTAACAACGAGGAATTAGAAGAAATTGGCAGAGATGTGACAAAACTGGGGAGCATCTGTGCGCTCTCTCAGAACTCCCCAGCTCTGGAGTTTGAAAAATACTTCTCACACATTTTGCTTTCTGTTTTCTTGTCAGTAAAGGCTGTCAATTTAGTGTCAATTACTTTTGTGCTGTTTACATAGAATAGAATAGAATCATAGAATCCCTACAGTGTGGAAACAGGCCCTTCGGCCCAACAAGTCCACACCAAACCTGAGCATCCCACCCAGACCCGTTTCCTTGTAACCCACCTAATCTACACATCCCTGAACACTGCAGGCAATTTAGCACAGCCAATCCACCTAACCTGCACATCTTTGGACTGTGGGAGGAAACTGGAGCACCTGGAGGAAACCCACACAGACATGGGGAGAACGTGCAAACTCCACACAGACAGTCGCCCGAGGCTGGAATCAAACCCGGGTCCCTGGCGCTGTGAGCCATCGTGCCACCCTACATCTTACCTTCATCTTTCAGGAACTACATATTCTCCGCAGATCCTGACAGGCAGTAGAGAAATGGCCTTCATCTTCTTTAGGAGGTGAAAGTGAAAACACATCCCTTGGAGTTGCTCCATCGTCAGACAACAACGGCCCTAACGCTGTTATGTATAAACTGAGAAACTGCAGAAAGCAGCAGGACTGCTCAAGTTCACAAGCTCACAACTATATTTTCTCCACTCTGTTGTCATTTTATGCCTGTTCACTGGCAAACTGAAGAAATTGTACCCCAGGACTACTGAACATGACTTTGTTTCATTGGGGCACTTGGCTTGCAGAATGATCCAAATAAACTCTATTCCACCAGTTTTACAACACGGGATTGTTTAGCCTGTGACATGGTTCAACAGGAATTTGATATTTTACAGCCTGACACTACTTGGTCTTGGACGATGGAGAATAAAAAATGACCCAATGCTTCCGGTTAGCAAGATGAAGGAGGTTTTAAAGGACAACATGCTTCAGGGCAAAACAAGATAATTAAGCCTTCACCTTTTCAATTCAACTCACACGTTGCAAACACTATCATTATTTTTAATACTCTAATAATTGTATGGTCCTAATGACTTCGGACTCGAAGCTGAAGGACAATTAGTTCCAAATATGTCCAATGTTCAGATAATATATGAAAGTTATTTACACACATGTTCTTCATTATCACTTGTGATTTCTTTGCTGAGTTCTTCCGGTCTCATGAGCCTATATTTTAAGCATAATATTTTTAACAAAATACGTTTAAGACACTTTGGATGTCCAGCACTTTAGGTCTTTGTTTGATCCATTCACATTGCTACAATATAGGGTGTGTGATTAATATATACTTTAATATCATTATTTTAAGTTTGACTTTTGAATTCGTGACATATGAGTTTTTCTATGTGGCTGAAGTGTTTAATAATTTTTAAGTATTTCGGTAGCCATGGTGATTTCTTTTAAAATTGTTTGAGAGAGATAGCTTTCAGGACTGAAGGGGTTTTATGTACATTCGGGGTGTTCATGACAAAAGTAAATGCACAATTGTTTATTTTCTCTGTGTTAGGGATTTCTGAGCTTTTTTAAACTAAGGAGAAACACCCAGAGTTTGATGAAGTAGAGACCTTCAGTTTTGGGCAGTTCCGAGAAGTCATCGGATGAAGTTGGATGTATACGGTAGTACTCCTGAGAAAGGAGAAGATAGTTAGATTTGTTGACAGTAGATTACCTCAGAGTAAGGAGATTAGTGGTAGTTCCAGACAAAAAAGATAGTTGGATAAAACACTGAAGAGGTTATCTGGAGTTCAGAATGCTTAAACTCTGGGGTACGAAAGCTCCAGAAAATGTCTTTCAGATTTTTCAGACTAGGAGTTGAAATCACAGTTAAGATGAAGGTTGGGACCAACAAATCCTGTGAACCCTGGATATTAAAGGATATACAACATTTGATAAAGAGAAAAAGAGAGGCTTACGGCAGATACCAAGGACCCTACAGAGTGTCAAATGTGCACGGCAAACTTAATTAGAAGGTAATTAGGAGTGCAAAAAAGGGGACAAGAAAGAATATTGGCAGATTAAGGAAATGAAAATCATAGGTTATTTTACAAGTATATTAAGGTTAAAAAAATAACTAGGGAAAGAATAGGGCCCACAAAGGACAACAGTGGGAATATTTGCGTAGAGCCAGAGGACGGAAGTTCGAAACGAATACATCGTGTTTGTGTTTACTAGTGACAGGGATGATGTAGATATAGAAATCACGGAGAAGAACGGTGATATATTTCAAGAAATTAGCAGTGACAGATAGGAGGTTCTGAGATGTCTGACAGGCTTAAAAGTAAATAAATCTCCAAGGCCAGATGACATGTATTCTAGGATTTTGCATGAGGCAATGGAGAAAATAGCACGGGTGCTGGCAAAAGTTTTAAATTCCTCTCTGGCCACAAGGAGAGGTGCCAGAGGACTGGAGGACTGCCAACATGGTAATATTACTCAAGTACGGAGCAAGGGATAAGCCAGGAAACTACAGGCCAGTCTCAGTGGTGGAAAACTATTGGAAGCAATTCTGAAGAGCAGAATTAATCTGCACTTGGAAAGGCAGGGATTGCTCAAGAACAATCAGTATGGTTTTGTTAAGGGGAGGTCATGTCTGACAAACTTGCTTGAATTTTTCGAAGAGATAACCAGGTTTATAAGTAAGAGGAACGCATTCGATGCTGTCTATTTGGTCTTCAGAAAGGCTTTTGATAAGGTACAGCATGAGATACTGATAGTGAAGATAAGAGCCCATGGGGCCCAAGGAAATTTGGCTAATTGGAACCAAAAATGGCTGAGTGGCAAGAAGCAGAGGGTGATGGTCGAGGGATGCTTGTGTGTCTGGATATTGAATTGTGATGCCATCATAAATAAACCCAATTTTGACCTGCGTTGACATCCATACACTGATCTGGAGCACAATCATAATAGATTTTAGCTCCCCTTGATCAAGAGGTAATCTGTTCAATTGTTGCTTCAGCAGAGATCAGTTACCTTAGCAGTGACTATGGTAAGGTACCAAAACTTTCAACCCTGAATCATTCAGTGCCAAATTTACTCATCAAACATCGGAGAAATGCCTTTCAATACATTCATCACATCGGTCACACTTTGCCCCAATTTCCTGCCTATTTTTCTCCTCCACTTGTGACTTTTATTGCACCATTAAATATGTGTAGCACATTTCACCGAAGCTAAATTCTGTTAGCCAACAGCAAAATCAAACAACAGTTTCTGGAATATCATGTGGAGCTTTAATTGCCTTCCCTCAAACCTGTAAGCGTCCTTGCAGTTTGAGTTTTCTTAATGTTACTTCTCAAGGGAAACAGTGCTGATTAGAAAGGAACATGAAGCATAACACTATGATGTGTCTATAAGCTACTAGTCTGGCCTCTGCAATGATGTGCATAATAATCAAAAATTATCCAGGAACAAATTCTATTTATGCCTCATTTGCCACCAATGATGAGAGACCGGTTGACTGAAATACTTGCACTGATAGATAACTAAAACTGGCTCATGGATCCACCAGGATTTTTGGCTCATTTTGATTTGCGCTTGAATACCAGCCTACATATTGTTTCATCAATCTGAAATCTCATTCCTGATATATTAACGGGGATTTAATTCTACTCCCACTGTGTAAATGGTGAAACTGGTTTCACCGAGCGCAATTAGTGCTCCTTTTTGTCCTTTTCTCCCCCCCATCAAACTGTCTATAACTTGTAGATTGCTACGATTCAGTTTCACACAAATGCACCATCCTGGCCCAGCAGAGCTGACAGACAGATATCCTCATTTCTAGAGTTGCTCACACCTGCTTATGATGTTCCTTAACCCTCTTTTTAAAATCCATTGTCTTGCCTCTTCCATCTTCCCGTCAAAAGGCCTCATACATGTCCCTCTTTTCCCCAACCACGAACCTCTTTATGTTTTGCCTTGCACAAATGACATTTTATGTGGCTGTGATAAAGATAAACTATCACTAAATGTCCTTCCCAACCTACTTACAGACCTTGAGCAGAGTTGCCCTCTCCATCCTGCTCCGAAGACTCTGTGCTATGATCCAGCCGGGTGGGACTGGACTTCCTGATTCCGTTCTTATCTGTCTAATCACAGCTGCAAAGATTTCCATTCTCCTTCCTGCAAAGGTTATCCCTGATGACACCCAAGAACCTATCTTTGGATTTGCCCCAAGCAGTCAGCAGTTTACTTGATGATCAATTTGAAATGCTAACACTCTATAGGTCTGGTCTAATTTGCTGAGAATTTACAACACTTTTTGTTTCTATTTCAGATTTCCAGCATCTACAGTATTTTGCTTTCGTTTTACCTAAATCCTGCTCCTTTGGCAGCACCATCCAAAAGCACGAGTTTATTGACAATATCCAGTTCTATCTAATCACCATCCTTTTTTCCCTCACTATCTTTAAATTCTCAGACTCCTTGCAATGACACCCAATGTGAGCTGAAATTTCCTCCTAAATATCAAGAAAACTGTTGCCATCTATGTTGACCTAACCAGTCCCCTACACTTGACACACTCTAACCTTGATGTATCTAGAAATTTGCCGACATGTCCTAATCCCAACCACCTCTCTTTACCCATCAGCCTGCTGCTCAAGATTGTACTCTCATATAAGCAGCTCTTTGATTTTAGAATTCTGATTCTTCTTTCCACATCCCTCATTAGCCACATCTTCTTGATGTCAGTAGTATTCTCCAACACCACAACACTCTGAGATATTTGCATTCCTCTCATTCCAGTGCTCAAGCGCTTCTGAATTTAATCACTCCCATTACTGGAAGTCATACCTTCAGCTATCCAGGCTCTCAACCAGAGACTTTCTTCCCCAGAACACACTTTCCTCTTTGACAGTGTTGCCAAAACCTTAACGTTTTTGATCCAGGTTTTTCGGTTATTTGCTCGAAAATGTTTCTTAAGCAGCTCACCTGTAAAATCATGCTGGGATGTCTTACCTCAAAGGTGCTTCATAAATGTTGTTACACAGCACGCAGCAGGATCAGCATCAGAGGCACCACAGGCATGCACAAAGTGAAGTTTACTCGATAGCTCTTGGTTCTATCAATACACCTCACTGTCGCCTACTTGCCACCTTAATCACACACATCTCCAACCAATCCTGGCTATTTGACAGTGTGCCTATTTGGCCTTTTTGGACATAGCTGCAATGAAATTTTTAGTAGTGCTTAGGTACATATGGACTGTCGTAGAAATTACCATCTTACAACTCAATTCAAATGGCCTATGTTTTATTACCTATCTCTGCTTTTCAAACAAGATATTGAACATAAGTGCTCATCACACACTCAGGTGGACGTATATTTCAATGAGTGTTATCCGCAGTGTCCTGACCAATATTTATCCTTCAAACAACATTGAAAGACACAATAGGGTCTTCACACTTCTGTTTTCACAGAGCTTTCTATGCACAAATTCACTGTTCTGTTTCCTACATTACAACAGGACGGCATTGACTGTAAAGTGTTTGGCATGCCTCGTTGTTATGAAAGGAATTAACTTTATTTTTTAAAAACAACCTGTTTTAACATGCTGCGACACATTTCCAGACCAAATGGGACTTCCACCAGGACCTTCTGGTCCAGAGATAGGAACATCACTTTTGCACCTTAACAGCCTTTGAAAGAAGCTTTATAAATTTAAGTCTTTCCTCCTCGTTAAAGTAATGGGTGATCATTAGCCCCGACCACTAACACTGCTGAGTCTGTTTTCTCATTACGCTCTGAAGGAAAGGGGACTAAACTGCAGCATCCCATCTATCATTACTCAAGCAGAAAGTCAACACTTTAAGGACTGGAAGCTGGAAAAAAGATTAAGCAGTAGGGCTAGGATTGTACCAAATTAATGCACGTAAAGAGAGGGAGTGAGAGGGGTTTGGTATATTGAAGTGCTTTTCACGGTGTGTACACACTAGAAAATATTTCCAGAAAAAATAATTACAACAACAGACAACACCCATTTCTATAGTGAAGGTGGTGACAATGGAAAATTGGTGAACATTGATAAGCTGTTTCCGGCAGATAAGATGGGTAACACAGTAACAGAAGTATTTCTGAGAATATGTAGCATTGACGGGGTAAAATTCCTACTGCTGCTATTACTGAACTGTGAAGGTAAAAAATATCTCTGAATGTTAAGAACCTGAAATTAAATGGAAATTGCTGGGATCAGCATTGATCAGCATCTGGCACAGAAACCCAGAAGACTTAACACATCCAAAACAAAAAAAATCTTCACTTTCGAGCATTGTCTCAGTATCCACTGACACACTGAAAAGTAGCAAGAATCAGCAAGAAAATCATTCAGTGATTGATAGTATTTTTAATGAGGAAATTAAAATCAACTGCTGAAAGATACAGTAGCCCAGATGTTATTGTAACATCATTAGTCATCCATTAGCAATGGAAGCCTGTTGACACAGATTGGAAATCCTTGGCAAATATCTCCAGGTCTCCCTCAGGTTTATCCATTATCTATTGTCTCATACATGTATTCCAGATCAGAGGAGTTCACTGTCTTTCTTAAGAGTCTCACTACTCCACAGGTCACAACATTGTTTTACCTGGTTCCTGACATGACCAATTGCAGTTTTTCTCTATATCAGGCTTAAAAATAAAAAGACCTAAAAAGCAGCGGGGATTGGGGCCCCATTACAACTAAGCACTCAAGGACGGTTGAACTTTTTAGCTTAATTTCTTTATTTTTATAGTTTATATTAGAAGAACTTTAATATTAACTACTATCTTATATCTTTACTTTTCTACTGAAACTACGATGGTCAGTAATGCTTAATGTTTTACCTTTGTTTCTCTCTTACTTTGTATCTAAGATTTTTGTACCTAAGATGGCATCATGTGCGGAGACATTGTGCAGTTCTCACTGCACTCCTGTACTTAAGTACACGTCCAAGTTCCTTTATAAACACGAATCCATCAATTTAAAATAAGCAATAACTGACCAATAATTATTTGAAACTGATCAATACTTTTCACAATATAAATGTATAAATGCTCACTCCTCTAAATAATCCAACACATACACTCAAATACAGAAGGATTAAAGGGAGAAAATGGTGTGTGTCTCTGTGTGAGTGCGTCTTGTGTGTGTGTGTGTGTGTGCGCGCCTGTGTGTATAAAGTGATGGTGGACACACTTTGGCCAGTAAGTCGTAGTTCTTGAAAGCAAAGAGGCATATGGTGTTGACTGTTTGGATGGCTGATGGTCTGATGCTTGGCACACAAAGACATTTGCCACCAAATATGAGCTGACACCTCTGGCATCTTCACCAACGCAGTTTGCTCAGGAAAAGCAGCATCGAGGATTCTTCCGGATGCTTTTTGGGAGGACAGCCAAGGTTCAGATTGGAGCAGGACTCATCAGACCCACAACAAGAGGCTTTTCTAAACTGGGAAACTGGGATAGGAAGCTCCTTTCCTTCTGCCAGGCTGGCTACTAAGTGAAAAACCCAAACAATCACCAAACTGAGATAGTGGTTATAAACCCGAGCAGGGGCTCTGCAGTAGACATGCAGGCAGTGCAAGACATGTGACTTTCAAGAAGTGTCTTGTTAAAAATGGTCCATTGCCCTTACAGAAGAAGTAGGAATCAGTATAATACTTTCTCCCTGTCTGGCAATATGGTCCTCGATTCTAGTTCTTTAATGTCACACAAATGGAGATCAACTGACATCCACAGACTAAAAAGATACTAAAACAAAACAGAGGAAAGTAGGTAAAAACAGTTGTTGGTGCACAGACACCCTACAGCCCTCAATCATTCCTGACTGATTTGCACACATCAGTATTCAGTGAAACTGATTTTGAGAACTGCTCAGCAATTTCAGACAAGTAAACAGGAATCAAAAAGGCACCAATCCAATAAGGGAAAGGAGATATCCACTGACTGAAATGTATTGTTCTGTCTGACTTGAAATGCTGCAGTGGCTGAAAAAATAGTTATTCAAAGCTGGAGTGCAACATAATTAATAAAAACCAAAAGAACTGCGGATGCTGTAAATCAGGAACAAAAATAAAGTTGCTGAAAGAGCTCAGCAGTTCAGTCAGCATCTGTGAAGGAGAAAACAGAGTTACCGTTTCGGGTCCGGTGACCCTTTCTCAGAACTCAGCTTGTTCCGAGGAAGGGTCACCGGACCCAAAACGTTAACGCTGTTTTCTCCTTCACAGACGCTGCAAAACCTGCTCAGCTTTTCCAGCAACTTTGTTTTTGTGCAACATAATTAATATTTTTTTTCAGGAACATGTTCATGGAGAACAATGAAATTTCCAGGACATTTGAATCTGTGCTTTCAAAAGCTTGTGTGACATACAGCTATGGAAAATGCAATTATATAAATTGATACCATCACAATAATCAATGTCAGAAAAAAAACTTGGTGATGGATATTGAATATGAATCTAGAAAGCTTTGCAATGGTTAACACTCATTCGAGTGCAACATACATCACAAACAGTGATAATGCCATAAGGGATAACAAGGTGTAGAGCTGGATGAACACAGCAGGCCAAGCAGCATCCTGCTCCTATGATATCTTGTTATCTCAGATTCTCCAGTATCTGCAGTTCCTACTATCTCTGAAACAATAATGCCATAACGACTTGGAGGGTGAAATAAGTAGGATCTAATCGGGGGCAGACCCAAGGCTCGGTTCTCCCAATAGTCTCTGCAGCAATGTAGAGCCTATTCTTAATTTGTGAACTGTTGCATTGATGCAAAAAACTACATCTTGTTTACTCCATGTAACTTTTTTTTGTTAGACCCGGTGACTGCTCTTACACGTTAGTAACATAAGACCCTAAATAACCAACTTCGAAGATACCGATGGAGGCACACAACAGAAAGGACAAATGTTGTCGAGTAGCTATCGGTACTGTAGCTCTATTGAACATATGAAATAGGAGCAGGAGTAAACCTAACGGCTAGTCAAACCTATATCGCCATTCACTACTATCGTGGTTGATCTTGGCTTCAACTTCAATTTCTCCCCTCCACTCTCCTTATCCCTTCCTTCTCCAAGGCACCAAAAATCTACCTATTTCAGCCTTAAACATGAGCTGTAATGGTGCAGCTACAGCCCTCTGAAGCAGAATATGCCACAGATTGACAACACTTTGAGTGAAGAAGTTTAACCTCATCTCAATCCCAAACAATGGACATCTTATCCAGAAGCTGGACCTGCGCTCTAGAGATTTCCCAGCAGCAGAAACAATTTCTCACTATTTACACCATCAAGCTCCTTCATAATCTTGAAAATTTCAATGAGATTTTCTCTCATTCTCCTAAACTCCAGGTAGTATAGATCCAATTTACTCTGCCTCTCATAATGAGAGGACCCTATTCTCCCAAGGGACTATTGTACTGAACCTTCACTGTACTGCTCAAATGCAAGTATGTCCTTCTGTAAATATGGAGATCAAACTGCTTACAGTATTTCACGGATGGTCTCAAAGTCTCTTACAATTATAGTATGATTTATTTACTTACAGATTCCAAACCCTTTACGTGGAAAGGCAAAGTGCCACTTGTGTTCCTAACCACTAGCTAAACCTGCACGCTGACAGTGGCTCCTTCTACAAGTGTATCTGAAGATCAACATTTAAAGTTTCATACTTTATAAAATATATTTTGTTTGCAATCGGAGAACCAAAGTGAATAGGCTTCCTACATTGTACTTAATCTGGTACTTTTTAACTACTCTCTTAACCTGTCTATATTCCCTCCCTATAACCTGTCTGTACTTAACCTGTATAGGGTGGAACAGTGGCTCAGTGGTCAGTACTGCTCCCTCACAGTGCCAGGGAACCCAGAATGACTCCATTTTCTGGCAACTGTCTGTGTGGAGTTTGCACATTCTCCCTGCGTCTGCGTGGGCTTCCTCCGGGTGCTTCCACAGTCCAAGAATGTACAGATTAGGTGGATTGGCCATACTAAATTGTCCAGAATGTCTCGGGATGCGCAGGCTGGGTGGATTAGCTGTGGGTAATGTAGGATTACAGGAAGAGAGTAGAGAGGTGGGTCTGGGTGGGTTGCTCTTTGGAGGGTCGGTACGAACTCGCTGGGTCAAATGGCCTACTTCCACACTATAGGCATTCTATGATTCTATATTGTTTTGCAACTTCTTCGTGTGTTCCTCACAATTTAGATTCCCACCTTGTTTTGTATCGTCAGCAAACACAGACAAAGAAACAGGCCAATGAGTCTAAATTATGAATAAAGATTATAAATACCTGAGGACCCAGCACTGATCCTTGTGACTGTCCACCAGTTATAGCCTGTCAACTTGCAGATACCTAATTTGTCTCTAATCTCTGCATCCTGTCAATTAACAATTTTGCTACTCACACTGACATATCACCCCAAACTACATAAGCCTTTATCTTGTGTACTATACTTGTGTTTCACCTTACTGCATTCATTTTGGAAATTTAATTATACTACATCTGCTCGTTTCCCCCTTCAAGCACCCTGCTAATTTCCTCCTCCAACTTTAATTATTAAGCAGGGTTTTATTCGCATAAAACCATACCATTTTCAATCTGGCAAGCTGTGACTGGAGGAGAGCTGCAAGAACATTGCTCCATCTTTCAGCTTGGCATTTCTAAATGCCATTTTACTTAAAGCTTCCTCATCTTCACTTAACTTACAGTGGCTTTTCCCTACTCTGATCTTATCTGCTGGATATACTCTTATGTTTGTACGCTCTCTCTTCACGTCATACTCTGGCTAACATTATCCACATTGCTACTCTGCATTATTGCCTTGCTTTTCTTTTCAACATCCCACATTGCCCGTCAAGTGGACCTTCTCCCCTGCCCCAACTAATTACTTTATAGACACCAGCAGAATGTGTTCAAGACACTCAGACAGGTCTGGCAACAAGTGTGGAGAAAGAAGTAGAATGAACGTTTCAAGTTGAGTGACCCTTCATCAGAACTGAAAATAGATGGGAAAAGGTGGTATTTATGTTGATAATGCAGATGGGGCTTGGAGAGGGGAGGGGGTGATATGGATGCAGAGGACACACAGAGTACATGGAGATAGTGCATAAATAGAGAGACAGGAGGAGAGTGACAGGGCAGGGAGAGGGAAAAACAGAATTGGGGGCGAAGGAGAGAGGGAGGGAGCGAGAGGGGGAGGGAGCGAGAGGGGGAGGGAGCTGGGCAAAGATATTGCAGATAAGAGATTGTGAGAAATAACAGCTGAGATAATGCGAACGAGAAGTGTGAATTCATTCCTTGCCTTCAAGCCAAGGTCGAGGACAACACGGTGGCTCAGCGGTTAGCACTGCTGCCTCACAGCACCAGGGACCTGGATTCTATTCCACCCTCGAGTGACTGTCTGTGTGGAGTTTGCACATTCTCCCAGTGTCTGCATGGGTTTCCTCTGGGGGCTCCAGTTTCCTCCCACAGCTCAAAAATGTGCAGGTTCAGGGGGAATGGCCATGCTTAGCTGTCCATAGTGTCCAGGGTTACGCAGGCTGGGTGGGTTAGCCATGGGAAATGCAATGTTACAGGGGTGGAGGTCTGAGTGGGATGCTCTTTGGAGGATGGGTGTGGACTTGATGGACCAAACTGCCTGGTTCCCTACTGGCGCGGGAACACGCTGGTATGTTAAGAGGCAGGCAAGTGGAAGTTCAGGGTCATTTTTAAAGTGACACCATAGGTGTTCTGTTAAGTGGTCACTCAGTCTGTGTTTGCCTACCTATCCTTTCCTATCTCTCTGGGACTGGCTCTACGCACACTCTCTTCTTAAGTCCTCCAACCCCACCCCTATCATTAACATTAATAACTTACCCAGCTATTTTGAGTTCTGACAAAGGGTCACTGGACTCAAAATATTAATCTGTTTTTCCATTTACAGTTGCTGCCAGACCTGATTTTCCCTAGCACTTTGTTTCCATTTCAGATTTCCAACATCTTGCAATTGTTTGTTTTTAATCACTCTATACAGTCATAGTTATTCGAGCAGTTCGGCTAAAGATGAGGCTAATTCTGCAGAGCAAGGCTTCAGTACTACAAATGGGATGTTCTCAGGGCACACACCGTTCGTATTATACAATTCACTCAACTGATCTTTGATATCATATGGACCGAATCAAATTGGCTAAAACCTGGCTTCTGTGATTCTAGGGAATTCAGAAAGAGACTGAGAAAAACGATCCATTGGATACTTCTGGCTCAAGATGTCTACCAATGCTTCAGTCTTGTCCTTTTCACCCAAATGGTGGGCTCGGTCATCATTAATGATACAGATATTTGTACAGCCTCTTCCTCAATTAACTGTCCAACAATCCAAAACAGTTGGTGATGAATAGCAAAGCTTTAATCTGATTCTTTCAGAGTCACTGACCATTTATCAAAGAACATAGCTAACTTCCAGATACATTAACAAGTTGAAAACCTGAGCCCTGTGACAATTATTTGCATTAGTTTTTCAATCAATGCCAAGCACCCATTTTACCATCAACCAATATTTTAGGATTTGAACTCTGATTTATTTCTCTACTTTTCTGCCATTATAGTCTGTGCTTTGGCTTATTTTTCTGTGTTTTAAGATGGCACAGAGAGTGGAATATACACGTGACAATAAATAAATTAAAACAAATAAAAGCTTCAAGTTGGAAGTTCGGGTACGAACATATTAATTAGAAACAGGAGCAGGTCTCCTGGAACCTTGAGCCTGTTCCACCATTCAAAGAGATCATGCTTTTCTGATGACTCCAAATTTCTGCCCTATCTTTAATAACCTTTCACCTCCTTCTTAATCAACAATCTATCACAGCCTTAGAAATATATAAACACTCTTCTTCAATAACCCTGTTCCAAAGATTCATAATTCTTTATGGGGGTGGAGAAACAATCTTAACTCTGTCTTAAACAGGTGACCATTTATTATTTAAGTGTATCCCGAGTTCAAGATTGTCCCTCACGACAAGACATCTTTACAACGTCCACCTTGTCTAGATCCCTCAGGAACTTGCATGTTTCAATCAAGTTGCCTCCTACACTTCTAAATTCCAGTGGATACAAATCTAATCTATCCAACCTTTCCTCATTAGACAACTCACCCATTCCAGTTACTCTTCTAGTGAACAATAGCGATTAAATCATTCCTTAAGTAAGGATACCAATACCGTACACAGCATCCCAGATATGGTCTCACCAACTGTCTGTGTGATTGATAAATAACCACCTTACATTCAATTCCCCTTGTAGTAAAGGATACGATTCTATTATTTTTCCTAATTACCTGCTGTACCTGCATACTAACCTTTGATAGATGTGCCCTGGTGACTCTCAGAACTCTCATCATTTAGAAAATAGGTTTCCTTTTTATATGCCATCTGACATCTCCTTGCCTACTGACTTAATCTATCTATATTCCATTGTAGCTTTCTTACGTTCCTATCTCAACTCAGTTTCTAGCCCATCTTTGTACAGTCAGCAAATTTATCAGAAATAACTTTGATCCCTTCATCTAAGTAATTTCCATAATTGGTAAAAAGTTGAGGCTCCCGTACTGATCTGTGCAGTAAACCATGTATTACATCTTGCCAAACAGAAAATCCCCTTAAATGTCTGCCACTGCATCTCTATTGACCTATCCCTTAACCTAATGTGCCAGTTCACTTCGGCTACCTCCTTCAGGTCCTCAAAATTGCTTTTATTTAAAATTAGCGTTATACCCACTCTTCTCTCTCAAACTGAATATATAATTTAAGCATATTAGAGTCCATGCTACCTCAGGATATCTTCACCATGAGGTCATTAATTAACCTTGCCTCATTACACAATACCAGGCCTAAGTTTAACCTGCTCTCTGGGCAGCTCCAGAATGCGGTGTTCTAAGAAATGACCCTGAAAACATTCTAAAAATGTGCCTTCTGGGCTAAATTTGCTCATCCAATTTTTTCCAGTCAAGACATTGAGTGAAGGCTTCCATTATTATCACTGTACCTTTCTGATAAACTCCAACTCGCTCCATTATACACCATTCGACTTGGTGATACTGTTAGGGAACCTATGCACCACACCGATAAGAGACTTCTTACCTTTAGCATTTCTCATCTCTACCCAAACCACTTCTACATCCTGGTTTCCTGAACTTCAGCCATCCTTCTCTATCGTGCCAACACCGTGATTAATTAACAGAGCAACCCCTTATCTATTCCGATCTTCCAAATGTCCTGTTCCCTTCAAATGTCCAGGTTCTAATTTACATCATCCAGCTGCCACATCTCTGTAATAGTTAATGGATTTTATATATATATTACTAATAGTGCGGTCAGTTCATCTGCTTATATTTTTGATTCATTCACAGTATGTGGCCATCACTGGCCAGGTCAGCATTTATCGCCCTTCCCTCACTGCCCAGAGGGTAGTTAACAGTCAACCACTTTGCTGTGGGTCGAGAGTCGCATGTTGGCCAGACCAGGATGGCAGCGTCCTTCCCAAAAGGCCATTAGTGAACTAGATGGATTTTTGTTTTGTCAATCAACAATGTTTCATAGTCATCATTAGACATTTAATTCTTAAGAGACACTTAGATTTTTATTGAATACGAATTCAACTGTTTGCCTGAACTCGATTCCCCAGAACATTACTTGGGTCTTTGGATGCCAGAACCTCCAGAAATTCTCCAAGTGTTACGTTGCTTTGCCAATGATTTACTCCTAGACTCGTATTCTCTATCCCTTCCTGCCATGGTCTGTTCACATTTTCCCATATTGAGACCTTTCTTTTGAGCATTGCCTCTCCTCTTTGATTAAGCACATCTTCCCATCTTTGAACCCTTGTCCCCGCTATTTAGTTTAAAGCCCTCTTCAATTCCCTATCTATATGGTTCACTAAAACACTGGCCCCAACATGGTTCAGTTGTAGACTTCGGTACAGATCCCAGTTTCTCCAGTGCCAGTGCCCCACAAAGTGGAACCTACTTCTTCTACACCAGTCTATGAGGCATGCCTTCACTTCTCAAATCTTATTTGCTCTATGCCAATTTGTCATGACTCAGGCTATAATCCAGAAATTATAGCTTGAGGTTTTGCTTTTTCCTTCTGTGCTCAGCTCCTCAAACAGTCTATGCAGAACCTGCTCCTTGTCCTCCCTACGACAGATGCTAAATACTAATACCAAACCGACAGGCTTCCTCTCCATTCCAGCCACGCTCCCTGGTTGGTTTCTGTTATGCAATTATTGTGGAAGTAGGTCAAAGTCTCTGTAATTGAATCCAGCAATGTTCAGTGGACATTTCTGCTCCATAGAAACAAAATGGTTGTATTTGGTTAGGGATACAGCTGCTGGCTTGCATTTTATTACCTGAATCGGATATCACCTTCAACGAGCACGATAAAAAGTCAAGGTTACCAAAAATATGTCTGGAATAAGACGGTCAAATCTGAGAGTCAGGTATAGCACATTAATTAATACAAACTAAACATTATAGTTACTGTGCAAATTAAGGGGAAACTGTGCATTACAAATATTTTCTGTTGGCATATACTTGGTCATTTACTTTCAATAGCTGGCGTCTCTATTCAGCTGCTCACAACCTGATTAATGGAGTCTTTGTGTTTATTTTGCGGCTGATTTCCAGCACTCTCAACCACACACCACCCCATAACCGACAGCAGTCTACATACCACTCCATGCGGATGCCCTAAATGCGATTTACACCATCACAAACACACTAGAGAACGAAATTCCCCCGAGTCCCTATTCGTTGTTGCCAGCAACATCAACGAAGCTAACTTCAAGCAGGTGATCCCAAAGTATCACCATCACATCTCCTGCCCCACTAGAGGAGCTAACATTCTGGGCCACAGCTACACAACCATCAAAGATGCATACCGCTCAATCCCCTGCTCACACTTCGGAAAATCCGACCACAGCACTGCGTTCCCCCTCCCAGCTTACAAGCAGAAGCTGAAATGAGAGAATCCTTCACATCTTTACAGCGCTGGTCCAAGGCTGTGGAAGACCGTCTCTGGGAGTGTTTGGGCTCAATGGGCTGGACCATATTCAAGTGTTCAGTGGCAATCCTAGACGAGTATGCCACCACCTTCACGGACTTCTTTAGCAAATGCTTGGAGGACTGCATGCCAAAGAAGTCAACTTGAGTCTTCCCCAACCATAAACTTTGGATGAACCAGGAAATCCACTCCCGATTTCTGATGAAGGGTCTAGGCCCGAAACGTCAAGCTTTCCTGCTCCTATGATGCTGCTTGGCCTGCTGTGTTCATCCAGCTCCTTGTTATCTCGGATTCTCCAGCATCTGCAGTACCTATTATCTCTAATCCACTCCCTATTGAAGACCAGACGTGCAGCATTCGAGTCTGGTGACCCGGACCAACACAGAAAATCCAGATGTGACCTCTGCAAGGCCATCAAGGAAGGCAAGAGGCAGTACCGGACCAAGTTAGAGGCCGAGAACTAACAAACAGACTCCCGCCATCTATGGCGAGGCCTAAACTACATTATGGGATAAAAAAATGAAACAGGAAAAGATAACGGACAATGAAACATTCCTCACTGACACGCTCAATGCTTCCTATGCTCGGTTTGAGCAGAATA
>JAHRHZ010000021.1:44534068-44590191 GCA_024137785.1 Ginglymostoma cirratum
CAGGACCCAAAACGTCAGCTTTCCTGCTCCTCTGATGCTGCTTGGCCTGCTGTGTTCATCCAGCTCTACACCTTGTTGTCTCATCTTCCATCCATGGGCTCCACTTACATGGCTTGCTGCTGCTGAAGGACTGCCAACATTAGCGAAGATCCATCATACCCGGTTATAACCTCCTACAACTTCTGAAATTAGGCAGAAGATAGAGAAGCATGAACACACACACAGGCAGGTTCTTTCTGGCCATTATCAGACTGGACTCTAGCCTCAAATAATGTAACATGTTTGCCTCTAAGTCGTTTTGATCTGTACATCCTTTGCTTGCTGTGATATACCTGTACTGCTCGTAAACAAAAACTTTTCCCCGTATTTTAGTACGTGACAATAAAATCAATCAACAATCAACATAACGTTACATCCCACCTATACCAAAAAAAGTCATCCCTCCCCAAGACAAAGGCACTGCCACAAGATCTTTGTGCACACTGGCCAATCTTCCAACTACAAAAGATGGCAGACCTGAAGGCAGCCAAGCTAAAGATCACAACTACTGCCTTGCGATGGGTTGCTCCAATTTTTTTCAGTCACAAAGCATTTTGTCAGCACCCACTTCTCTTCCTGTCCAATACTGCTGATCAATGAGTATTTACAATACCATCTGCAATATAGCACAAATTCAACAAGTAACACATCAGAAAGCACCTTCACATGAGACTTTGAGAGAAATTGAAAAACACACCTTGATAAGTTAGAGGCTCACTGCATAATGCATGCTCCCTTACTGACACACAGGATGGGCTCCATTCAGGAACTGCATATCACCCTAATATACTTCTTCAAAATGCACTATCTCAAAAATCATTTCTTTGCTTAGAGGACAATAAGAAGGGTGCAGAACAAAACAGAGGAAATCCCTAAAATGCCAAACCTTTGACTCTCTGTAAAGCAGGCTGTAAGACTCAAACACCTGGGAGGGAAGATTGAGCCAATCCTGGCTGAGTACCATTCCACTTTGCAGCCCTGATGAAGAGTCACCTAGACTTGAAACGTTAGCTTGCTGTCTCTCCACGGATGCTGCCTGACCTGCTGTGATTTCCAGCATTTTTTGATTTCAATACAGATTCTAACATCTGCAGCAATTTGTTCCTACCATATCATGTTTGATGCGCCATTTTCCCATCCTTACTGATTCATGAAGCATGTGCCCAAACTGTGAAGTTACCATTGTATAACAAACAAAAGCATTTCCAAGGCTCCCTCTCTCTTTTGAAACCTGGTAGAATCGGCTTTCAATAACTCCAGACCTGAACAACCTGAGTTACTCTCACAGGACTTTGCAAGAACCAGTACCTTTCCCGTGGAAACTTTAAACTGAACTTAAGGAGGCAGCAGCACAGGTGTTTCATGCTGTACAAGAAAGAGATGTGTGAGAGAGAGAGAGAGACAGAGGGAGAGAGACAGAGAGAGAGACAGAGAGAGAGAGAGACAGAGAGAGAGAGAGAGAGAGACAGAACAGAAACTTGGTGTCAACAACATCAGCTGGATTCCTGCATCAGTTGCAGTGTCTGTCAATCTGGGATCTGAAAATAAAAAGCAGATGACCATTTGAACAAAAGTGTCAACCAGAATCATTTCAATTTGCCTAAAAGTCTGCAGATTCCACGAGTTACATCAGTCATGCATTCATGCAAGAATAGTTCATAAAACTGCAGAAAACTCCAGTCTACTGGCAGAGGCTTGATGATTTACAACTGCCTCCTGGGGTTTTCAAGTAAAACCTTTCCTTTTCTCTGATCCTTCACTCCTCCATGTTTTCCACAAAATCCTTCATATGTAATTACACTATTTGTATCTTACGCCATTCCGAAAACACAGCCTGGAGTTTAAAACAATTCAAGTAGTCACTAAATTGTTTTTATATGACCATTTCAAACGCTTTGTGACAGATGTGATTCTGCTTAAGCAGCATGAAAAGCAAACTATACAAGGCTCCTTCCTTTCAGCGGCCTCACACTGCTAGAGAAATAATGAACTGACACAAGCTCAGATCTTTTACACTACTTACCTGCTTCACTTCAAAACAAAGCAAGTTGCACCTCTGCCCTACACAAGATTTCATGTATAAGCCACGTATGCATCCTACAATCACAATTAATTGTTGATATTCCATCCACACAAGAAAAATAAGCTGTAAAATGAATGCCTTTACTTGCCGTACCTGACAGCAGCTATTAACTGGTTAGCTGAGAGCTTGTTAGCAAGATGTTTTTTGTCAACACATGATGAATTCTCTTTCAAAAGGGTGAACAAATCATTCAAAAGTACGCTTGCTTTTGCCTGTCGAAATGCTCATAGGAATCACTAGATGAAAGACTTAAGGTCTGTATTGTTAGCCTTCCACCATACTGTCACACAATGCAATGATATAAGATTTATTGACGAACTGTAGTAATCAAGCCCCATCAATCAGTCCACAACAGGGAGAGATGTAATGTGAAGAAAGCCTCTGATGATGGACAGATATGAGATCTATCCGTCCAAAGTCTTCCGTTTCACTATTAACATGCCATACCTTCAATTATTCATCAATTATACCATCAATGCTGAAATAAATGTCTCACTGCCATTCATTAAGACCCTACTGTCACAAGTTTACATCGTGTTCAAACTCATCTTGTTTACAAAAAAATTTTTTTCCTATTTTCCTCTAGAACATATATTCAACAAAGTATCCTACAAAAGGTGAGGAAAAGCAATCCTCCCTCAATTATAGCTTTAATTTCCTACAGGATGACAAATGGAAATGTACATAATGTCACATCTAATCTACAAAAGAATTATAGTCTGCTCAGGAGAAAGAATATGTATGGGAACAATAGATTATCAATACTGTTCTACTATAGATTGCAACTATTCTATTGCATTACACTTTAAGTTAATCAGATATCTCTGCAATTTGCCTGGTTACAATATCTTGCTTCCTGTTTTTCACATTTTTGAGTCAACTTTAGCTCAATTATAATTTTCCATCTTAATGTTGACAATGAACAATGCCCAAATAAATTTGTCACTGCAATATATTAACTTTTGAGTTTCCCAGCTCCTCAGCCTGTACTACGGAAAAATTGCTGCACTTTAACCTTAATTCGCCGCTCAAATGTATTTTTAGCTACTACAGTAACATTAAATCAGCATATCGTATCAACTAAAGCAGGGCAGCACATAGTTGCTGAAAGGCACTGACAGAGTTACATTTGTACGCTCTGCTCTAAAGATTCCCATTTCTGAATGTTCCGTCTGAAAACAAAGTTTGATGTGAACTCTGTGCAGCAATGTGGTCAACCAGCACATTTATAAAAAGTTGAAATCTTTGTGGCTCTGTCCATCATGTGTTAGTTGTCATGTATATAGGCTCAGACTCCACCTTTCGGTACCACATCTGAAAACCAAGTTTTTTCTTTAAAAAACCCGACTTCAAATTAATTTTAGATGGCAATTGGAAGTAAATTTAATGAATGTACATTTTCACCTCCTGTGCATTGTGTTCTTTACAAATAATTCATTTTTAGTTCACAGCTAAAGTAATGTTAAGCTTTTACTGCCAACCTTCATTGTCCCCACTGTTCCTTGCCTCTACATTATCCAATATAGGCACAATGGGATAAATGAGCTTCCATGTACATGTCAGAATCTACCCTGGTTCTTCTATCTTACACAGTTATTCTTCCTTTTCAAGCTTCCCAGTGCTCAGAAACTGGTTCCTGAAGTGGGAGTCAAGGAGAGGGCAAAAGCTTGCTGCTAGAATTATTTGGGGTGAATGTGCTAGAGGTTAGACAGAGTTTAGGTCATCAGGCTGAGAAGCACAAGTCATTGGAGAAAAGAGAGTGACTACTGCCAATCATGCACCACTCACATCCTATTCTACTAAATCATACTGAAAACAACATTTCTGAAACAAATCTGTGATTTTTTCACTCTCAGTGTAGCTAAAACTCCTGTATACACACAGAGAAAATTGTGGCGCTTTTCACAGCAATCAGTTCCATGAACCATTCGCTCTACTGACATTGTCTGCTGTTACGGCATCATTTTTTTTTGTTTGCTGGGGTATGTGAGACAGGTCCTGCGAACTTATTTGATTTACAGACTGTTCAACACAGTGAACCATTTCTTCCTGTCTCCGAACAGACCCACAACTGGCAAAATGTACGAATTCTATCACTTAACACACAAACAAACCTTCAAAAGTGTAGCACCAATAAAATTCCCCAAACAACATCCATTACACAGAATGGTACCCCGGCCCTGTTCTTCAAATCAATTTGGTCAATGGGGAGGGTCTGACACGTTTTTTTACTTGTCAGTCAGAAAGAGGACTTTCACCCAGTATGCTGGAGCTTACCCATTGTCCAAGTGTAAGGTAACACGTTGCAGAGTCCAAAATGAGAGGTTATAAGTAAAAGTGGAGTTGCCATAGTCCCAGAGGACCAAAGGGCTGCCCTCTCATTAAACAGTGACAACTGTTGGCGAGTTTAACCTGAGGGTCACCGTGTTTCAGGCTAGGAGTGGGACCCTCATGGCAACCTCAGTTGGTACAGAGAATGAACCTGTGCTACTGGCATCACTCTGCATTACAAATCAGCCATCGGAGCGAAACCAGCCTATACACTGGGGAGGATACCCAGGGAAACATCTTTATCAAGACAGTGGCTAGAAAATGGAACACGGAGTAATTAAGACAAACAGCCAGGTGTCCTTAAAGGGAAGCTAGAAAAAGCTGGACTAAGGAGAACAGTTAAAGATGGAGAAAAGAAGAGGGTGAGAGGCGATGGGAGTTTGACAGTATAATGTACAGTAAACTGTTTACAGTTGCCCCTTTTAACATCATTTCAGTTTAACGTAGGTAAGTTAATAGGGCCTGTAATCTCGTTGAGATCATCTAAAACTCTACTACCCCAGTGCTGCCTCGCACCGAGATCCATTCGCTCGTCGCTCCTGTGCGTGCTGACCGGCACCAACTCCTGGCTAAACACTGTTCACTAAATCACAATGATCTCTAATACTGTATAATTCTCTAGCCTACATAAACATTGAACCCAGGCCTTTTCTACAACAGTTGCATTTATTCATTCTTCATCTCTATTTCTCGTCCACACTTTTCTTCATCCTTAATAATTTGCCTATCTTTCCAATCTTCAGTGTTGAGGAAGGGGTCACACAGATACAAAGGTGGCATATGAAACAAGTAAAAAGGAAAGTCCATCCCTTTGAAAAACGAATTTTGACATTAATAGCTGGATGAAGACACAGCCTCCTACACATTCGTAGAGATTCCTCTTGCCTTTATCCATCAGTCACTGGCCTATATCTACAGGGTATCCTAAATGAGGTTTGAACTTTCAATTTATGTAGCCTAACTTGATTCAATGGCCAATGTCATGTGTGATGCATGTGTTTTTTTGTTAATTTCTATGTTGGTCCAGCTTCACTCCTTTCCCATTTGATGGCTTGTAGCAGCTGCACTACATTTACAGCTTTACTGATTTAAAACTGAGGTTCCCTGCTCTTTATGGTTATAAACAAACCTGAAAGCTGTCGTTACATTTGCATTCCATCAGACAGAAGCACAATGCATTAAAGAACAGGTACATTAACATAATGATTACATTACTGGACTCGTACCCCTGCCACCTAGGCTAATGACCAAAGACAGGCGTTCAAATCCCACTAAAATAGCTTGGGATGTTAAATTCAGATAATTAAATAAACCTTGAACGAAGAGCTACTATCAGTAATGGTGACAACGAAAGCACAATATTGGCTGTAACAAAACACAATCGATTCACTGACGTATTGTGGGAAATGAAATTTGTTTCCTCACACAGTCTGACAGCACTGTACTTGATTCGAGTGCCTTCTGAAATTGCTACACATTCAGTTATTTCAATCTGCAACAAAAAGTAAGAAGAGTAAGACTGGGTGGGGATGATTCCAAAAGGTAGGACGATGTTTAGCTTCATTCTCAACTTCCCAGGTACTGAACAAAGCCATGTCTACATGCAGCAAGAGCTGGAATACGTTCAAGTTTGGGGGAAGTGTCAATAACATTTGTGCCATGTGTGTACCAGATCATGACTATCATCAAGAGAATGTCTGATTATTCCACCTTGACTTTTATAAAGCAACTATCATTTCTGAATCCCAAACCAGCAACAGCCTGGGGATCGCCATTGACCAGAAGCTTAAGCTGACCAGCCACATAAAGCCAATGTTCCTTTGATAACACTTTCCAAATCCATACCTTGTAACACCTAGAAGGACAATGACAGCAGGTACATGGGAACACCACCACCTGCAAGCACTTCTACAAACCAAACACCATCCTGACTGGAACTATATCACTGTTCCTTCACTATAGCTAGGTTAAAAATCCTGGAGCTCCTGTGTTGTTTGCGTACCCACACTGCATGGCCTGCAGACAGCAGTGTGGTCAACTGGGAAGGCAAGAAAGTTGGGACTGAAGAATACTAGTGTTTTTTTTCTCAAAGAGCGAATCAGAGGCTGGGAAATCTGCCACAATTTACATGCCTAAAGTCTGTCAACCATCTTCAAGGTGCCAATCAAGAACATGCTGGGACTACTCTCCACGTGCCTGCAGGAGTGCAAACCAAACAACACTTAATAAGCTCGACACCGTCCAGATCCCATTCCCCACCTTAAACATTTACTTCCTCCACCACCAGTGCACCATGACTGTGGTATGCTCCATTTATAAATATGCAGCACAACAACTTGCCAATATATTCAACAGCATCTCTGGAATCACTACAAAGAACAGGGAGGACCCCTATCTGCCAGTTCCCCTACAAATTACCAAAAGAACTGCAGATGCTGTAAATCAGGAACAAAAACAGAAGTTGCTGGAAAAGCTCAGCAGGTCTGGCAGCATGAGGAAGGGTCACCAGACTGGAAACATTAACTCTGACCTTTTTTCCCCACAGATGTTGCCAGACCTGCTGAGCTTTTCCAGCAATTCCTGTTTTTCATAGAATCCCTACAGTGTGGAAACAGGGCCTCTGGACCAATAAGTCCACACCGGTCCTCAGAGCATCCCACCCAGACCCATCCCTCATAACCCACCTAATCTGCACATCCTTGAACTCTATGGGCAATGTAGCACGGCCAATCCACCTAGCCTGCACATCTTTGGACTGTGGGTGGAAACTGGAGCACTCAGAGGAAACCCACGCAGACATGGGGAGAATGTACAAACTCCACACAGACAGTCGCCCGAGGGTGGAATCGAACCGTCGAATCATCCCTGGTGCTATGAGGCAGCAATGCTAGCCACTGATCCACTGTGCCACCAAAATTACCCCTGAAAATTACATTCAGTCCTCACTTAGAATTATATCACCATATCTTCAATGTAGTCAAAACCTGGAAAATCATCCCCAACAGCACTGTGTGTACTGTGGTATAAATCATTACATGGTAATATGTAGACTGCGTCATCAGTGACTTCAGATCACATGGGTCCGGGACACGACACTGTCACAGTGTTAACAGTTAACGAACATTCATCAGTTTGTTATAGTATTAGCATTCCTCATCTGCCTAAGGCTCCCAGAACCTGCTTGTTATATCTATACACTGTACCAATGGCGGCAGTGTGTTCAGAGCCATTTACGAGATCCCAACTAACGTGGATGAAGGATGAGAAAACGTGAAAAGCCTTTGAACACCAGAAAATACTCTCATAGATATTTTTAATCAACCTGTTCGGAGATACTATTGCACATCTCTAGGGCAGGTGGGATTTGAGCCTGGGACCTCCTGGCCGAGAGGTAGGGACACTACCACCACACCCCAAGAGCCCTCATACTCCCAAAAATACCTACAGAATGTAGACCAGCTGTGGTTACCTGAAGGACAGTCAAAATTGCTAACATTTATTACACCCCTTTTTTTGCATTATTGTTCCGACTATTTTGAATTGGTCTCCGAGATTTTTTGACGTACCTTAAGCACCACATTGTAAGTGTTCAGAGGTGATGTGTCTCATGGATGGCATCCTCAACACACTTTGCAGCACAACACCAGGATCAGGATAGCATTGGAACACGTGGGCGTCACTACAAGTAAGTTCTCCAAAGCCATTTTTAAGCCATCTTATTCATATGCGTGGCATCAATGCCAAGAAAACCAGTGCCATCAGGAATTCCTCACCACCCCTTAACATGCTTCATTGTCATCAATCAATCATTGGGCATGTTCCTGATCAATTTAGCATATGATAATGAACCACTACAATAACAACTTGCAGAGGACCGGATCTGGGTGGGGTGAACGCCAGCAGACAGCATCCAACAGAACCAGAGGCAGAAGCAATCTCTCCCACAGTAACGCCAGCCCACTACAACCCTGACCTACCCACCAAAGTCAGCTAATGCATTGTCTCTGTAGGGTCACTGATGCATCAAATTCAACAGGGCAACTTTTGCAGACCCGTATACTTTGCTTCTAAGGCACCAACAGACACACAGCAGCGACATGCAGTCATTGGAAAAGGGAACGTCACTGTTACACAGGCCCACAAAATATAAAATACATGTGAGACTTTAGTTTAAATTCACACAGACCATTTACAAGCCATTGGTCACCATATCCAACACAAGCAATCAAAGATGCCACATGGAATACAGAGATTTTGCCAACATCTCATGATAGTTTGACACCACTACAGGGCATGTCCATGATAAACTGCAAACCAGAGCACTATCTCTCATTCCTGTGGGAATACTTATGCAATACAATATACATTTTGTTATATCAGGGGATACCTAGGCATAACCAAGTGCCATGTCACTATCCACAATTCAGCTTGGTGGCTAGGAATCTTCCAAAGCTATTGAAGACAGGATTTTCAAAAGTATTATTTAAAACATCAAGACCATACCGAACTACTGACAGCATCTTTGTTCCCAGCTCAACCATGTCAGCATCTCGGGTGGATCTTTGCAGGTTCAATTATAAAACAATTCTTATCATGGTTCATTAACCTCAGTGGATCAAGGTCAATTAACTGCATAGCCCCACCTTGGCAGTAATTGTTGCAATGCTCAAGAAATGTTTGCTCCACAGAACATTCCTGATTTAGTTATGTCTGATAATGGTCCACAGTTTGTCAGTGACTTGTTCAAACACTTCAGTAAGACCTACAGCCTTGTGCACACCACTGGTTTGCTCAGTTACCTGCAGGCTGAGAGGCAGCGAGAGGGCTCGCACTAACAAATCCTTGTTAAGTTGGCGCCCCTGCAATTGCAGAATGATCTTCATCCACTGGCAGTCTCAACCGGCACAACTCCCTGCTCTTCCACACAACCGCCAACCAGGTCTCGTTGTGGTGCAGATCAAAACGGATGAGGGAGAAAGAGAACCACTGCTGCGTTAACCAGACCGAGAACTACAAATGGTTGCCAAAGTGATTGGCATTTCTAATTCTGGTCATGGAACCACACCAACACCTCTAGCTGGGATGCTGGAACTCTCATCTTGGACACATAGAGCAAGGGGCTCTCTTGTAGAAACATACCCACACTGTTATCCACAGGCTGTGGAGGTGGAGGATCTCGGATAGCACGAATGGTTTACGTGCTAGAGTGAGCTCGAGAAGTTGGTGGGAAGGGAGGAGAGGGGAGGTGCATTATATGGGATTAATGTCTGCACATTAGTATCTTGTTGCATTATCAGTCATGTCAGGTGATGTCAGATCACAAGGACTTGACGGGAGACAGTTTCAGTCATTTCTGCTTCAACCATGCCTCCGTACATTGTGTAACAAGTACCACGAAGGTCTCACTTTCTCAACCTCTCCTCTCACCTAACGCACAACAACCCTCAGATTAATCTCACCTCCAGTAATCTCTATCTAATGAGGGATCAGACCGTAGGGCTGCTAGGATTATGGCAACATTGTCTTTACTCGTTTAAAATAGTTAAGAAATATTCGTCAGTTTATACTAACATGGTATTCAGTCTTCATCTATTTAAAGCTCCCATAACCTGCCTATGTTATCTATTGAAGTATCTACAGCATATGGAATGCAGCAGTTCAAGAAAATGATCACTACCACCTTCTCAAACTGTAATAAATGCTGGGCTTGTCAGTGGTGCCCACATTCCAACAACACTCAAAAAGCTTGACATATCCAGGACAAAGCAGCCCGCTTGATTGGCACTACATCCACAAGCATCCACTCCCTCCACCACCAATGCTCAGTAGCAGCAGTCTGTAATACCTACAAGATGCACTGCAGAAATTCACCAAAGAACTTCAGACAGCACCTTCCAAACCCACGACCACTTCCAACTAGAAGGACAAGTGCAGCAGGTACATGGGAACACCACCACCTCCAATTCCTCTACAAGCCACTCACCATTCTGACTTGCAAATATATCACCATTCCTTCATTGTCGCTGGGTCAAAATCCTAGAGTTTCCTCCCTAATGGCATTGTGGGTCAACCCACAGCAGGAGGACTGCAACGGTTCAAGAAGGCAGCTCACCACCACCTTCTCAAGGGGCAACTAGGGATGGGCAAGAAATGCTGGCCAGACAGTGACACCCACATCCCACAAATGAATAAATTAAAATTAACAGAAACTAAGAAAGAACAAAAAGGGGTGACAATCAGAAAAGACTTTCCTTCATTCATGTCAACATAAGTGATTGAAGTCAGAGCTTTCCTACTTCAATAGCTAATATCAGAGCACACTATTGAATCAATTATTTTTCAAATGAATCGGAGTCGATGTTCACTGTGCTGATAGTATTAACTTGGGATCATTGTCTATGCAATGGCTTCCGTTGAGATGGTCGAACTGCTCGGAAATGCAGGAAACATTGACAAGGAAGAATCATTTTTCTGAAGACTGAAGACTAAATGCTGATTTTCTTTCGAAGTTTTAGCTATTTTTGATGAGACATTTCATGACATACCTCTGGAGTAGGTGGGACTTAAACAGGGGCCTTCTGATCTAGAAGCATTGACACTACCACTGTATCACAAGAATCCTTTTAATTTTGAAAACATGTTTCTATCTGGAGCCATTTTATCCGACCTGGATGAAGTTGGAACATTATTTCTATGTCTACCTCAGTGGCTAGAAGTATACAAAGCACAAACTGGAACTAGGTCGTAAAGTGCCTAGAAAGTGAATTTATGTTTAAGCAGAGGAATATACTTGCTAAAACTAAAACAAAAATCAAATCTTCTTTACAATTCAGATCACATAGAGAAGGAAGGATGTAAAAATTTCAGTCAGACCCTCGAGCAATATCCACGTAATGTTGGAATAGGTACAATTTGAGGTGATTCTTCTTTTGCAAGTGATTAGTGGGTTTCTGAAATGTAACACAGGTTTTGGGGTACATACTGGCACCCGACAAAACGGAAAAGGGCCAGCTCTTGGCCTGGATTGAGATAGCATTGTATAGAAACGAACAGCTCACGTACCAATGGTCAATCCAATAATATGGACTCGTTTTGACCGCCTACTGGATTAGAGAGAAATTTTCCCACATTCTACTTCCACCTCTTACTGACTGGTTGTTTGCATTTCAAGAAAATTGCATGGCTTCTTGGGAGAGAGAGGGGAGTTTTGGTGTGAGCGGTTCATGCAATGCAAAGGAGACTGGTTAAGAAATGTCTACAAAGATGCTGCAGCCATCACGACTCTGGGAATGCTTGAAGTAGTAGCTCATGCCCTACCTGTTATTTTTAGATGTGCACACAATCATTATCTTAGCCTATAATCATCCCAGTTTCCACTCACAATTAGGACCTAAATGGTAGATAAACCTATCTCTACAATGATGCTAGACTCGAAACGTTAGCTTGCTCTCCCTGGATTCTGCCTGATCCACTGTGATTTCCAGCACTTTTTATGTTCAACACAGATTCAAGCATCTGCAGTAATTTGCTCCTACATTGTGTTTACACGACATTTCTTTATTGTGTATATTGTATTTTAGACATCAATGTGCCATAATCAAAATACACACATACACACGTTAGAGGAAAGAAATCTAGTGCTACTTTCCCCAAAGTCTGTTGGTAACTGCTGCTGACTCTTAATCAATAACCTTTTCATGTAACACCAGTACGCTTCGCACTAATTCAGAAACAATAAGCAATGAGTTGGTCTCCGTCTACTAAATTCGTCCGGAACTAATTTTTGTGTCAAACCCTGTTATCGAAAAACTGAGCAAAGCCTTCATTCTAAACTCACATTCCACCAATCTAAAGGGTGCACTGTGTGACAAACTCAAAAGCTGGGTTGGCTCCTGCTCACTTAAATACCCAGAGTTAGAAAGCTGCCATCAGTCAATGGTACCCTACCAGCTCACAAGTCATGCACTAAGCTGAAGCATCTGGCGCTACAATAGCGGCAAGGACGCTGATACATTCTTTGCACGTCCCTCATTATCTTGTGTTTTATGCTGTACAGGAATGTATCTGAGCAGCTCGAGAGGACGGAACTATTTTACAGTCAGGATCATGAACCAATGGTTGGATTACAAAGCCTAAACGCACGCTGCGCCTCCCTCAACATGCCTGGGACTACAGGATCAAGTTGGTACATGTGCACACCTATTCCGGAAATAGGATATTCCTCACTGGTTGGATCTGCTCCAATAATGCTGCCCTGGACCACTGCAACATTTTGACTTTAGTCTCACGGCCATAAACGTAGAGGAAAAAGCAGAGTTCGAGAGGGAGACCTTCAGGCTCAGTTTTGAGCCATTACATTGCCCTGGATAACTAGAAAACACTTGTGTATCTTCAGGCACATCACCAGTGAGGGAGCTTATATGCTCAGATAGGATCTGCCACCATGATAAATAAAGTCAAGGAATTAATTTGTCTTGAAGGAAAGGAAGGCTAGAAAAAGGCCAAGCTGCTACAATAGGACATGGCACAGGTTTATTTTAGCAGACCACTCACTGTGAAAGAGTACACCATTCACTAACACATTATTAAAGATACAAACTATCACAACTCACACAGAATAATGGATCCCCGATAACACTGATTACATGAGTGCTGCCACGTCTCAACAGCAACTCACTGGTGCTCAGTTCTGATTCAGAAATTGCTTTAAGTCTTTTAATAAAAATGATAAACATTTCCTCTGCCTCTGCAGCTCAAGTCTGTACGGACATTAAACAGCACAATTAGAAAGAATAGATACACAAAGAATAAAAATATGCCCTGACAAACTTCTGGGAGGAAGAACAAGTCATCGAATGGGCAACAGTTTTGAAAAGAAACTGTACAATAATGCGACATTATGTCGCATTATTGTACAGTTTCTTTTCAAAACATTATGTCGCATTACGCGTCACTGCCAGACCATGTGGCAATTGACCCGTCTAAATGACTAAACACTCCCAGCTCCTGCGCAAAATTATGAGGTAATCAATAAACTTAGCCAATGTGGCAGAACAGATTAAACCATTGTAATTACTCAATTAGGTCACAGGGCCTCAATGTCTCGAGCAATCACGTTCAGGCCAATGGACCAGAACATATCTAATTTTTGTAATTCTTACTCCAAAGGAATTTTAAAAGATGATATCCAAAGTGGCCTGGCCTTGATTACAGAAAGAAAAGTACCACAAATATGGCAAATCTTGAAATTAAAATAGAACACATTGGAAATAATCAACAGGCTTGGGAACATCAATGAAAAGAGAATCAATTAAAAATGCTACAATGACAATCTCTCAAAAGGATCCTGAATTCCGCGGTAAAATGTTAAAGAGGCATGGGGACAGAGAAACTTCAACAGTGTAACAACACAAGCCTTTGAAGGCAGAGGCCTTTTTGAAATGAAAATTAAAAATGAATATGAGTTGTTGGCTTTATTTGTGTTAATTCAGTCGCAAGATGTGGGTGTTGTTGACAAGGCTAGCATTCATTACCAATCCTTATTTGCCCTCAAGAAGGTGGTGGTGAGTCATTTTCTTGACAGCAGCAAACCTGGTCTGAAAGAAAATCCCACGGAAGGGAGTGCCAGGAATTCGGCCAAGTGATGAAGAAGGTATGGTGATACAACTTGGGGGTGGTGCTGTCTCATATGCCTGATCCCCTTGCCCTTCAGTGTACAGGTTGCTAGTTTGAGAACTGCTATCAAACAGGCAACATTGAAGGGCAGCACTGGGTCTACAGCAGGGGCAGGGGTGTTTAGAATGGGGAAGAGGTGTCACACGTCCTGGCAGGGAGAGAAGGGTGGTGTAAGGACTTCGCAAGACGCATAGTTACGGCCATGAGAGCCAAGTTGGGATCTGTTGAATAGTTGTTACTCACAAGCTTGACTACAGGAAATAGACTATGTTTTGTCAGGTTAACTCTTCCTGTGTAATTATTTACTGTCCATCCTGTCTCCCACCAGTCCGGCCCTTCCACCTCACTGACCAATCCCCACCACTCCCTACCTGCACTCACCTATCACCGCCCCACCTACCTTCCCCAGCCCCAGCCCCAGCCCCAGCCCCACCCCTCCTCTCTCCATTTATTTCTGAGCTCCCTTGCACAACACAGCTCCCCCCCACCCCCACCATTTCTGAAGAAGGGTCCCGACCCGAAACGTCACCTTTCCTGCTCATCTGATGCTGCCTGGCCTGCTGTGTTCCTCCAGCTCCACACAGTGTTATCTCTGACTCCAGCATCTGCAGTTCTCATTATCTCTGATTATTTACTTTATTTTGTTGGAGCCCTCTAAATTCTCCAATTTACCTGGATACTTTCAGAGGAGTCAAGCGTAAAGTAATTGCCCAGTGGAATCTTCAGTTAACTTTGGAATTCAAGACGGTGGCAGCACCATGTTAGGATGTGATCAGGGTCTGTGCCCGTATGCTCCCACTCCTGGCCAGTGCATTCTTCTTTGTTCTTTTGTTTGTTTTGCTTCTTCATTTCTCTTTTGTTCACCGTCTTCTTTTCTATGGCTGCACTGGAGGATGGTGGTTGTGAGAGCCTGATGCGGCAGTGCCAGTATGGTGGATCTGGATGCCCATTCCTCATAGCCACAGTGGCCACAGCTTTATCGAAGGCTCCACCACTGGTGGGTCTGCCCCGTTCCTCCTGGCAGCGGTGGCAGCATGGTGGTTCTGGTTCGTTCCTCGTGTCCATAGCAGCAACGTGGCAGCTTTGGGTAGCGACTGAACTGGCGATGGCCTCAGTGTCGATGATTTGTCGGTCTGGTCTATCCCTCCTTGCTATGGCTACAATGCAGAGGCTTCCACGTTGGCTTTGGCAGTGGCAGCGTGGTGGGTCCAGTCCAGAAATCACTGCTTTGGCAGCTTCCCGTCCCGTAGTCACTCCAGAAACCCAGGAGCCGTGGGGGGAACAAAGGATGAACTTTGTCCCAATTACAACATAAAAACCAAAAGAACTGCAGACGCTGTGAAGCAGGAACAAAAACAAAGTTGCTGGAAAAGCCCAGCAGGTCTGGCAGCATCGGTGAAGGAAAAAACAGAATTAACGTTTCGGGTCCTGTGACCCTTCCTCAAAACAATTATTACTTTTTATAATTTCTGTAATTAAAGTGGTGCCAAATTGTGGCAACTCATACACATCTCACTGTCCTTTCATAACTACAAGTGACAATGAATTGCTATTTTATTCTATTCTAATTTCTCAGGGTCTGTTATTATGGGGATTCTGCAGTGTCCTCATGCACAACCCCCATCTATGCTGAAATAAGGTACATCCAGCCAATGGAAAATCCAGGCTAATGTATCCTTTCTGGGTGAGTTCAATGCCTATTAGCAAGAATTGCTGGACAGCAGAACTAATGAATGCACTGACCAAGCCTTCGACAATGTATTCGCCAGAAAACTAAACGCCGACATTAACAGTTTGCCGACTTTAATTCAGGCACTGAGTATAAAACAGAGGAAGTTGTGCTAAACCTATGTGAAAAACTGGTTAGGCCCCAGCTGAACTGCTGTGGCCAAGTCAGCAGCTCACAGTGTAAAGGAAATGCAGAGGAGATGTATTATGATGGTACCAGGAATTAGGGGATTCAGTGAATTGGAGGGGCTTCACTGATTCTCATTGAACAGAAAAGAAGTTCCTGAAAAGAGAAGCCTTTCCATTTGCAGACAGGGCAGGAATCATAGGACACAGATCATTAGCAAATCACAAAACAGACAACAGAAAACATTGGAAGCAGCTAACCCTAACCCTAACCCTATCGCAGGTGATGATCTGAACACACTACCGGATGGGATGGTGAAAAGAGATTATAATGTAACTTGCAAAAGGGAATTAGATAAACACTTGATAAAGAAACAATTAAGCACCATGCAGAGAGAACAGGGGCGTGTTTGGATGACGTTGAAGGCTTTTTTGTTATATGCATTGAGGACCATGCGTAGTGGACAGTGAAGAAGGTTAACTGGGAAGACAGTGAGATCTTGATCAACTGGGCCAGTGGGCTGAGGAATGGCAGATGGAGTTTACTGAACATAAATGCAAGGTGTTGCATTTTGATAGATCAAACCAGGTCAGGACTTACATAGTGAACGATGGGGCCCTGGGGAGAGTTATTGAACAAAGAGACCTAGGGGCACAAGTTCATAGCTCCTTAAAAGGGGAGCCACAGGTAGACAGGGTGGTAAAGAAAGCTTTTGGCTTGCTTGCTTGCTTTTATTGGTCAGAGCGTTGAGTGTAAGAGTTGGGATGTCTTGTTGCAACTGTACAGGACGTTGGTAAAGCCACATTTGGAGTCCTGCATCAGCCTTCCATAGGAAGGATACATTAAACTAGAAAGAGTGCAGGAAAGATTAATTAGGACAGGTTTGAGTTAGAGAGAGACTGGATAGGCTGGGACTTTTTTTCCCCTGGACCATTGAAGACTGAGGAGAGACCTTATAGAGGTCTATAAAATCATGAGAGGCATAGATAAGGTAGATAGCGAACAGCTTTTCCCCACAGTAGGGGAGTCTAAAACTCAAGAACATAGGTTTAAGTTGAGAGGAGGGAGATACAAAAAGGTCCAGAGGGGCAATCTTTTCACATGGAGAGTACTGATTGTTTGGAACGGGCTGCCAGAGGCAGTGGTGAAAGCAAGTACAGTTGCACCATTTAAGAAACATTTGGACATGAACTTGGATAGGATCAGGTATGGAGGGCTATGGACTAAAGGCAGGCAAATGGGACTGATTCAAATTGTGAAAACTGGGTGGTATGGACAAGTTGGGCTGAAGATCCGGTCTCCATGCTGTAAACCTCTACGACTGTATGACCAAACGGTCTCATCTTTGCTTAGAGATGGCACACTGTCTGGGAAGATGCAAGCCCCCAAAATACTGGTGAAATGTTACTGCATCGTTGCAACAGTTTCAACATTCTGTGTGGGAATTCTGTGCCCGGGACCTCTGCGAATATTAATGTCATGCCAGCTGTTCTTCTCCTATCTTATGCCCAATTGTAATGTCGGGTACAAAAGGAAAGCAGCGCAGAAAATTTTAATCAAATGCAGAAACTAGGAGTAATTTCTTACCAAGCCAATAACTACAGAAAAGGTACTGATTTTTCCAGAAACTACCTGCAACATAAAGCACATCCTGTACCAGAAGGACAGAGATCTTTGACCCCTGAACGTTCCTTGCAAATACCTAGGGCCCACAAAACCCATTCCAAAAACTGAAGGAATGCTCCATCCAACTTAGGGATGGGCGTTATCATTGAAATTCTCATAAAATGTATTCTAGACGGTAAACACACAAAGAAGTGTTAGGTGAACGCAGATATGGGTTTTTAGTTATAATGACTCCTGAGTCCCAACGCCCTGCCAACGATTATCCGGGCTTTATATACATAGTCACTTGCGTGAAGGCAGAATCCATTTGGCAGGGACAGCAAAGGGTGTGTGGAATACGAGTGTCTTTAAATCATGTATATTCCAATTTCCAATTTAATTCAGTCAAAAATGTTTCATTTTTGATGCTGCAGGGATAAACGATAAAAAGGTGCGTATGATTCATTGCTCTGACTCAGTTAGAATGCTCAAATCAAATAAAATATAAAAGAAGAGAGCATTCAGAGCTCTGATAAACAAACAAATTAGACTCCAGCATCGGCAGTTCTCACTATCTCTAAATTAACCCATTACATTTGAAGATTCCACTCCTTGCACATCAAACGAGCCTAACCTAACACGGGTTTATTCTCTTCACTAATAAACACTTTACATTTTTGCATGACCTGAGGATGTAGGGCTCTAAGGTTGGGAAATGAAAAGCTTCTCCATCCTTCCCACTTCACACAGCTTCCCCACCTCAGAAACACAGCAGTGTGCACCGCATCACACTAGAGGGCAGTAGAAATGCACAAACTGATACAAAACAACTTGCTTAAGGTGCACAGGGAGTCAAAAGTCAGATCCACCTGAGAAATTTAAATGTGTGCAAATGTGTCGGAGATCCATAAAAAGAAAACACATCGTGCAATATCCAAAGTAATCTTCAAATCTCTATAAACCTCTGAATGGATAAACACGGAGACCAGAATGCCTTAATCTTTCTTTCTTTTCAATGGACACATACCGCCCTCATCTGTAGAACAATTATCCATTCAGACTGAAAATACTGGAGAAACCCAGTAGGTCAGGCAGCATCTGTGAAGAGACAAAGAGTTAATGTTTCAGGTCAGATGAACAATCACTGACCTGGTGGATCCTCCTGCAGTTCTTGTTTTTATCTCGGATTTCCAGTGCCCACAGTTTTTCTGCTTGCAGACAGCCTAATGTTGAATGTCAGATTTATCCCCTTACTTTTCATCATAGAATCCCTACAGTGTGGAAACAGGCCATTCGGCCCATCAAGTCCACACTGCCCCTCCGAACAGCATCCCACCCAGACCCATTCCCAGACCCCTGCATTTCCCATGTCTCACCCACCTAACCTAAACATTCCTGGGCACTATGGACAACTTAGCATGGCCAAACCACCTAGCCTGCACATCTTTGGCCTTTTGAGATGAAAAAACTACCTGGCAGGATGGAGAAAACAGGCAGAAGCCCTGGGGTACCCAGCATCCAGAGCAAGCAAGGTGCTTTCAGGATCATCGTGGCCCCCTGAGCACTATCACTCTAGCAATTAGAGAAGCAGGGAAGAGGAGCATCTCCCTGTCCATGGAAGACCATGACAAAGGAGCATAACACAGAGTGCCAGAAAACCAGATTCTTCTCTCCCCACCACCTCCTAAAATTATGAACCTCCCACTGCTTTTCGCAGCACCTTCATGAGGCAGCGGTTTGAAAGCATCTGCTGAGGACGATGAAGCAAGTTCCTTCATTTCTGTTTCACTGAATGCTGCTGCTGTTTCCCATAAGACCACAACACTGCATCAGTGAACACAGTGAGACTTTCCCTGTGTCCTTGAAACCACCATAAAGAACCTCAAAGAGGGTATAGAAAGGATGTTGCCTGATGTGAGCTAATCTAGAATGACAGGTCATAGCTTTTGGATAAGAGGTTGCAGATTTGGAACAGAGATAAGGAGAAATTACTTCTCTCAAGGGGTCGTGAATCTGTGGAATTCACTATCCTAGAGTGTGGTGGATGCTGGAACATCGAGTAAGTGTAAGGAGGTGACAGAAACATTTTTACTTGGTCATGTGTAGAAAGATAGGAAAGTTGAATTGAGGTCGAGATGAGATCAGCCATGATAGTTTTAAATGGCAGTGCAGGCTCGAGGGGATGAACTGTCCGACCCTGCTCCTAGTTCTGATGGATGTGGACCAGTTTAAAAAGAAATATTCCTTCATTGCCATTCAGAATTTGGATGTACGAGTCTTCTGTTGGGTTATACTTTAAAAGTAGCAGGTAAAGACTGCTTAAAATCCCACAATTGTAGGCCCATCTCCTACCAGCAATCCATATTGTATGAAACTTTAATTTAAAATTATGTCTAAATGTATGCTGTAGATTTTCTACAAATGCTTTCTCTAGAAGCACACTAATTTTGTCTACACAATTGTTTCAGGCCTGAGTGTTTTGAGTAGACAGAAAATTTGTCAATGAGAACGGAGAGGAATTGGTTTTCTACCTAAATAGCTGACAATGTTTTCAATGGAGATTTCACCAAGTTAGATCCATACCTGCCTAAGCCAGTTATCATACCTTCTTTCAATCACTTCTCTTCTCTTTTGTCAAGATTCCACCCTCAGACCCTTCCTAAAACTGCTGCCTCACAGCACCAGCGACCCAGGTTTCATTCAACCTTCAGGCAATTTCCTGTGTGGAGTTTACACACTCTCCCCGTGTCTGCATCCGTTTCCTCTAGGTGCTCCGGTTTCCTCACACAGTCCAAAGATGCGCAGGTTAGGTGGATTGGCCACGCTAAATTGCTAAATTGCTCCAGGAATGTTCAGGTTAGGTAGATTAGCTGTAGGGAAAATGTACGGTTACAGGGATAGGGTAGGGGTGTCTGGATGGAATGCTCTTCAGAGGGACGGTGCATCCCGAAGGGCCGAGTGGCCTGCATCCACACTGTAGGGATTCTATGATTCGATAATCAAAGCTTCCCTTTTGCAACATTAAGCACGCATTGAGTCAGCTTCCATATGAATGTTGTCAATGTGGCTCTCGACTCCACAACCCCATTGCTCTCGTTCTGACTATAAATGTCCAGCATCAAGTTGTGGATGAGCTCAGACTCCTGCCAGCCTAAACTTGGCAAGTCCAAACCAATCATTCTGGACTTCCCAGAAAGAGCAGGATGTTTTTCTATTCATTTATGGGATGTCGGAGTCGCTGGCTGGCCAGCATTTCTTGTCCATCTCTAGTTGGGATGGTGGTGGTGAGCTGCCTTCTTGAACCACTGCAGTCCTCCTGCTGTGGGTTGACCCACAATGCTATTAGGGAGGGAATACCAGGATTTTGACTCAGCGACAGTGAAGGAATGGCGATATGTTTCCAAGTCAGGACAGTAAGTGGCTTGGAGGGGAATTTGAAGGTGGTGATGTTCCCATACATCTGCTGCCCTTCTCCTTCTAGATGGAAGTGATCTTGGGTTTGGAAGATGCTGTCTGAGGATCTTTGGTGAATTCCTGCAGTTCATCTTGTAGATAGTACACACTGTTGGCAGAACCCAAACTGGGCGTCACTGAGCAGGTTATTGCTGAGCAAGTGCTGCTTGGTATCACTGCTGATGACACCTTCCATCACTTTAGTGATGATCGAGAGTAGACTGATGGAGCAGCAATTGGCTGGGTTGGATTTGTCCTGCTTTGTGTGTACAGGACATACTTGGGCAATTTTCCACATTGTCAGGCAGATGCCAGCGTTGATAGCTGTACTGGAACAGCTTGGCTAAGGGAGGGGCAAATTCTGGAGCATGTTTTCAATATTATCGCTGGAATGTTGTCAGGGCAGTATCCAATGTCTCCAACTGTTTCGTGATATCACGCGGAGTAAATCAAATTGGCTGAAGACTGGTATCTGTAATGTTGGGGACCACTGGAGGAGGTTGAGATGGATCATCCACTCAGCACTTCTGGCTGAAGATTGCTACAAATGCTTCAGCCTTATCTTTTCCACTGATGTGCTGGGCTCTTTCATCATTGAGGATGGGGATATTTGTGGAGCCTCCTCCTCCTGTGAGTTGTTTAATTGTCCACCACCATTCATGACTGGATGTGGCAGGTCTGCAGAGCTTAGATCTGATCCATTGGTTGTGGTATCACTTGCTGCTTTCGCTGTTTGGCGTGCAAGTAGTCCTGTTTGGTGGCTTCACCAGGTTGATACCTCATCTTCAGGTATGCCTGGTGCTGCTCCTGGCATGACCTCCTGCATTCTTCATTGAACCAGGGTTGACCCCCTTGCTTGATGGTAATAGTTGAGTGGGGGATATGCCAGGCCATGAGGTTACAGATTGTGCTGGAGAACAATTCTGTTGTTGTTGATGGCCCACAGTGCCTCATGGATGCCCAGTCTTGAGTTGCTAGATATGTGCAAAGTCTGCCCCATGTTGATCAGACAATCCCATGGCTCCTTTGTGTAAGGCCAAAGATAAGGATGGACAAGGGTGCAGAATAGCCACAGTGAAAATTTGGATTTATACAGTACATTTCACGACTTCAATACATCCCAAAGCACACTACAGCAAATGAAGTGTAATGCGACAAAGGCAACGTTTGCATCCATGCCCAACATGAACCTGAAGTAGCCCATGAATTTTGGAAGGAAATGTAACATTGTTTGAGATGGTCAGCCCAGTTTGGGCAGGTTGACCAGGTATGACAGTTGCTTCAAGCCTCTAGCTTTAGGCTTGAGGCTGCGGTAGCTGTTGTGCTGATACAAAATGACAATGAGAGACTGTAATGAATCTGGCAATGGTAAGCATGGCAAAAGCGAAGGCAAAGATCTGTTTACTTGGCCGATGAGTGGAGTTTGAGAGTTAGCTAGTCGAGAGCCAAAGGCAGGTTTTGTTCAAGGTCGTCGACTAAGGTTGGAGGACCCTGACAAAGACAAGGGGATGTAAATTGCAAGGGAAATGAGCAATTGATCAGAACGGCCTTGTTGTAGCTCATGAAGGTAGTCAGCCCTTGCACAAAGTGAGGATGAGGGTTTACTTCCAGTTGCTGAGTGACTTAATAGTCAGAATGAAACTGAGTGGAGGGGTTAGAGGAAAGGGGTCAGAATAAAGCCAACAGATATGAGCAGTTCCTCAAAGTGGCTTGGGAGAGCCTTGAGAGAGTCTTTAAAGCCCTTAATAGAATCCAAAACAAGAAGGCAGGTTTAATTTGATATGGAAATGTAGTAAATGCAACATGAAAAAAAAACTTCTGCGAATGAGTGGTTTGGAGCTGGAATGCACTGCCTGGAAGTGTAGTAGAGACAGGCTCAATCAAGGCATTCAAGAGGGCACTGGATGATTATTTGTGGTGTGTTAGTGCCATTCTTCTGCCATTTCCCACAAAGTCAACAAGTGCATTTGGAAAGCCAGTGTAGGCACAATGGGCTGAATGGCCATCTTCTGCAGTGGAACAATTCTGATTTTGAGAAGCAGAGAGAGGAGTCACATTTGAATATGAATTATCCAAAAAGGAGTAAGTACCAGAGGAATTTTAGGATAGGTAACAAAATGATTTTGAGCCGGTAAAAGATTTTTCAAATAACAATAAATTGTAAAAGAAACTGTTAGTAGGTCCATCAACTATGTTAGCATTAACGTGAAATACCTTTATCTCACTCAAATTTACAGAAACAGACAATAAGTAACCAGGGTAACAACAGATAAATGTGAAGTTTATAGGATTAAGCTTTTGGAGACAATAAAGCTGCAATATTTTTCAGGCTCGGTGTCATTAACTCTGAGTGAAGTGAGTGAAAAAATTTCAGAATTACATCTTTGGAAAATGAGAAGGCCATGTAGCCACTGAACCTCGGCTTTCATTTTCAGAGTCGTCTTGACATACAACAAAAAAAAACAGATGTTGGAGAGGTTTTAGTTTCATTATGTCTGACTAGTCATAAATTACTAACAAATCTCAGGCTAAAAGCTGGCCTGTCTATCAGATGGTGCACTTACACAATTCACTCCCAAAAGTGCAAACTTACTGTTTTCTTGGAAGTTAGACCTTCATGGTAGATCAATCACCAAGCTTTCATTAACGTAATATTACAAATATAAATTATACAAGTGCAATATTCATAACTACCTACTTGTTCTGGGTTTGCAAACAAACTGGGATGCCCAAACAAATGTGGATGTAGTTTATTATTTCAGCTTTTGGTATTTTTTTTAATCCTCCTGAGACTGAAAGGAATGGAGCTAGAAAAGATGCATTTCTTACATTCATGTCCCAAACACATTCATACAATGGTGCCTTTGGCAAGGTCAACCCAAGCCCAACATGATCAATGGCAAAACTTTCATTGTTCAATTGTACAGGTGACAATGAATTATACAAAAGATACAAGCTGGAAAATATCATTTCATTCCCAGAATATACACATGAGCACACATTTAATTTGCTCATTCTGAACCATTTCCTAATGATGCAAGCCCATTATCATCTTCTACAGTCCCTCGTTCTTTTTTATGAAGTCCCTTTAATGCTCAATTTCCTCATCCCACTCATCAGAATGATTTCTCCTAACTGACGCAGCTCACTGCTCCAGTACAGTTTCTTATTTTCTGCCTTCTTACTTTTAACTTAAATAATTCATTCTTCAAGTTGTTTTTTTTTATTTTACTATAGAATATTAAATATTGAACCAAACAAGGAGGTAGGGCACTTCATTCCAACAGGGCAAATATTTCCAATTTTGCAGATCTGAAAAAACTATTAAAAATGAAACTGTCTGGCTAAATAAATGACTTGTATGCAGCGTCACATGACACTAGAGGCATGGCAAATGTCACACTCTTTGTTGGAATCTCATTGATAATCGAGCTCACAAGGATGATCATAATGACTGGCCAGTAAGAATAATTTATCAAAGACCCTTCCTAATGCTCACTCAGACACTATAATATCTCACTGTTTAGCTTTTTTCAAATCTAAGCAGTTTTAATGTTATGCCACACTGATAATCATCTCTGGTTCCTCCATAATTGAGCCTCAAACTCCCTATTGCTTTCAGAATTCAGGAAACAATCAGAAAACTGAGTAAAGCTAAACATACTGTTTCCCTGCAGTGCATTATTTTCCAAGTGTGCTTTGCCCAAATATATGTCAAACATTTAGGAATTCTTGGTCAGTGATGTATCAAAATAAATCACGAGATTCCTCCCTCAAAATCCTTGATACGAGACTAAATGAGTACGTGATTAGCTCTCCTACACACTCTACAGAAAGAACAGCTATTTTTCAATAGTCGATAGCCCTGCCTGTTAATTACATAATGTCAATGGTCTCCAAAGTACTACAGGCAACATTCAGTAACATAAAATAAGACCACGCAAAGAGAATAAGCATTCAAAGGTCAGGCCAGCAATCTGTCTTTGGATTATCAAACACATTAATATTATCTCATCAACTTAACCGTTTAACTTCATGAATTGATTGACAAAAAATTGATACCTGCAACTATCACTTCAGCAAGCTATATTTTTGTGCTTCCAATTGTTCAGAGTTAAAGTAACCCGCAATGAATCATACAGACTACAGAGGTCACCCGAAACAGAGCTACTCTTGGTCTAGAGATAGTAAGAACTGCAGATGCTGGAATCAGAGATAACACAGTGTGGAGCTGGAGAAGCACAGCAGGCCAGACAGCATCAGAGGAGCAGGAAAGGTGACGTTTCGGGTCAGGACCCTTCCGTTCCTCCAGCTCCACACTATGTTACTGCTGGTCTAGTTTGTTGATCTTATCTGTAACACAGGCAGAGGTGCTACAATTGATTTGAGCACCTCTGTAACAACGTGGTGATAATCAAGCTGGGGTCCCCACTGCTAATCACTATCCAGTGAATTGAAACTGAAATGTAAAAGTGCTGACACCAGGTAAGTACAGGTTATGTTGCTCTCTACAGTCAATATCAAATGCAAAGTATCAAGAACTCATTTGGTCGAGCTGCTACAAGCTGACTGGGAATTGCTTATCCAGTGAGAAAGTCCATACCTTTTGGATTTGTGTCATGGCTTCAGAACCCCGGACCAAACTTGTAATGATGTCATGGAGGTGCACATCACTGAGTATAAATACCAGAGAGCGGGTGGGGTTAGAACATTGGTCTACACTGCCACCCTAGACTGAATGACTCATCTGAGCACCAGAACATAAACACACAATGAAAGATAGATTGTTCCCTATCTAGCATAACTATAAGTCAGAGCCCGGCCCATCATTGATTACCATGAACATCAGTATTTAGCAATAATTTACAATAATTAACACTGACGCTGAGGCCAGAAGACAGTTCTTGATTTTACCTCCAGGGGAGGCAATGGCCCAGTGGTATTATCGCTGGTGTGTTAATCCAGAGACCCATGTAATGTTCTGGAGGCCCAGCTTCAAATCCCCGCCGTGGCAGATAGTGGATTGGAATTCAATAAATATCCAGAATTGAGAATATAATGATGACTATTGTCGATTGTCAGAATCTGGTTCACTAATGTCCTTTAGGGAAGGAAACTGCAATCCTTACCTGGTCTGGCCTACGGGTGACTCCAGACTACATCTGTTTGGACACAGATTTACAGGCCATTCCATGCCCATAAACACAATGTGTTCGAGCTTGTAAGAATAATCAGATAGGCCATATGTAAACACTATATGTGCTCATGCTTCTTCAACAGGTCCAATAGGGATAGACAGCAAACTCCAAGCACAATGGAGAATGCTGCATCCTTAAGCATTCTCTCCATGAGCACTGCCAGCGTCAAGAAACATAAAAATAGCTTGTATAAACACAAAGGCAGAGGCACAGTATTTATGTTCAATCACTTTCATTGCATCGTTCAAGAAAAACAAAAAGCAGCCTTTTCAGCTAACTCACTCAATCAACTTGACCTACAGCTTTGACTTAATGGTTACCTTTAAAATGCAAAGCAGCTCTCTAATTATGCCCTGCAAAAAAGATTAGAATCATTTACATGCCACAGTTAGTATCAGAAGCCTCTTCCTTGCATGTCACTGAGGCATGGTGCCACCCACTGGCACCAGTTGCAGCTGTTCACCCTGCACCAATAAGCCACTGCTGCATCTTCTCAACAAAACCCATCTGCACATTCAACACTGTGTGTCCCAGTCACTGGCTCATATAGGACAGTGAGGCAGCATGCTAACCACTGAGCCACCATGCTGTCTCACAGCACCAGGCATCTGGGTTCGATTCCACTCTTGGGCAACAGTCTGTGTGGAGTTTGCACATTCTCTCCATGTCTGCGTGGGTTTCCTCCGGGTGCTCCAGTTTCCTCCCACAGTCCAAAGATGTGCGGGTAGGTGGACTCGTCACGCTGAATTGCTCATAGCATCCAGGATGTGTAGATTAGGTGGATTAGCCATGGGATATGCAGAGTTACAGGGATAGGGGAGGGGGACAGATCTGGTTGGGATGATCTTTGGAGGGTTGATGTGGACTTAATGGGCCGAATAGCCCGCTTCCACACTATAAGGGTTCTATTCTATGATTGAAAAAGTGACCAAAAAATACCTAGTGGCTGAATGTAATCATATTCTATACAGAGTAACTCTCCAGTAAATTACATTACGCCCAAACCTGATGTTAAACAACACTGGTACTTATTGCTCAGTGAAAATAACAAATACCATGACAGAACAGGGGCTCACAGTAGCCTGTGAAATGGTAACAGAGAAAGGGTGAACTGATTGAACAAAGCAGTACAGATCTAATGAGCACACAGAACACAAAGTGACAATGTAAATTGATCATGCTCAGTAAGAGCTTCCAGGATGAGCAATCTAACCCTAAAATTCTCAACGATTTTCTCTCTCTGCGTCACACAGCCCAGTCCATCACACAAACAAGCCTTCCTTCCACTGACTCTGTCCACACTTCCCACTGCCTCAGGAAAGCACCCCTCCCATCCCAGTTATACACTCTTCCACCTCACGTTCATCATAGAATCCCTACAGTATGAAAACAGGCCCTTCGTCCCACAAGTCCAAACAGAACCTCAGAGCATCCCAAACAGAACCATCCCCCTGTAACCCACCTAATCTACACATCCCTGAACACCACAGGCAATTTAGCCTGGCCAATCCATCTAACCTGCGCAGCTTTGGACTATGGGAGGAAACCGGAGTACCCGGAGGAAACCCACGCAGACACGGGGAGAATGTGCAAACTCCACACAGACAGTCGCCCGAGGATGGAATCGAACCCAGGTTGCTGGCGCAGTGAGGCAGCAGAGCTAACCACTGAGCCACCGTGCCGCCCCAAGAGAACATCTATTCCCTGACCGGGAATCAAAGCCAGGCCGCTGTGGCAAAAGCACCAAATCCTAACCACTAGACCACCAGGGAATACTGTTGGGCAGAAGACACAAAGGTTTGAAAACATGTACCAACAGATTTAAGAACAGCTTCTTCACCGCTGCTATCAGACTTATGAACAGACCTCTCATGTTAAAGTTGATCTTTCTCTGCACCTTCTCTGTAGCTACAGTACTATATTCTGCATTCCGTTCTATTACTTTGATGTACTTAAGTAAGGTAATGATTTGTCTCAATAGCATGCAAAACAATGTATCTTGGTATATGTGACAATAATAAATCAAACTAAATCTTTCTCTCTCCCTCAATACCCACCCTTCATTAGCTTCCCCTCAAATCTGGTGACTAGTTTACTTTGTGCATTCTCGTCTTACACAGATCAGTTGCCATTCTATCACAGGTTTCATTACATCACTGAATCACATTCTTCTCTCACTGTCTTTTGACCCTTAGTTATCAACGTATCTGTCCAACAGGCATTTCAACTTTCCACTCCAGAATCAGACACGATAAAAGTAATGCCTTGCTCACTCCAATCAGTCTCATCATGCCTTGCACCTTGATAGTTGAAGAAACCATTCATCAGTCTCACTAACTGTTGCTCCTACACTTCGTGTTACCTGAACAAAAAATTTAAGAATTGCAATCGGGATGTTCACAAGATGAGCCTGGCAGGATTGTGGGATGGGGGTGGGGGATCACAGTGTTATGAGATACTTTTATTCATCACATTCCTGCTTTTGTTGACTTACTTCTGCTGCTGTATGCAAATAGAGCCTAGCTTTGCAAACTTTCTGGGCAGCAGATACAGCCTTTTCTGAATTCTGAACATGGGTTCCCAACATATCAACAATTGAGTTACGTTAGCTTCATTGTACTCCCAGGTCAGGTACAGCATCCCAATGGCAAAGTCATCTTGACAAGGTGAGAGAAGTACTTTGCTGATTTTAGGAATGAATCGAAGGGTTATCTTCCTTTCCTGTTGGGGTGTTCATGCAGACGGTCCATACATATTCCAAGACTTCATTTAACGGGACAAAGTATTACACAGGCACACTTTGGAACCCACATTTGTTCACAGCAATGAGGAACAGGAAGTGTGGATCTCAAAGGCTACAGCTCTATATATTGCTAAAGGCACAGAGCGACACTAGGATTATTATCTGAATCCAGCAAGTCAGCCAGTCCCATTGGAAAAGCGGCCACCACTAGGAACGTAGGGCACTCGGCTGATTCAGGTGATAGATCCCTTGTAAGGGGGATTTTTGTTACCACTATCATGAAAAGTTTATTTCCACTTTTTTGAAGCTGCATGAGATTGCTAAATTCAGGGAGATAAAACTCAGTATTGTCCATTTTTGGGCATTTGAGTTAGAGGACAGTAGGTGCTCCAGCTTAATTGGCTAGACTTAGAATAGGGAGTCTTGGTGGAGCTATCAGGCAGACACCGCGGAGGTCAGGGTCAGCTGGAGAGGAGACACACACTACAGTTCAGGGTCTAGACCCAAAACGTCAGCTTTCCATCTCCTCTGATGCTGCTTGGCCTGCTGTGTTCATCCAGCTCTACACCTTGTTATCTACAGTTCAGGGGTTGGGTTAGGGCCGGAAGTGGAGGTGATAGGGTTCAGGGATTCTCGGACTGGAAGCAATGCTGACTAGGACAATTGCCAAATTTATTTATTTACGTAGGTGAAGCTAAAACATGCTTTATCGGCGTGTAGTCAACACGTGCAAATCCACGTTAAATCAGAGGTTTGGTTCCACATTTCTATACACAAATGGCTCAAAGTCTTGACAGATGGGAAATAAAGGTGCCTGTTTAATCTCCGCATTCCAATGAGGAAGGAGGATTCAGGAAAAGGAGTACGCCAGCCTAGGTTAATCAGGGAAGTCAAGGGTAGCATCAGATTGAAAGGGAAACCATACAATGTGGCAAAAACCAGTGGGTATCGCAGAGGACTGGGCAAGTGTTAAACAGCCAGAAAAGACAACCAAAAGAGAAAGGGAGAAAATAAACTTTGAGGGTAAATGAGCAAGGGGCGGCACGGTGGCTCAGTGGTTAGCACTGCTGCCTCACAGCACCAGGAACCCAGGTTCGATTCCACCCTCAGAAGACTGTCTGTGCGGAGTTTGCACATTCTCCCCGTGTCTGCATGGGTTTCCTCCGGATGCTCCGGTTTCCTCCCACAGTCCAAAGATGTGCAGGCTAGGGGGATTGGCCACGCTAAATTGCCCGTAGTGTTCAGGGATGTGTAGGTTAGGTGGGTTAAAGGGGATGGGTCTTGGTGAGATGCTCTGATGGCCAGTGTGGACTTGTTGGGCCGATGGGCCTGTTTTCACACTGTAGGGATTCTATGATTTGATCTCTATTATGTAAACAGACAGCAAGAGCCTCTTTAAACATATGCAAAGGAGAAAAGAAGCCACCGTGAACGCAGGCCGTTTCGAGAATGATGCCGGGGGGAATAATAATGGTGAAGCAGGAACTGGCAGAAGAATTGAGTAAATAATTTGCATCAGTCTTCACAGTGTAAGACACTAACAGCATTCCAAAATCAATAAACAATCAAGGGGCAAAATGAAGAGAGGAAGTAAATACAGCTATCAGTAGAGGAGGAGTGTAAGGGAAACTAATGGGGCTAAAGAATGACTTGATGAGATGCATCTTTGGCTATTAAAGGAAGTAGCTACAGAGACCTTGGATGCTCTGTAGTAATCCGCTTAGAATCCTTAGATTCAGCAAAGGTCCCAGAGATTGGAAAACTTCCAACGTAACATCTTTATTAAAACATAAACATAAGGAAGTAACTGTAGACCAGTTAGCATAAAATCTGTAATTGGGAACATGTTAAAATCAATTATAAATGCTGTAAGTGCTGAGCGTTTAGAAAGATACAACATAATGAAGCAGACTCAACATGGCTTCATGAAGGGGAAGTCATTCCTGACAAATTTACTAGAATTTTCTGAGGTGGTAAAAAGCAGATAGATAGAGGGGAAGCAGCAATTGTAATAAACTTGGATGTACAGAAGGTGCTGGATAAGGAACATCACATCAGGCTCTTTAATAAGAGATGAGCCCACGGCATTGGAGGTAGTACATTAAATAAGAGGGTTGGGATACGAGAGTATTTTCAAGATGGCTAGTGAGTAGTAGTAAGTGCCACCGGGATTAGTGCTGGCACCCCAATTATTTACAATGTATATAATGATTTGAGCGAGGAAAGTAAATATGGTACAGTTAAGTTTACGGATGACACAAAAATAGGTGGAAAGGCGAGTGGTGAGAATGACACATGGTCTTCAGAGGGATATAGACAAGTAAAGCAAGTGGGCAAAAACTTGGCAGATGGAATAAAACGTGAGGCTATGTACTTTGGAAGAATAGAGGAGCTTGGCATTAATTACATGGAGAAAGACTGCAGAACAGAGGGAGTTCGGAGTCATCTTCCATGAATTACAAAAAGCTAGCATTCAAGTTCAGTGGGTAATAGGGAAGGCAATGGAATACTGACCTTTAATTTAAAGGCAAAGTATAAAAGGAAGGAAGTTTTGCTAAAACTATACCACCATATATTAAATCAGACCGCAATTGTAATTACTGCAAATCATTTTGTGTTCTTATCTAAGGTAAGATATACTGGCATTGGAAGTAGTCAGAGAAGGTTCACTGGGCTGATCACAGGAATTGTTTTATAAGGACAGGTTCAGCAGATTGGGTCTGTACTCATGTGAATTTGGAAGAATGTCAGGTGACCTTTGAGTTTCACAAGGGACTTGACAGAGTAGGTGCAGAAGGTTGTTTCCCCTTGTGGGAGTGTGTAGGACCAGAGGCACAGTTTCAGAATAAGGGTCGCACATTTAAGACAGAGATGAGGTGGTATTTCTTCTGTCAAAAACGTGGCGAATCCATGGATTTCTTTATCGCAGAGACCTACTGAGGCCAGGATTTTAGGCATATACAAGGATGAGACAGGCAGATATTTAATTAATAAGGGAATCAAGGGACATGAGGTAAAGACAGGAAAGCAGAGTTGAGAATTATCAGATCAGTCATAACCTCATGGAATGACAGAGCAGTTTTGATGGGCTGAATGGCCTACTACTGCTCCTGTCTTATACTGCACAATTGGTTGCAAGTGTACACACGTCATATTCCCTATTTTGAAGCCTTAGGTGGTCATGTAGCACCTGAAAGGTGGTTGCTATGCACTCAGTTTAATCTCTCCCAAATGCTCTCTTGCTTGTCGGTAAGATTCAAAACTCCCAGTTGAACTCAAAACAAGAACATCAAGATCCATGTCATCTAAAAATGTCAACACACTAAAGAATAAAGGAAAATTGGCCAACTCAAAGCTGAATTTCTGTCAACAAGATTAACATCTTCATATTTTAAGGAGCCACTCTATTGCTCAACTATCAAAAACAGGAAAGCGCCCACAAGAAATTATTCCAATCATCAAATTTTAATTTTCCCTCTGGTAATCACAATGGTATGATTGCTCAGTGTGTCAGGCTGTGACACTCCGTTAAGTATTACGCACCATGTTACATCCTGCACTTAACTGAGAAAAGCAAGCAGTCAATTCTCTTACAGGAGAAACAAGGCTAATAAGAACTGACTCAGGCACTGAACGTGCCCTCCAGGTTATGCCAAATTTAATCAGAACACACCATCTGGAACACAGTGGCTAATGTCACATTTGCCCAAACTCCTTCACGTCATGTGGTGGTCAATGAAGAATCTGAAAACTATGAAATAAAAAGATTTCACAGAAGGCTGCAAAATTCATTAAGTCTCAGACAACTCATTTGCCACCTTCTGTAACGTTGTGCACATGGGGGGAATCGTTAACCCTAAGAAAGAATAGGTTTGACTTCAGTGGAATGTAAAACATGTCAAACCTCAAATCCTTCCACCACATTTGAACCAAGCCAGGGTCATGGGGCAGGCAAGAAATCCACTCATCAAATTATTTTAATAAGACTGGAAGCATCAGATTGTCATCTCAGTTTTAGGGTTAATATTCATCTCAGAAAACCTGCCATCTAAAAAGGTGGGGGACATCAGGTGCCTGGATGAAGTTCCTTTCTTGCACAACTTGAAGCCAAGGGGAAGCAGAAGCAAATCTGTTCCCCTGCCATACCCAACACCCTCAACCCTCATCCTAACAATCCATTCTGTCACGCACACCTCCAGCTCCCAGTGACTGCACCTTTCTGATTCCTCCGTTCCATGTTCACTGGGTGCAAACTGCAATCTTTGGGATGTGGGCATTTATTGCCCATCTGTAACTGTCCCTGGTGGCAAACTGTCTTCTTGAAATGCTGTAGTCATTGATATGTAAATGATGCCAAGCTGATGTTAGGAAGGGTACTCCAGGACTCTGGCCCAGCAAGAGTGAAGGAATCATGGCATAATTTCAAATCAGGGTAGTTTGTGGCTTGGAAGGGAACTTGTAGTTGGTGGTGTTCCCAGATATAAAAAGGATATGGGTGGCAGATAAGAGACAGAAGCTGTGGTCTTGGCAAATGCTGTCAGAGATAAGCTGTTGCAGAACATCTTGTAGATGCCACACTCTGATGCCACAGTATTGGTGAAGGGCATGAACTTTGAAGGTGGTGAATTAGGTGCCAGTCAAGTGGACAGCTTTTGTCCTGGATGGTGTCAAGTTCCTTAAGTGCTGTTGGAGCTGCACCCATCCAGGCAAGTGGGGAGTATTCCGTCATACTCTTGACTTGTATCTTGTAGATAGTAACAGCCTTTGTGCAATCAGGTGGTGAGTTATCCACTGCAGAATTCCTAGCCGCTGACCTGCTCTTGTAGCCCACTGTGTGTTTGGCTGAAAAAGAAAAGGACCTGCGGATGCTGGAAATCTCAAACAAAAACAGAAATTGCTGGGGAAACTCAGCAGGTCTGGCAGCATCTGTGGAGAGAAATCAGAGTCAACATTTCGGGTCCGGTAACCCTTCCTCAGAACTCAGTTACCCACTTCTAAAGAAGGGTCACTAGACTCGAAACGTTAACCCTGCTAACCTGCTGAATTTCTCCAGCAATTTCTGTTTTTGTTTGTGACTTATATGGCTGGACCAGTTCAGTTTCCAGTCAATGGTAATTTCCAGGATGTTGATATTGGGGGGTTTCAACAATGTAATGTCATTAAACATCTAAGAGAGATGGCTAGATTCCAGCTTATTGGAGACCGTCTTGCCTGGCACATGTGGAACCCAATGTAACTTCCCACTTGTCAGTCCAAATCTGATAATTTTGTAGGAAAGTCAGGATAGAGAAAAGGTTTCCATTTGCTAGGGAATCCAAACCTAACAGTCATCAATATAGGGTGGACACTAATAAAACCAATAGAAATGTCTTTACCAGAAAACAGTTAGAATGCGGAAGGGAGTAGGTGAGGTATCTAGAATAGACATGCTTAAGGCAAATCTAGGTACACGAGATACAGAGAAGAATAGAAAAATATATTGATACGATGAGAAGAATTAGTGGGTGTGGGTTGGGAAAGATGGATATTTGAGACATAAACAACTGCCATTTGTGTTAAACAACCTGTTTCTGCTCTGTACAATCTTCGTACAGGAAAAAAAAAGAGTGGGCACATCTTAGCCATACAGAGAACTAAAGCATCAGAAGAGGATCTTTAATGGTTAGAATCTGCTCATTTTACTTTTTAAGTGTTGGAGTCGATTGGCCTCCTGACATGCGTTTCTTGTAGAAAAACATTTTGTAAATCGTTTCCCTCATTTGCCCCAACTGCCTTATCCACCACATCAATGAGATCCACTTTTATTGCATGATGTAAATTGCATCTTAGTGAAGTGGTGAGCAATATAGTCAACGGCAAACAGGCTATCGACTGGTTGGATCCAGCAAAGAGGAAAATGGGCAAGTGTGAAGAAGGTCAGTCATCTCAGCTGCTTCATCAATGATCCTTGTTCCATTTTAATATCGGCAGAATGTTTGCTGACGACTGTAGTATTCAGTACTACTCACAACTCCTCACGTACTGTGACAGCCCAAACAATATTCAGATTTGGGTTGGCTAAATAATAGTGCATGCCCGTAATGACCATCTCCAACAGGAGAGTCAAACCAGCACCCCTTCAGCTTTAACAGCATGTTCATCACTGAACCCCAACATGAACATCCTAGAAATCACCATTGACTCGATTCCATGGACTCTCATTGACTTAACTGAACCTGTCACATAAACACTGTGGCTACAAGAGCAAATTAGAGGACTTCCACACAGAAATGCTGCAGTAGGTAACCCACCTTTGACTCCTAAGACACACCCACCATGTAAAAGGCACATATCACAAAAGTGTTGGACTTTCTCCACTTCCTTGGATGAGCCCAGCTCCAACAACACTTAAGCAGCTGCTCAACATCACCCAGGTCAAAACAGACCACTGGATAGTGGATCCATTTACCCAATCCACTATCTTAAACATTTTCACTGCTGCAGTGTTCCATTTAAGATAGTGTGAAAACTCACCAAGGCATCTTTAACAGGGCCTTCCAAACTATGACCTCCACTAAATGAGAAACCAAGCAGCAGATGCACAGGGACGCCACCACCTGCAAGTACCTGTCCACCTGTATACAGCACTCTGACTTAAAAAACGTAACACTATTCCTTCACTGTTGCAGTCCTAAAACTATGGAACAGCCTCATTAACAGTGCTGCGAGTGTTCCTACATGACATAGCTGCAATGCTTCAAGAAGGGAGCTCATTATTCCCCTTACAAGGGCAATTAGGGTTGGGCAACAAATGTTGGTCTTTGGAAAAGTTCTGAGGAAGAACTTTGGATTTGAAACATTAATTCTCTTTTTCTCTCTTCACAGCTGTTGACAGAGTCGCTGAGTATTTCCTGCATTTTCATTTTCATATTAACTGTTCAAACAGTAAGACAAGAACTTTTTTAAATAAACTGTTGAGCATCAGTTAATAAACCATATAAAAATACTAAGTAAAACAAATGCATTCTTATTTTTACTTTCAGCTATGGACGTAACTTTTTTGAAGACAATGTTGATTTGATTATACATTGCTCCACATTTATTACATTCTTAATTTCCTTGCACACCCCTTTCAGCGTATCCAATGGGGACATGTTAGATACCAGGTAGCCTTTGTAAATACTATATGCATTGATATCAGACTAAATCAAACGAGTGACAGGTTTCAGCTACAAATAAATTACAAAATAAGGGACTCTTTTCAAGACAATACTGAAGGACATGTGAAGATCTGTAGGAGTTCAAATTTAGAAAGGATTTTGAAAATGCAAACTAAAAGAAAACATATTAATTGCTCGATGAGTCAGTGACAAGAGGCCATTTATTAGAAAATGGGATGCATTATCTGAAACAACAGTGAAGCAGAATCCAAAGTAGCTTTTAAATTCAAAATAGGTAAATCATGAAACAGAACGATTTGAAAGATGAAGAATAAGCAGGGGAATAGCATAAATGAATGGCGCAGTCAGCTGATACTGAGATGATAGTCATATTACAATTCCTTCAGTGCTGTATAATTCTGATCCTTCCCTAACCACACACAATGTACACACATCTATACTATTCTTACATACTTCCAATACAAGCAATTTTGCACTTTGGCTCAGTTTGTAAATTTCAGCCACGCGTCAATGTATGCTTTTACCTACCTGTTCCTTGGCTGAGATACGGAGGTTTGAAGAATTTAACAACGCCATACACATTTATGGTGACGCCACCTTTGATCTTGTTTAGCGGTACGTAAGTATAATCATGCATTCTGAGCTGCAAAAGACATCAAAGTAACATAAATCACAACAAGGAATGTTGTATTCTCCCACAAATTGGAATTATTCAGCAAAAATTCAAGGGGAATGCAGATTAAAAAGAGACTTTAGTTAATAGGCTATTTGTTATGTATCCTGTCGATATGGGATCACAAAGGTAATTGTGTTATGATGGAAAAATGCAACCACCTTGCTCTGGACTCAGCTGTTCATTACCTTTTAGAGCAAAAACCACATGAATGAACATAAAACCACATAATGAACCTCGAGGAGCAGGATAATAAAAAAAAGCTAGTCAAAGCTACTGATCAATAAAAGAGCAAGAGCCCCTAGCAACCCTGAAAGTCTAGATAAGGCTCGCTATTTACTGAGCATGTTCATTCCCACCATTAGCTACAAAATTGATAAATCTGTGTATCCATCTAAAGCTTTTGAGTACTACAAGAATGATGTTCAACTTTGGTTTTCTCAGGAATTATTCAAACACTATATAAAAAAAAAGACTCAAGATTCTCAAAGGGAGCCAAAAAGTCCACAACTGAGCAGTCAACCTGATTTCATTTCTGTGTCCATCAATTTATAACATGCATGACATGCATTTCAAAGGGTGGAAAGGCTTTTGAAAATATTTAAATCATTAAACAATAATAAAAAGAGCCATTATGAGGTTGCCCCTACCCACTGTGAAGTCTCTCCTAGCCCTCTGCTGAAAAGAAATCCCTCCATTTTCCAGAACCTTTTACCACCTCAGGCTATCTCAAAGTGCTTGACGGCTAATGAAGAACTGTTGAAGCGCAGTCACTGTTGTAAGGTGTGATTCACGGCAGTCAATTCACGCACACCAAGATCACGCATCACAATGTGATCAGGTAACTCAGTGATCTGAATTAAGAGATAAATATTGGGCAAAACAGAGGAGAGTTCATCTGCTCTTCTTTATATAGTCCCAGAAGGACTCAGTTTAACAGCTTATCCAAAAGATGGTAGCTCTGTCAACACTGCACTGGAGTGCCAACACTTATGTTGACTGAAACTCAAACTCATAATCTTCTGTCTCAGGAGCAGACGCTACGACTGAACCATGGCCGACCCTCTCCATATTATGATAAACATCCTTGCCTGCCTTGAGGAATTACCAGTTTGTGTTTCTTTCTGTAAGGTCTGAACATCAAGTACTCAAATGCTAATTCCACTGATAAAGGGGCAAGTAAATGCAAAAGAAAAGATGAGGATATAGCGCTCTTTCCTTCGGGTATCCCAAAATCAGTGGTTCAACCCAATGAGGCCCCACCCCTAACCAGACAGAGTAGGTAATAATAAAATCTGCCCTATTAATTTTCATCTTATTGTCTTTAATGACAGCATTATGTTCCTCATCATCACTGCAACAATATAACTTTTCTTTATTCACATATCACAACAGCAAAAAGTTGTTCAACGTGTATTGAAAGTAAAAATGGTATCGATTTCCCTACAAAAAGATTGAACTTCTTATTTCTCTATTTTCTAATTTATTCCTACGATCTCTGATACTGAGCTTTTCATTTCTCTATTTTCTAATATTTTTCCTAAGAACTTGTACTGAAGAATCTGTACCTCGGAACCTTGTACCTAAAATGGCGTTGTTAAGTGGCGACTTGTAAACTTTTCACTGTACTGTTCTGAGTACATGTGACAATATAACTAATTCAATTCAGAAAGATGGGTCATCTTACTGCATCTTAACTTGAATTTAGGGTTACTAAGTAAGACAAAAAGGATCTTGTTTCTTGGACTGCTTTTGTGACATACTTCCACCTGAGGCGGTCATTCGCTCTCATTAAAACTGAAAATAAATAGTGCTTTTAATTAGTCAGGACATTGCCTATCTACCAACTGTTACAATATAATACAATGAAAGCATGAAGGGCCTACTAATGCCACAAGCAAAACAAGTGCTTTGAAAAAAAAAACAGTAAACAGTTTCTGGTATCTTTGTACTCCTCAAAATGTATTTAATGTTCACATAACACAGATGAACATATGAATCAGGAGCAGAAATAGGTCATTCAACCACTTAAACCGGCTCTGGCATTTCATAAAATTCTAGCTGGTAGCCTTACCTCCATATTCCTGCTTACCCCTGATCCATTTAACCACATTGTTAGTGAAGAATCTATCCAACGCTACCTTAAAAATATTTAACCACCCCCACCTTCACTGATCTGTGTGGAAGAGACTTCCATAGAATTGTAACTCCCTGGCAGAAAGAAAAATCTCATCTTCATCTCAAACTATTTCCTAGTTCTCCCATAAGTAAACATCCTTCAAAGGAAACATCCTTTCAGCATCCACCCAAACAAGTTCGCTCAAGATCTTACTTGTTTCAATAAGATCACCTCTCACTCTTCCAAACTCCAACGAATACAGGCCCAACCTGTCTATCTTTTCCTCATAAGACAGCCCCCTGATCCCAGAACACAGCACAGTGAGCCAACTGAAAGGCTGAGTGAAGGCAAGGTGTTTACTTTAATGGTGGCACAGAAAACTGGTCAGGATTCTTAATTCATGATATCCATCCACAATTCCAATACTACTATATAAAGCTCAGTAGAGCAATCAAGACTCAGCTTGGTGAAATCATCAATTAATCACTTGAAGTGAAACAAACACATCCTATTTATCCAGTTGACTGAATGCTTAGTTAAGTATGTTGCAGTAAATACACATTCAAAAGATCCCACGTTTAAGTGACATAAACAACAAACTTCAGCACAGTCCGGAGTAATCTTACAACAGGGCACAAACTAAATGACACATGTCTACTGACTCAAGATGGTCTTAACATCTCCCCGCAGTGGGGCACTCAGGAGTCAGATTTGGATTCTGCACACAGTTCTGAATCACTTTTGTATTGATGCATATTCAAAACCATTCGACATTTCTCATTGTCTGGTGCTATTACAGCAGTCATACATCTATCACATCAATTTGAGTTAACTACAGTGATTCATTCAGACTTAGTGCAATGATTTTACCTATGATCATGTTTACACTGCTCTAGGTTGTTTGTTTGGACTTGAAGCCAATCTCCAATATTTTTCATCCAAATCAATTAGAGCATCTCAGGGCATAGTCAAGTTTCACTGCCGGGGGATTTGCAGGTTTTAACAGTTGAGTCAGATGGTGCCATGATCTACAAGCACTATGTAGTCATAACTACTCAATATTCAACACATTGCATGTTGAACCTTTCAATATTGTAGCCTTTCTGTAATCTTTTTACCAAGGGCTGCCAATTCTCTTGCACTCGTGGAGAATTCTCACACAGAAGATTGCAATATGCCTCTAATCCCTTCGATTTATCATTTTGCATATCACAGCAGAATGTGACATTGTGAGACTATGGGGGGCACAACTATCCAAGCACTCATAGCAACAGAGAAAATCTTTGAAAACGATAAACTCTACAACAATAATAGAAGTCTTCCTTTAGTACACTGAATAGCAGATTACTTTAGCCACCCTGAGCTTTCTCTCCTCTTTCTCTTGCAAATCCACAGTCAGATGGGCTGTGAAGGCAATTAAGAGATACAGGAAAAAAAAGGGGATACAGAAATAGAGTGGGAGGTGCCTCCTGACTAAAAATCTCCCACTGCTCGAGTTCATTCGCTAAGGGACAGCTCTTCACGAGTGCACTGGACTGTTACGTATTTGTTGTCTTGTCCTGCATTTATCACACATTCACTTGACTGATTCAACTGCAAATAACGAATTGGTTCAGTTACCCAACCGTTTTCCTGCAAGTGAGTTCAGCTCAATCAGTGTGCCACACAGTTAATATCTTGCTTATGTAGTTTGCTTTCCTAAGCTAGTATAACACTGCGGTTTCTGGTTGCACTGGAACTTTTCTTTCAGTTTGCCTTATTGGGTCTGAAACAGTGCTTTTAAACAATGGCTACAGTGAACAGTAATCTCCTGCATCTCCCCGTGCGTCTATTTCATCACGTGCAACGCCAAAAATGCTGCAGAGCTTGAGGAAGAGATACGTAGCAGCAAGTGACATGTTATCGATCAGATCCAGTGCGTTCATTAAACACGCAGTAAAACAAGCTGCAATCTCTCACAGCAGGCAACACTGCAACGCCTAGAGTTAAACAAAAAGAACCAGATGCCCTTTATAACATTGGCTCTTTAGAATGTTAGCACTGAATCTGCTGATTTCCAGATCAGATTAAATTGCTGCATTAAAAAAAACGGTCCCTCACCTCAGCTGAGATTTGCTATCTTAAAAAGTTTAGATTTAAATCTGTACCCTTCTGTTACCAATTCACTTGCTTGTAAAAACCAATTAACAGATAAGAAGAGTGAGAGCTGATCTAATTGAAATGTGTATTTTCTTTTACAGAGTGTGACAGGGTAGATGCTAAGAAAATATTTTCTGGCTCCAGAAACGAGAACACAGCCATTTCAACCAAGAACTTTCTTCAACTAGGTAAGAACATATGGGATTCTCCATCAATGAATATATTTTAACACGGAGATCTAGGCACTTGAGAATTAAGGGAATGAAGAGAAATACAGACCGTGCATCGAGTCGGGCAAAGTGCAGGGGCAACAGGCAAGGTATGACACAGGGAAGATCTAGCCTAGGTTGGACGGCAGGTGTGGTTAAGCAGCAGTCAAGATAAAATGGATAATGTTGTACAGCATAAGGAGCAATTATAATTAATAAGGCAGCAAAAAAAAACCATAACAATCTCCACTTCCTCTGAACCCATCATATGTTTCTTTATTTGCTAATTTTACATGCAAGTCTAAAGAAACTAATAACTCTTCATTCCTGCTTTTAACAGAGCTTAATTTTTTTTTTTAAAAACATGTAATTTTTCAATTCAATGTTATTGACTAGTTGCAAAGCTGGGAAGAAACAAGCTAGCCAGATCTCCTGAAATACCAGGTGGAGAGTCTCTCTAATTCTTTAAAAAAGTTCCCTCAGTTAAAATTGTAAACATTATTAAAAATTAAAGGTGTTCCTGAATCCCACAACGTTAGCACACAAAAAACACAACCAGTTACAGGGTGGAAAGCCATAAGAAATAGGAACAGGAGTAGGCCGGTCAGTCTCTTGAGCCTACTCTGCCATTCAATAGGATCATGGAAGATCTTACATTGCTCATGTCCACTTTCCTGCCATTTCCCATAACCTTTGATTCCCCGCCTGATCAAGGGATCCATCTATCTCAGCCTTAAATAATACATTTGGACTCTGCTGCCACTGCTGTCTGTGTCAAGGAGTTTCAAAGACACTCGATCCTCAGAGAAGAAATTGTTCCTCATCTCAGTCTTAAATTGGCAGCCCTGGTCCCAGATTCTCCCATAAGGGGGAAACCCTTTCTGCATTTACCCTGTCAAGCCCTATAAGAATCCTATATCTTTCGATGCAATCACCTCTCATTCTTCTAAACTCCAGCGAGTAGAGACCCCAAACCTGTTTAGCCTTTGCTCAGAAGACAATCCCTCCATACCAGGATCATCCTTGATGAGTAATAATTAAGAAACATACCAATTACAGGAAATGAGTTAATTAAGCAAAAGACCAGCAAAGCAAACAACATGTTGTGGGATCTATTTTCTCCATATTTCAACAAATGCATTGACGTTAGTGATGTCCCTTCTCTTGTGGATTTCTCCAGATTAACAACTAGTTTAATTACCTGACCTAACTCATGATTACTAGTACACTTGTCTGCCTGCTTTTGTCATTACCTTCACAAGCAAGATCTTCACAAGCAAGTTATTAATATGTGGCCTTCCCCTAAAACATTCTAGAGGGCTTTATCTGTTCACTAACTGATAGAAATAGTACTCAAATATCAACTGATTAGATTTTCAGGGCACCATTCAGTCTCCAACTCTAGTGTTCCTCTTTGTTATTGAATATTCAGTAACCAGCACAATCCATTTTAGTGCTGATGTTTGCACTTCAGCTGCAGTAGCTTCTTTTCACAGTGTACACTTTTATACCTTCTGCTACAATAGTTAAATTCTTGCATCTTGATCTCGCTCTGCCTTTGATGGGACTAAAGAGATTTTGCTCCATCAAGTCTCTCACAGTTAAAACTAAAAGCCACTATCTTATGCCTCTGTGCAACCCTTTGACTTTACTATTGACATTTTGCCTTCTGATCTCAAATCAAATTCCTGTATCACAAAAAGATTCCATGCTTTTAATCCCTCAAACTTTCCAAACACAAGATACCAATACTGTTCCTGTGTATTCATGGAAACACACAAATCATCAAATTCATCAAACATTTCTCTCAATGTGAACAGATTGCAGCTGCCTAATGGACAATCTGCCTCTTAGTTCTGGCTCTCAACATCTCTCTCCATTGTTTTTTTCCCTTTATGTCTATTTTTAGCAAAATTACTATGGCGACTGCCCTGTAAACTAGCTTTCTTTCGGTTCCAAATCCAGTGGCCTGCATGTTCTCCTGCTCTCCGGCACCCACACTTTGTTGAAAGAGGTTTTCACCCACTAATTTATTCCTCCTAAACTAAAGGAAAAAAACGTTACTGCCTGCAAGCTCTACTTATCTCCAAAAAATCTACAAGCTCTGAAGAGAAATACAAACTCTGTGTCACTTAAACACAGTTTCACGGTTTAACTTGGTCTTCTACAGGGGACTGTTGATACAGAGCTACATGTTCAACACTATAATTCCTTCTACACCATAATTCCAAACAAACTCACCTGTAAACTCAGACGTAGATCTTGACTCCGCCCTCTTTCACTGGATCCTGAACTTTCTGACGCTTAGACTGCAATCAGTAAGAATAGATGACCATAATCCTCAACACCAGTTCCCCACAAGGCTGCGTACTCAGCTCCCTTCTATACTCCTTATACAGTCACTAATGTGTGGCCAAATCCTACCCAAACTCCATTTACAAGTCTGCTGACGACAGCACCGTCGCAGGGCGGATCTCAGACAAGAAGGCAGGAGGCAGAGTGGTGTAAAGGCAGCGATCTCTTCACCAACATCAACAAAATGAAGGAGCTGGTCATTGACTTCAGAAAGCGGAGTTTTCCTGTCTGTATCAATGGTGCTGAGGTGGAGATGGTCGAAAGCATCAAGTTCCTGGGAGTGATGATCACCAACAAACCGGTCCTGGTCCCCCCACATTGACACAATGGTCAAGAAAGCATAACAACGCCTTTACTTTCTCATGAGGCCAAGGAAATTCACCATGTCGTACCACTCGTACCAAATTTTATTGATGTACGACTGAGAGCATTCGTTTTGGATGCATCACAACTGCTCTTCCCAAGACTGCAAGGAACTACAGAGTCACAAACACAGCCCAGTCCATCATGAAAACCAGCATTCCATCCAGTGACCCCATCTACACTTCCCACTCCCTCGGGAAACTGACCAACATAATCAAAGACCCCTCCCACCCTAGTTATACTCTATTTCACCCTCTTCCATCAGGCAGAGGATATAAACGTTTGCATACACATATGAACAGGTTCAAGAACAGCGTCTTCCCCGCTGTTATTAGAGTTTTGAACAGACCTCTCAAATTTTGAATTTCAATGTTGATCTTACTCTCTGTGCGCCTTCTCTGTAAGATGTAACATTGCACTCAAATTCAGGATGTGGCAAAGTTGTCAGCCATTCCCAGTGGGAGAATAGGAAACATAACAGAAGATTACTTCTGATAAGCCAAAGCTCCAGACTCTTCACTCCAGATTAGGCAAACCATGCCACGTTGATATAGAACTGCAACCACCATTTGTAGTGGAGTTAGGCTACACTAGAGTGTGAAACCATAGGCAAGCTATCACCTGACATTGGGATCTCTCTGGATAAGAATATTCAAACCCTGTACGCATAATAAGTTTGTCACAAAGTTCAATGTGCTGTCCATTACAGATTAAATAAAGATAATGCAGCAAGTGAAAAACCAAGCTGCAAAGTGGAAGTCACTACAGAGTGGGGGTTCCACCATATAGTCTGTCAACTATTCTGAAGAATAAGGTAAACATTTAGCAACAATTTGAAAAGCTCTCTCTCCAACAAGACGACGAGAAGGGCTGCCTAGCTCGACAATGAAGATGATCCGTTAATGTGTTTCAAGGCAACTCGAACAAAGAACATATCCAGCTCTGAACCAATCCTGCAGGATCACAGAGTCACCCTGACAAAAAGGCTCAGCCAATTCAAGACAAAGAATGGCATTGTCATCTACAGTTTGCAGTGTGGCTACAACAGTTAGATCAGCAACGACAGATGATTGGTTCACCCAAACTCTGAGTAGGAGCCAAAGCACCTTTCCAATGTGAATGAAACTGGACTGTTTTACTGTCTTGTATCAGAGCATTCTTGAAACATTTCTTTGTTAAACATTAATGGTAGAAAGCAAAGCAAGGAACGTGTCACTGCAGTGATTTGCGCTAACATGGATGCCACTAAAAGATTGCCACTTCTTGTCAATAAAGTCCAATAAGCTACATTGCTCTGTGAATGTCAGCACCATACTCTGCAGTAGGATGCTAACAAAATCCTCTAGCTGGCCTCCAGCTTCTTTAGGGATCAAGAGAATGGGCAGAATGCATCAATGGAAGAAAATTAAGATTTACCATCATTGCAGATACCTATCCTATAATCGCTGGCCTTGAGCGAAATGGTGGCTTCCCTGCCTCCCAAAACCACAGCCAACCTCGAACCATTGGATCAGGAGATCTGGAACCTAAAGAAACAACTGCAGCTAATCCTGCAAGTTATTGATGAGAACCCAACTGTGCAGCGCTCTCGCCACATTCAGGAGGCCTGCGAGGTGACGATAGAAGCCACTACTCTCATGGTGGATCCAAACAGGCTGTAACTGTTCAAGACACTGCGCGTGAAAAGGTGCAGGGTGAGGCCAACCAGCTCTTTTCCCTTGCCTGTGGGAGGCTGGCATCGTACTTGCTGCAGACGGAACGAGAGAAAAGTATCATGAAGTAAACACCACCGCACGCTGCACAACAGAGCCGCCAAGACAGGCAACCGTAAAGGCATTCTGTCCCTGCAGCCATGGAGCCTGATGACCGCAGTGACCACCGAAACCTGCCTGCTTCCCTAACTGAAGCTGCCAACGTTTTGGCAAAGATCTGTCGCTTGGGTTGTGGGTGAGGTTTTTGTCTTGCTTGCCGAGCTGGCTTGTTCTCGCTCAGATGTTTCGTCACCATGCTAGGAGACATTATCAGTGGAGCCTCCGATGAAGCGATGTCATTCTATTCCGCTTGGAATTTATATTGTCTGGTCTGTTATGGTGAGTGGTCTCATTTCCGTACAGATCGAACTGACACTACTCACCACAACGGACCAAACAGTATAAATTCCAAGCGGAGTAGAATAACACCGCTTCATCGGAGGCTCCACTGATGATGTCACCTAGCATGGTGATGAAATGTGCGAATGAGAACAAGCCATCTCAACATGCAAATCAACAACCCGAAACTGCCAAAGCTGCAGAGATGCTCTAAGATTTCACACTGCAGCAAGAAAATAGGGAATAAAACAATGTTGACTGCACAGAAGACACGGCAAACTATATCACACCTGTCCAAAGTCAACGACCATGCACAGAAAGATTATTGAGCTTTTCCAGGGCAGCACAGTGGCTCAAAGGTTAGCACTGCTGCCTCACAGCTCCAGGGACCCAGGTTCAATTCCACTGAGGTGACCGTCCATATGGAGTTTGCATGTTCTCCCTGTGTCTACATGGGTTTTCTCCAGGAGCTCCGGCTTCTTCCCATAGTCCAAAAGTGTGCTGGTTAGGTGGATTGGCCATGCTAAATTGTCCATAGTGTCCACAGATCTGCAGGCTGGTTCAACTGGCCATGGGAAACACAGGTTTACAGGGATAGGATAGGGGTAGGGTCTGGGTGGGATGTTCTTCAGAGGGTCAGTATGGACTCAATGGGCTGAATGACCTGCTTCCACACTGTAGGGGATTCCATCATTTTAATTCCCAATGATATTCTAATCTCCAGTGTAAGGAATGAACAAATAGAAAAATTAAAGACTTTTTTCCACAATCTCACTCGGTACCTATATTTTCCTTTTTTTGACTTTTGCAGGTAAGTTGTCCTACAGACGGAACTTTCTTGGGTTATCGCAAAGCTCCACAAATTTGCGAGTGGGCCCATGTAATTTGACCAATTATGATTTAAAGACATTTTAACTTTACAGTGCTATGAACTTAAGTTCCTTACATCCTGTAATTTTATTTCTGTAAGATTTGCTAGTTTGCGGGGTGTGAAGAGGCCCACTCAGAGCATTAATGATTGCACAGAGCAGTTGGGCTTAATGACTGGGTTTCTGTGCTGTAGTTTCTAGACCATTTTCTAAGAATTAGCTGCAAGAGTCATTCAGTTTGGCTGCAGAACTCTACAGGCACTGAACAATTGAGGCAACAAGTCCTTTGAAGTATTTATCAGTTCAGCATTTCAGACAATTTAAATGTGTCCTAAATGCAGTTTGTGAAATGTCGTTTGGAACAGCTAGAATGCCAGAAATTATGCGGAAATTGAACTGAAAACATATATAAAAACAGAATAATGGATTTATTTCATCAAAGTTTTCCCTTTGGACACTTTCCAGTTGTATTAAGTGTACACTTTGATCCTGTTCACTTCATTGAACTAGTTTCCATGGAAACTAAAGCAGAAAGAGATTTGCTTTTTAAACCATGGTATGTAGTTAAATATTCCTCTTTGATTAGAAGACAACTATATCGTAAAAGGGCTTCATTGGCTGTAGAGTGCTCTGGGATATCCAATAGCTAAGGAAAGGCATTAGCAAATGTAAATACAAGTTCTTTCTTATTTTGTCCAGAAGTGTCCCTTTGAACGTGCAGTTTACAATTCTGATTAATCAATATGTCTGACATCTAGAATAACAACAACAAGAATTACCTTTGACCTTTCAATGATCGGGAGACCAACATTACTAGCTGCTGCTGGTTCTTTCACTGATTTGGCATATACCTAAAATAGCAGAAAAAGAAAACTTGTTGGTTTCCCTTCAATTGTAGTCACACAGTAGAGGCAGACTAAAGCTGTATTTGGAATAATAATATATCAGTCAGAATCATTTCAATATATTTGAAATGTGTTGTTCGTATCATTTCCAGATTCCATCCAGAGGGCAATTACTATGGTACACATGATTAAACAGTATGCCAATCTGTCTGTAAGGCTACAAGATCAAGACAGGCAAGAAATATTTTAAAGGGATCTGGAACAAATGTTTACTGTAGATGGAAACAAGCATTGACTTGGGAACAGAAAATATGAGAAATGCATTTAAATAATTACGTAGAATCTACAGAAAAACAAGCCAGTCAGCCTAACTAAGCTATACCGGTGTTCTAATGTTATACGCAAGCCTTCTCCCACTTGAACACATCTAACATTGTCAGCATTATCCTTCTAGTCGTTTCTCTATCATGCACTTATCAACATTTCTTTTAAATCATCTCACACTATTCAAAAAAAAAATACTACTCTGTGCAAGCTTCCTCGTCTCATGACTCTCTGGCTAATTCGGTTTCGCCTGAATTCCCTACTGGGTTTATTTGTGAGTCTATTTATGATCCATTCTGAACTCCTCTAGTTTCCCAGCAGAAACATGTTTTTTCTACCATAACAAACTGTTTCACAATTTTAAAAAGCACGACTGGGCCTTCCTTTTTCGAGAGAAAACCTCCACAATCTATTCAGCCTTTCTTTTCTTAGGTAAACCCTCTCAGTTCTGGCATCATCCTTGTAAATATTTTTGCTGTTTCATGGTAGGCAAGGAATTGGACAAAAACAGATAAAACAAAGAACTGGGGATGCCGAAGATCTGAAACAAAAACAGAAATAGCTGGAAAAACTCAGTAAGTCTGGCAGTATCTGTTGAGAGAAAGCAGAATTAACATTTCACGTCCAGTGATCCTTCCTCAGAACTGCGCACACCGTCTTCTAACCAAGGTGCTAAATTTGTTGACTATAGCTTATATTATTCTCCTTTCTACATCTCTTGAAATGAACTCTGGTGCTTTGTTGCCTTTCCAATGATCTTGTTAACGTTATTAAGAATAGAGTGTCAATGTCAAATCCAACTTATTATTTGTGGTCATTTTTTGGTAATATTTCATTCGTCTGAAGTTGTTCAACTTAACCATCCAGTCATCAGGATTCACCTCAAAGATGTCTGACAGTTCCTTGCCTGCACTGAAACAGATGTCTGACAGTTCACTCAACGGATTTCTCTAACTTTCTGAAGATCAGTGATGTGGTTGCAATTACAAGGCAGCCCAAACTGCATGTCTGTGTGGCAACGAAACATTTTTATACAAAAACACAGTAGTTCTGAGTCTTCATACTCTGACGTACAAAGAGAGAACCCTCGTGACGAAATCTAATAGCTTTCTCTGACAGCAACATTCAAGGTCAACCCAGACTCTGAACTGCTCGGTCAAGGGGAGTTGTGTGTTTATTTCTTTATTAATAATGACTTATCAAGCCTGGCCTGAGGGACACTGCATACATTTATCAAACATTATTTGACAAACAATTTCAATACTGAGCCAACTTGTTAAGCAAAGGTAATCAGGAACTGTCAAATAAAATTTAGCTTATCAGGTACATAAAATGCCAAGTAGGAGTATACCAAGACTTCCTTAATTTTAATTAGATGTTTAACCCTCCAGACCAGGTATCAGATGATAACCATTGTTACCATTTTGTTTTCTGGACAACAGTTTCTCAAAATGAATTCGCTTTAGCAGATCCTCCAGACTCCTCTTTTGTTTCTTTACTTGTCCTATTACCATCCCTTTTTGCCTTGCCACCACTATCCTCATCGTCATTCCTACCTTCCACAGTATCATGGGCCAACCTGTTTCTTTCCCAACTCCTACTTATCTTTCCTCTGTACTTGCTTAAACCCTGTTGGTTCTGTAACATTTTCCAGCTCTGGAAAGCGGTTACCAATCCGAAATATTTATTTTGTTTCTCCGTCCAAAGTTAGTACCTGAACTTCTGAGTTGTTCCAACATTTTCTGTTTACTTGTCAGATCTCCAGAATCTAGAGTACTTTATCTTCCTTAAAGTCTCTTTCTGACAAATGTTGGCTAGGAATTCACTACCAGGATAACAGACAGATAATCTGTCTTTATCATTATAACACAGGATATCTGACAGCAATTTCTTAAGTACATAAGCGTACAATTAAACTTAAAACTCACCTTATATATGATGTGGAGGTGCCAGTGTTGGACTGGGTTGGACAAGGTCAGAAGTCACGCAATACCAGGTTATAGTCCAACAGGTTTATTTGAAATCATAAGTGTTCAGAGCACTGCACTTCCATCAGGTGAAGGGGCTGTGCTCCAAAAGCTTGTGTGATTTCAAATAAGAGATAGGAAGAACTGCTGATGCTGGAGTCAGAGATGACACAGCGTGGAGCCGGAGAAGTACAGCAGGCCAGGCAGCATCAGAGGAGCAGGAAAGTTGATGTTTCGGGTCAGGATCCTTCTTCAGAAACAAGATTTCTGAAGAAATTCTGAAGAAACCTTCTTTCTGAAGAAGGGTCCAAAACCAAAACGTCAACTTTTCTGCTCCTCGAATGCTGCCTGGCTTGCTGTGCTCCTCCAGCTCCACACTGTGTGACTGCAAATAAACCTGTTGGACTATAACCTGGTATTCTGTGACTTCTGACCTCATTTTATATATTTTAATATTTAGCATTAAATATTTGAAAGCGGAAGCATATACATTCTTGAGCACTAAGGTGATGAAAGAATCCTGGCGGTATGCAGGAGCGTGCAGTTGAGTTTAAAATCAAAACAGCCACAATCTTATTGAAATGCAGAACTGGCTTGAAGGGCCGAGCGTCCTTCTCTTGTTCCTTGTTTATATGTCCGTATCATTGTCAGAGATAGCTGCTTTCTTTCGGAGTGTGTTGTTGCATTCCTCAATATTAGGTGCAGTATTGAAATGAGTGAAATGGCAAGAACTTGCTAAATCTATATTAAAACATAACCAGATCTATATTAAAATAGTTGAAAAGATTAAATGTGATTAAATGTGGTCAAGAATATGTAAACAACTAAAGAAGTGATAATTACTGCTGAAAAAATCTTTTCTGAACTGAAAAGTTAATGTTACAAGATTGGGGTTTTGTTTCCTCAGAAATTAAAATTGGAGTTGTATTAGAAAAAAAGTGATTTTATTTTATCTGTCTCTTATTTCTCTTCTTTTTTATTCATTCACAGGATGAGGGCATCGCTGGCTAGGCCAGCATTTATTGCCCATCCCCAGTTCAGAGTCAACCACATTGCTGCGGGTCTGGAGTCACATGTAGGCCAGACCAGGTAAGGATAGCAGTTTCGCTCTCTACAGGACATTAGTGTACCAGATGGGTTTTTCCGACAATCTACTTTACGGTTGCGATCATTCGATACTTAACTCCATGTCCCCAAAACATTCTCTAGATTAACAGGCCAGCAATTGGACCAGTAGGTTATCGACTCCCCTAATCCCATCAGTATTTCCCAAAGTTTACGTTGCTTTAAAATTAATTAATCAATTTATTTTTCCTGCTTTGTAGTTCCTGGTTTAGACTCTCCCTGTCTCAATGAAGATTCGTCCATCGAATTGGCTAAAGTGCCTTGCTGTTTTTGGCCCAGCTAAAGTAAGCCAAAGATCCCAGAAGAGGTCATCATAATAGACTGAATTAGAAAAAAATCTCCCCCTACAAACCCATAAACAATTTCTTGACAAATATTGGCAAGGTGACCAGTCAATGTCATTACTTCATCCCAAGAACCAAATCAAAGTCAATACCTTCTAGTTCCAAATTGAGTTCTAAGGAGACTTTGAGCCCAATCAATTGAGCTACTATTTTCTGTCTCAAAACTTACATAAATGTGGAATATGTTTGTGATTCTATTTTGGTCCATTATGGAAACTGGTCTACGAAAGTAAAAGGATTCCCAAGGTTTACTTTGTAATAAAACCCAATAAAAATTGATTTTTCAAAAATAACCAGTAGGACCACTGGTGATTGCTTGAATATTCCCAGCCAAATCAGGCCTGAAAATTCTTGTGGGCTGCCTTGGTGTCATTTCTGGCAACAAGCGATAGTGAGGTTAAGCTCTACAGTAACGAATTTTTGATCAACCTGTTTGGATATGTCATGACATTCTTGAATCCAGACCTTCTGGCCACTAGGGGCACTAGTCCTCTGCTGCATGAGTTCATTAAGTTCTACCATTTGTAAAGTTGTACTGATCTATTTTTAGAGACATTGGAAGAGTGGCAAATAACATACTATACACAGAGCTTATGCAATGCATCGGTGAAACTGCACATTCAATGCTAATTGCTTAGAATTAATAAACAATGCAACTGGAATGTAAATGAAATGTATCAATCAGAAGAGCCTTCAAGTAAAAGTCGAACAATTTTCAGTCGCTATTTCCAAGTGTGATGAACAGTTAAGCCCTCTATGTCAGACAGCTATAGCCATTTTATCGATCTTTTAGTCCTTTACTAGTTGAAGGAAATTAGTGAGTAATTTATTAAGCTCCGGCTAAAAATGAATTTTAATTTGAACTTAAAGGGCAGTCTTCTGGTAACACTCATGGCAGGAAATGTCCATCAGAAACATTTGAGTAAGGACTGACCAGTAAGGTACAGTGGTTTCTAATAATGAAATACACTTCAAATGTAAAAGTCTAATGAGTTAATCCAAAAGCATCAACCATTTTTGACTGTTTATTTTAAATACTGATTCTACAACACCAGATGTAGGGACATCTCCCATGGTTTAGGGAAGGCCATTACATGAGCCTATCCATTTTAAATTATGTCTAATTGTTTGCATCACTAATCACAGAATCATTGAGTCCCTACAGTGTTGAGCACTGTAAATCACAGGATCCAGGTTACTGCACTGATGGCAAGAAGAATTTTGATAACACTATTAATACAGTATAAATAAGGGTGAAACTCCTGAATAAAGTTAAAACCATTTAGAATGGAAATGAAAATACCAGTGTGAGAATGAAATGACTAGGTCCAAAGAAATTTGACTCCTAATGTCAGTTTCACTGTCTTCTAACCAGACTGATCCCCCAAATGCACCAGCTGGGAGTTCCATCATCATGGAGTCACAGTAATCTGGGATTGTAGATACTCAGAACATCCATGACTAATATAGTTTGAGGGGTATGCTGTAAGGATAGTCTAGTACAATATCTGCACTGACAGAAGGGAAGGGAGTTGCTGGTGATAAAGTGGCAGTCATATTTACAATAGAAATCTAGTCCTTGTCAACGTACAAATTCATAATTTCCACCGTACCCCAATACTGTTTTTTTTTCAAATTAGAACAGCATGGCTTTATGTGTCCAAAGGGAAGGTTACAGTAAATAGTAAATATAGTAAACGATGACAGAGATTAGAACCAAAGTGACAGCAGATATATAAGCCTCTTGTATCTATTAGCAAAGATTTCTAGCAATCAATAAAATGTTGTTTTTTAAAAAGAAAATGAAGATTGACCAAGTTGGTTCTGGTCCCATCTTGCAACCTTTCAGGACAACCTTTCGCTGTACAAAAGATTATGTACACTTAGAAATCAAAGATATTTAGTCTGGACTCGGTCACCCAAATCAAATTATATGCTCATTTGTCTGCCAGCGCTTTGAAACATTAAGGATGAAAATGATATACTGCAAATCATCAGGTTCATAATACAGCCACTTTCTATTTAAACAATAAATTCCAGAATAATCGAAAAAATGTTTCAGAGACAACATAGTTCAGGTCTCATTTATCACCATCTAAGTAAACACAACCTCTGCTAAGTAGTTTGATATTAATTCTTTGTTGTGAAACATTTTGATACATGTATAAATAGTTTTTAAAAGCAAATAAAGTAATTTTGCTGTATCAGTAACTAAATTGCAAGCCTGCATCACATACTTAAAAGAAAATAACTAATAGTTAAAGCTCTGTATCTTTGTTTCAATGATATGCTTGTCAATTTTACAAATTAAAACCTGTTCGAGCAGGGACAGTTGCGAACAGATTTATAGGAGAACAAGCTTGCCTGTAAATAGAACAGTGCTAGAAAATGTAAACCATTCATTTTAAAATGTAGCAATAAGAATGAAATAATTATGACTACCCAAGCAGTACAATGGCACGTGAGCATTTTATAGATCTCTGCATGCACTATAGTCCTTCAAAAGTTATGCGCAATATTTTGTTAGGACTCCCCCGCCCAAAAACATAAGAAATTTTATCGTATATTGATAGATTGTGACACCTTTGGTGAAAATGATTTTATACTGCTTTGGTTTCATTTTCAGTCCAAAGAGTCTGAAAGGCACTGAGAGATAAGGGAAGATCAATTTCATTTCCCAAACAAACCCCAAAATGAATGTTAAGATGAAAAACACCAACATTTGTAATAGAAAGCATTTGCTTATTTAGCCAGAACTGGAAACTACGAGGAGGAGGAAGTCTTGAGCAAACTGGTTGGTGTTCAGATTATCTTCTCTTCAGAATCTTGCCCAGTTCTAGCTTCAGAAACAGAAGGGAAACAACCAATAGCCAAGTGGTATTATTGCTAGACTATTAATCCAGAAACTCAGCTAATGTTCTGGGAACATGGGTTCAAATCAAATTCAGATGGTGGAATTTAAATTCGATAAAGTTTCTGGAATTAAGAATCTAATGATGACCATGAAGCCATTGTTGATTGTCGGAAATACCCATCTAATTCACAAATGTTCTTTAGGAAAGGGAATCTGCCATCCTTACCTGGTCTGGCCTACATGTGACTCTAGACCCACAGCAATGTGGTTGACTCGACTGCCCTCTAGACAATTAGGGATGGGCAGTAAATGCTGGTCTAACCAGTGACACCCACACCTCACAAGTGAATAAAAACAAACACACATCGGGAGTTGTGCAGAAAGAAAGCTTCAGCGTTGATCAGTTGTGTTAGAAGTCTGAGTAGCATTAGAGAAGCTTTGCTTTGTCAGGCTTGAAAGTTGACAGTAATGTGAAGACGTCATGGGAGAATTCGAGACAATTGAGAGTCTGAAAATGCCAATTCAGAAAAATAATGTTAAATTAAACTAAGAGGGAACAAGTGAGACAGTCTCAAACTGTGAAAGGCAAATTTCAGAAAGATGTTAGGAAGGTCTTAATGTAAAAAGTGATCAATGTGTGGAAACAAAGTCGTGGAGACCAAAACCCTGGAATCACAAGAAAAAAAAAATTGCATTTTGCAATGACAGCTGAAGGATATTTTGGAAGGATGAACTAAAATCAGCCAAATAGCTTCTTCATTCATTAATACCTTGTTCTCCTGTGATTGCACATTTTTCAGTTCTACTCATGGGTCTTCTTTTGTTCATTGCCACTCGATTAAATTCAGTCTGCTGCCCACCTCAAATGGCATCACTGATACCCTTTTTAAGATTACAAACTGATTTTGCATTCTGCCTGGTTTAGCTCATCTGCAAATAGCGTTCTACAACATTACATTTATTCTGGACTTCAATGACTGCAGCGCAGTCGTGACTGAGTATCCAACCTAATGTCCCTCTTAAGGCCAATCAGAATCTAAGATTCCATTCCCGCCCCCACCCCACAATTTACTGCAGAGAATTTCCAGCACTCCCGAAGAAAATAAAGCCAGCAGCACAAAGCTAACTTATACGGAAAAAGATTCGCTGAGGCTCTGCTTACAAACACCATTGTTCCCGTCTCTTCTGAAAGTTCAAGTTGTAAAGGATGTCTTCCATCTTTACTGGCACTTGCTGACTTTGTGACTTGGAACTTGCTGAGTACCACTTTGTCCTGCAGAGATACGAACAGAAAATCAGAAGAATTTATTATAAATTAATGAGGAAGGCAATAATTCAGACACTTCAAAGATATTATTAAATAGGTTTGTAACAATTAGAATGTCATAGACAGTTCCTGCAGGAAGACTGCAAATGGCTTCCTAAGTGTGCCATTTTAAAAAAGGAAAGCTTCTGAAACGTTAATGACTGCCCCATCATTAAACAATTCAATCTTTCACTTAGCATACACTGTCTACCAGCCATCAATGAAAACGATCACTTTGAAACTGAAACATAAACAGAAATTACTGTAGAAACTCAGCAGGTCTGACAGCATCTGTGGAGAGAAAACAGAGTTAACGTTTCGAGTCTGATGATGCTTCATCAGAACTGTTACTGACGAGGAGAAACTAGTATTTATGCTGAAGGTAACAAGCATGGGGCT
>JAHRHZ010000021.1:44600656-44743596 GCA_024137785.1 Ginglymostoma cirratum
GCGGGAAATGCGGGAGACAGGGTCGAGGGCGTTCTCAACCACTGCGGTGGGGATGTTGCGGTCCTTGGAGAACGAGGACATCTGAGATGTACAGGAGAGGAATGCCTCATCCTGGGAGCACTGGTTAGGCCACTTTTAGAGTACTGCATTCAATTCTGGTCTCCCTGCTAATAGGAAGGATGTTGTTAAACTTGAAAGGGTACCGAAAATATTGACAAGAATGATGCCAGGGTGGGAGAGTTTGAGCTCTAAGGAGAGGCTGAATAGGCTGGGGCTATTCTCCCCGGAGCATCGGAGGCTGAGGGGGTGACTTTATAGACATTTAAATCATGAAGGACATGGATAGTGTAAACAGACAAGGTCTTTTCCCCAGGATTGGGGAGCACAAAATGAGAGGGCATAGTTTTAAGATGAGAGGGGAAAGATTGAAAAGGGACCTAACGGGCAACATTTTCACGCAGAGGGTAGGTGCATGGATGGAATGAGCTGCCAGAGGAAGTGGTGGAGGCTGGTACAATTGCAATATTTCACAATCATCTGGATGGGTACATGAATAGGAAGCGTTTAGAGGGATATGGGCCAAACGTTGGCAAATGGGACTAAAATTAATTTACAATATCTGATCAGCATGGATGGATTGATCTGATGTGTCTGTTTCCATGCTGTATAACTCTATGACTCTAACTGAAATTTCTATTACTTCAGGAGGAAGGGAAAGGTAAGGAAATGATAGCACTGTTAGGTTTATATCAGTTATGGGAAAGCTAACAGGATTGATCATCAGGGACAGGATTCCTCAGCATGTGGACAAATAAGATAATGAGAAAAAATCATTTTCTGAAGAAGTGCCTCGACCCAAAACGTCAGCATTCCTGCTCCTCTGATGCTGCTTGGCCTGCTGTGTTCATCCAGCTCTACACCTTGTTATCTCAGATGCTCCAGCATCTGCAGTTCCTACTATCCATGAGAAAAAATCAGCAGTGATTTGCAAAAGGTAGGCTGTCTCTGTCTAATTGAATTTTAAAGGATGCAAGCATAAAGGGTGGAAAGAGCACTTCGTTATAGTATTTTTTGTACCTGAGGTTCAGGGGCATGTGATAAAGCTCCTCACAGAAGATTATTAAAAATAATGGTGTACAAAGTTAAGATAACACTATAGATCAATCATTGATTTTCAAAGTAGGAATGAAAGGTATATACAACCAAAGCAAGTGTGGAATCTTTGGAGAAAGAAAGTGTTAACATTTCAAACCCAATATGATTTCTTCAAAAGTTGGGGGGGGGGGGGGGGGTGTTGCAGACAGCTGGAAAGCGATGGGTCTAATGTTAGAGAGAGGGGAGGGTGGCGGAGGAGCTGATAAGGGTGCCTAGAGCATAAAGCAGAGGGGGTGTTAATGGTAGCAAAGAAAAAATACAGATGAAGAGTAGTGTTAATGGCAGGTGTTATTGGCAGAAAATAGTTCAGCTCCGCTGGGAGCAAATCCCTACAAACACACACCAGGATTTGGGAAGGGGTTGTCATCAAACTGGAGTGCATAGATCGTGTTCTGAAGTTGTTGAAATGGAGGCCTGAAGGCTGCCAAGTGCTTAGGTATAAAACGAGCTACTGCTTGTCCAGCTTGTGCTGTGCTTCATTGGAACACTGCAGCAGACCCAGGACAGAAATGCTGGAATGACAGCAGAACGCTGATTGAAATGGCTAGTGACTAGCAGGTCAGAGTCATGCTTGTGAACAGTTCAATGTTGTTTCACAAAATGGTCACCCAGTCTGCATTTGTTCTGAACAGTCAGGAGGAGACTACATTATAAGCAGTGAATACAATAGATCCAATTGCAAGAAGTAGAGATAAACTCTTACTTCACCTGGAATGAGTCTGAAGTATTGGACAGTGAGGAGAGAGAAAATAATGGTGAAGTGTAACGTATTTTGCAGTGGCATGGGAAGCTGCTATGGGGAGTGAAGAGGTGTTGGCAGTGATGGAGGAATGGACCAGGCTGGCACAGAGGGAACAGTCCCTGTGGAATGGTGACAGAAGGTGGGAACTGTGGAGGTGGCATATATGACATAGCACGGCCCTTTGAATGCAACGGTTGGTGCGTTGACATCCTCTTCCTTCACATCTTTCTTAATGACACAAACCCAGCTCATTTCCAGGCCCGGTCACTTCTAACTGAGGGGCACGCAGGTCTTGAAACTTTAGACTCTCTTTGTTTAGATGCTGCCTGACCCGCTGATTCTCTCCAGCTCTTTCAGCTTGCATTTCAGATCTCCAGCATCCGCAGCATTTTGCTTTTTAGAAAGGCATATACTCTGGCAGCTGTGACAACTGGTATTCTGAACTATAAAGGGTGGTTGAAGGTCTCTGTTTTAAGCTATTGTTACTATCTACATAATCAACAAGACTTCAAAGGCCTATGTTCTTAGCATCTTGCTGTATGGCTGTGATAATTTACTGCCATCAAGCAAAAAGCTCTTCAGTTTCCATATTATTGCTGGTGACACATCCTGAGTGTATTCTGCAAGACAAAAATCATTAATACATGCCTCTCAAAGGTTTGTTCCCAAGTGAAACAGCACTAATCAGACAAAGGCAGCATGTATAATGGTTACATACCACAGGACCTCCTGTGTAGTGAGGCAGAAGGGACCAGACAACATGAAGGCCAGACCATGTGAAGGCCCTAAATATTGAGTCTTGCACTTGGGAGTCACTGGCTGATGATAGAGAGAAATGGCGACACCTTGCTACAGCAGATAAGCAAGAGGTGGCAACGTCAAAAGCAATAACCCACAGCATCATTTCGCAGCTTTGTGAGTGTCATCTGTGGCAGTACCTGCATCCCACAAATTTGTCTTCCCAGCCATCAAAACAAAGTGTACCAAAAACACCCCCAATAACATAGATTGTTTGCTGCAGGTCCATCATCTCTTATAGGTGGTAGCAGACCAACGTACTATCATTGTAATGAGCAGGCAGTCCAATGCTCCATCTGCTTCTACACCAGGGGGTACAGGGGGATTGATCATGCATGTTACGTTTTTAGGGACCCTTAAATTTACCGATACAAGTTTCAAGATTGCCTCAAGTAGGAGGCAGAGTATATTCCGTAGATGACAGCAACATGTTACCAAAATATATTATCCGTTCAGTGAGTGGGCAAAACTGTAGCAGAAAGACTACAATGTGGGAAGTGTGACCTCATTCTCTTCCAGTCAGAGAGAGAGAGTACAGAATAGTTTCCTAATGCAAAGAGGCTAAAAATTGCACAGGGACAAAGGTGTCTTGGTAAAATAATATTGAAAATTCACGCACAAGTACAAAAAAAGCTTGAAAAACGCGATTGGAATCTTGGCCTTTACCTCAGAGGTGTTGGTGTGCAAAAAGAATGGAATACAGGTCGATTTCTAGCCACAGTGAAATGACAACAATTTAAAACATTTTACAAATTGGCGTAAAATAAAACTGGAACAACAGTAATTTACCACTAAATTTGTTAAATTCTGACCTGCGGCACCTTTCAGGGGTTATGCTAGGATTTTTTTTTCTCCTGGTACAATATGCTCATCAGTCAATGTCAACATACCTTCCAGTACCATTTTGAATGCTTTTTCTCCTGTTCCCAGCTCATGTGGCGGATACTTCATCAAAATTGTTCCCTAAAGAGCAGAAACAAGGATATATTGATTGAAGCATACGTGATCCTGAAGGGTCAACACAGGGTTTTTGTGGAGAGGACGCTTTCTCTTGCGGGACAATCTAGAAGGAGAGGTCACCTGGTAAAAATCAGGAGGCATCAATTTAAACCAGTGATTAGGCTCTCAAAGGGCTGAGAGTATTTGGTACACTCTTCCTGAACAGGTGGTAGAAGCAGAGTCCTCAAATATATATTTTTTAAGGCAAAAGTGAATGGATTATTCGTAAGCAGGGGGTGAAAGATTATTTGGGGTGGACAGAAAGGTGGATTTGGGGTTACAATCAGATCAGCCATTTTATTGAATAGTAGATATGGCTCAAGGGGCCGAATGACATACTCCTGCTAGTTGTTCATATCCTCTGAATTTGCACAATGACAATTAAATTATTGCTGCTGTGATTTATCATGTGTGGAGCCAGTGTGTACATGTTTAAGATCTGGCTGTTTAGCTCTTGCTTTCTCCAAGGGCTAATAGCAGACTCAAAAGAAGAAAAATTACAGCGGCAGAAGAATTCAAAGCAAGCTTGCAATCATCTTTCAAGTGCAACTAAGATGCTTACAACAATTTGCACATCAAAGGGATCCAGCAACTCTCCTGTAGAGTGTTAAATCACTTACAAGAGCACTGAAACATTTTTCAGGTAATTCAGTTCAATCTGAGGGCATGGACATGACATTGTGGCAATTATATTTAGCGCACGTCTAGGAGAAGGTCGACCACTCTTCCAGGCAAATGTTGTTCATTTGACTTGTGGAGGGCATTGCATTGAGGCAAAGATTTACATTGTGCACCTAATACCAGATGGAGTTTATTACCATCTGCAGCTTTTCAGGGCATAGATTGTTCTTCTGCTAGTTTCTGCTGATTCATCTAGCAATGAGGGCAGGATGCTCTTGGGGTGTCTTTTTTGGTCACCCAGATCAGTTCAAAGGTCAGTTTGTTTTAGTCAGTTGCTCACAGGCGGTCAAAACAGAAGGTTGTTATCTCTGGTCTGCTGGCTAGTCTGGTAATTTGAGGGACGGGGAAATAGGTTCCAGGCAGCAGGGATGCTGCTGTTAGCAGTCTCCAGGTCGTCACAGTTTTGGAAAAGGCCAGAGGAGCTGAAACATTGAGTGGTTCAATGTTGGACAGAGTTACAGTCCAGAATAGGTCACTGATAATGCTGCACCTGAGAAAGAAGCCCACAAACAGTACTGCTTCAGTGAAGCTGAGGAAGACTGGATTTCAGGGAAAGCCAAGAGTAACACCAGTTTAGTGAAGCCCACGGTCTGTGAAAGAACGGGCATCATGCTTGTGTGCAAGTGCTGGGAATCAACCTTGAGAATGAAGGAAGGTAAGGCCTAGGAAAAGAAATTCAACCACCAGCTGGTAAGGCAGCACATGGCAAAGTGGCTCTAAGGGAGCTTCAAAGCTAGATTTTCAGGAGTGAGGAACTGGGACTGCTTACAAAGATGACAAAGCTTTGATGAGATTTGGTGATTCAGGGTCCTCAACACCTGAATGGATTGCTGAAAAATGTATGGGAACTGTCCTGACCAAATGTGCTGTTTGATGTACTCTGTCTGTTGTCTCTCTGGATGGCTCCCTCTAGAACCACCCCAACATTTCCCTTATCCTCCAACTCCAAACCCTCTCCTGACAGCTCAGCCCCCTGACCCGACCTGACTATTCCGATCACCGTGCCAGTCTAATCCAGCCTACTGCCCCTTAACTCACCAACGAGCCTCCTGACCCAATCCACCCTACCTGCCCTCCTGCTACTCTAACCTACCCCATATGAATTCACCTGCCATGTCGCACCTCCTCTCCAGAGATTTTTAAAGAGGCTTTGATCACTTAAGACTCTTTATTTACCCGACTACGATGGCTAGTTCTGTTGAAACAAAAATTCCACGTACTGCCCTTTGCAAGGAGTCCTGTGCTTGGTGAGATTTGCAGGATCCTCCATTGGAAGACGGGCCCAAATAATTGGAGCCAAGAACGTGTGTAACATGCATTGGAATTAGGGGTTCAAACCCTGATTGGAATATTTGGGCTGTTCTGTTTTATGTTGATGAAGGATAAAGCCAGGATGCTGAGAAGCCCATGGCTTCTTTTTGAATAGAGACATGGCCCCTCTAAATTCCAGGTGAGAGGGAAGACGGGGCTTATAATTATTCCTCTTGCTGGAAAGTGCGCCAGATGCACCAAATCAGAAGGTTGCAAGCTGGAAGATTTTAAAAGGTGATACCTTCTGGAGGGGAGGAGTATCTGGCAATGCCTATTAGAAATATATAGCAAGGCCGGAAAAGTCAAACAGCATATTAAAGAAACACATAAAAAGAACCATAAAAAGAATGAACCATAAAAAGATCTGTCTGTTCTAAGCTAACAAGCATGGGGCTGGATGAACACAGCAGGTCAAGCAGCATCATAGGAGCAGGAAAACTTGACGTTTCGGGCCTAGACCCTTCATCAGAAAAATTGTTTTTTATCCATCAAAACTGACTTGGTTTATAAGACTTGCGTTCCTTGCACCTTGTTGTCAGGCTGTGAAACACTGACAGCTATCAAGAAAAGAAGCTCAAATACTGCTACCTTTACTGTCTGCAGCATATCTTGGACACAGCCTGGCAGAACTCTCAAAGGCAAGCGTGGGTACTGATCAAACAGAAACATCTATGTTGACTTGGATATGTAGGCAGAATGGAAGATAATGATATATCCAAGGACTCTCTGTACAGTGAGGTATTTGGAGCCAGAGGACCAGTAGGTGCTCAGATTTCCATTTCAAGGATGTTTACAAGCACGGCAGGGCCCTAAACATCAATTACCTCACGTGGCGGTCACCAGTTGATGACAGAATAGCAACACCTCGTGTGGGCTGGCAGGCACCATCGAGATGACCTGGTTTGGCACAGCAGCGGTGCCAAAAACAAGCACCAACATTACTTGGCAGCTTCGTGTGTGACACTTAAAGAATTGATCTCTCAGCTTTCACAGCCACCAGCTAAAGAGCAACAAAGACAGCCCCTGCCATCTGAAACATCTCTGTTTGTTGCCCGTCCATCACTTCTCTTGGATGGAAGGATGCCAACAAATCTGATCTGTTACAACTGGAAGAGAACTTTCAAGCTGTTGCAGTTTGTCAATGTAAATTTAGATTCTCCACCTCAGAATCTTTTTCCTGGCACAGTAGATGTTTGTTAAAGCCGCACTTTGACAGTACAGAGGTCCCAAATGTTTTCCTCAATTCTAACATTCCTGCTGAAATCCTCTTTACCAGCACACTCTGTTCTAATGAATATGTACAGAAGAAATAAGGCGGCAAACCCAGTGGGACACCATCAATGACTCGACAATTTTCTGCAGTGAACTCCATATAGTTGACTTTGTCGACCGAGAAGGAAGTAGTTCCTAGACATTAATCTATAAAACTACTGGAAACATGAAGCATGCAGAGATGTGAAAGCTTATAACTTCTCCAGTGCAGTCATGTCTTCCCCTCTTTTCAACAGTCTGTTGGGTCATTAACAGCCAGAATGTATTTGAGCAATCTGCTGCTGACGGACCAATTCAAATGCTGCCCAGAAAGGTTTACTTCGGAAACATATGGCCACACTTTCTCAATATGAATATTTATTTAATGCAAATGTCATTACCATATCCCATGTCAGCGCAATGTTCTTCCTCAGAGCGCAGTCCCCATTTAATCCAGAATAAACAAACCTTGTGAGGCTGGCCAGCAGCAGTTATTTTAGTCTGAATGTTACATCTGTTGGAAGCTCTGCACAGCACCGTGGAAGTTTCACAGAATTAAAAAACTCGATATAACTATAAGTCTTTGCTGAGTGTGCAAAAGAAGCCAGTTTCGTGTTTCTACATGGCTCTGTGGCTTTCACCATGATTTGTTGTGTTACCAATCCAGTCCAAAGACTGGAACTTGTGGACGACCTTTGCTGGTGGAAGATGTTTGATGCAGACGTGGAGGGATTCTTCTTCTATCTCCAGGTTAATAGGAAACACTGGGGCCACCATCTTCACAATTATGAAGTTTTTATACAACTCAGGCGTCCAAAGGATGATCAGATTTCAGACAGTTTGGTCCATTCTTTCCATCGTGTAGATCTCTAGACAGTATGTCTTGGCAACAAGTCTAATTCTTAGCAAAATGACCATATTTCTGAAATCCATTCGAAAATTTACCTCCTACAGCACATAACAGCAAAACGGCACACTGGCATTTTGTTATCATTCAGCCTTGGCTAGATATTGTTAACAATGCCAGTAATTATTGCCCATTCCTAATTCCCCTTGAGAGGGGTGTGATGATTTTCCTCCCGCAACACTAATTGCGGTGATGAAAGGACTCCCACATTATTGTTCGTGTTCAAAGACTTCGACCCAACAGCTACAGCATCTCGCTGGTGAGAATGCTTGAAGGATATTGGGAAAAGCACTTGGCCTTCTATAGAATAGAATCATAGAATCCCTACAGTGTGGAAACAGGCCCTTCGGCCCAACAAGTCCACACCGAACCTCAAAGCATCCCACCCAGACCCACCCCGCTATAACCCACCTAAGATACACATCCCTGAACACAACGGGCAATTTAGCATGGCCACTCCATCTAACATGCACATCTTTGGACTGTGGGAGGAAACCGGATCATCCGGAGGAAACCCACGCAGACACCGGGAGAACGTGCAAACTCCACGCAGACAGTCGCCCGAGGGTGGAATCGAACCTGGGTCCCTGGCGCTGTGAGGCAGCAGTGCTAACCACTGAGCCGGCAAAAAGAGTGGTTGCATGCTTTGGAGAGTTTTGCCCAGGAAATCTTGGAAACTCACTGCATCCTGAACATGAAGCATACTGTAGCCACTGTGCCATGATAACAAAAGGTTGGATGTATCGCATCGTTCATGAGTTGACAATCAATTAGAGTGATTAGATAGTCAAACTGTCACCCCTCTTAATCAGCACTGGACACAACAGGTCAAGTTGAGATCATGCTGTGATGATTTTGGAAAAGACCCAAAAGTAATGTCACTGAAAAAAGTGGAATGTCTCTGTTCTGTAAACAGGCTCCTTGCCTAACACTTGTATGGTGCATGCTTTATGCCACTTGCCCATCCAGGCTTGGATAGGATCCTGCTCTTACTCTTTATAAACATTACATGCTTCATTACCGTAGTAAATAACTGAAGATGGCTAGGCCCAAAAAATTCTTGCAGAAGCAACTGAGCTTCTACAACTACATCGATCTCCCTCCATCCACTGGGCAGTGTTCCCTGGCAGTTCTAATTGGATTCCCATTGTTTCATTTTGTAAGATCTTCCAAAGAGACAAAACGGATGTAAAGTCAAGGAGAGTCAGATTATGAACAGTGCTAAAAAGTGCGGTCAGACAGCTGCATTTTAATGGTCTTGAAGTTACTTTGGTGAGGACACTTTTAGAATACTACATTTAATTCTGCTCTCCCTGCTAAAGGAAAGATGTTGTTAAACTTGAAAGAGTGCAGAAAGATTTACAAGAACCTTGCTTCTTTGAGTTATAGGGAGAGGCTGAATCAGCTGCGGCCATTTCTTCCCTGGATCATCGGAAGCTGAGGTGTGACCTTATGCAGGTTTATAAAATCATGAGGAGCATGGTTAGGGTGAATGGCCAAGGTCTTTTGCCCAAGCTGGGGGAGTCCAAAACTAGAGGGCATAGATTTAAGGTAGGACGGGAAAGATTTAAAAAGGACCTGAGGGTCAGCTTTTTCACACAGAACGTGGTGCATGTATGGAACGAGTTGCCAGAGGCCGGTACAATTACTTTAAAAGGCATCTGGATGGGTACATGAATAGGAAGAGTTTGGAGGGATATGGGCCAAATGCTGGCAAATGGGACTTAGTCAGTTCAGGATATCTGGGCAGTGCGGACAAGTTAGACTGAAGGGCCACTTCTATGCTGTATAACTACTTAACTCTACCAGAGAGAGAGGGATTTCACGGCTGAATTACACACCGGGACACCTGTGAGTGAGTGAGTGAGTGAGTGGAGAAGAGGAAGAGGCGGATGGAATAATCCATGGGCAATCTCGATAGAAAGGGTTGAAATCAGAGTAACTGGGAATTTGTAAGTGGATTGCAGGATTGGAGAGGTTTCACAGAAGCAGGCAGCTCTTGAAAATTTAGATACAAGGAAGAGACTTTCAAATTAAAAGACACAAGGTCCCAGCAGCCAATGTAGATGAGCAAGAACATGGAAAATACAGAAAAGTCCCTTGGTATGGAACAGCCTTTCAGTTGAATTGAGATCTTTGGAAAGTACACCATTTGATCATGACCAGAGGTGCGTGGGACCACTGAATCGGGAACTTGCAACAGGATGGATGAGGATTTTAGAAAAGACGAGCTGAGGCTGGGTGTAAGTCAGGTGATGTTGCAGAGGATAAAGGGTCTGAAGTTCATCCCAATGACAACTAACTGACCAAAAGTGAACAATCTACTTAGCCATTATCTTAGGCTGAAGAAGGGGATGTTTGGAAAGTACAAGATTTTTGACAGAAGCGGAGGACAAGGCATTCTCAACATTCAGTTGCAGTTACACACAAGGCTGCGTGTTGGACATGCGATCTCATAACACGGAAGCTGTGGAATATCAAAAGGTCGGTGGTAAATTACATATTATATTGTATAAAAATATTCAACATCTAAGACAGATGGAGAAACGAGGTTCGAGAACAGATCCGCAAAAATGGCCATATTGACAATATTGTTTTACTTATAACATCAGAGGACACAGTACAAAATGTTGTCAAGTGACCAGGGACCCTAAATTGGACATTCTGAATTAACCCGCAGCCGGAGAAATCAGGTCCGACAGAGAATTGGCCAAACTCAACAGCAGCCAGCAGTTACTGGCTACTGAGAACAGTGGAAACCAAGGAAAAAGGTTCGGGGGAACCAGTTAAAACCAGCCTGACAGTTGTGTATTGGAGAAGTATCGATCAGACTTTCTGGCTCCTCAACCTCCAACCTGTGCCTGACATTGTGCACTTTATACCGTCCCAGCATGGCAATAGTGAAGGGTGTTCGTGCAACCCCACTGGATGCTTTGATTGGCCAAGGGGGTCATGAGTGCCAAAGGCCACAGATCGTTTGGGAAGGCCCAGGTGAGGGGAGGAATAAAACACACATCTGGAAGCCATCCCCTCAGCGAGGACTCAAAGCAAGACTCAGGCAGAAGCATTTACGGCAGCCTGGTGGTCTTCCAGAACTGAATTCCATATCCCTTTGTCCACCTCCCCGAAAGAGAGCTTGGGTAAAGTCTTTTAAATACATAAACAGGTCGAAGTGTCCAAAGCACAGACAACGAAAATTAAACGAGACTTCTTTAAAAATAGAGATAAAATGAAGTCAAGACTAGCTTCGCCTGCAAAATCCAAAATTTCAAATATCTGTATTTAATCACTGTCAAGGGTCAAACTCTGTGCTGGCTCATAGCACAGCAATTTGTTTAAGAAAGTTAGCAGAGTTTTACGCATCCATCACGTCAACATGACGTGCTATCTTTATTATCTAGTAGATGTAGACTCAGGCTGTCATTTCAGCCAAAATGGTTTTACCGACATGATTTGCTGAAACCAAAATTACCAAACCATCAACGAATGCAAAAAGATTACGTTAAGAATGAAGCTAATTTACCCATTAAATATTGTCGTATGCTTGAGATGCTTAATCTATTTAAGGCAAAAGTGCGTCATAAATCTGCACGACTGATTTCAGGTGTTCAAGATTCATAACTAGCACTTTTTTTTGATGAAACTGGAATTTCAGTCATTTGCATAACAATTGTTCTGAGGGTTCGAGCATACTCAGCCAAGACCCAGAGAGATGGGGACAGAACTTACCTCAACATACTTATCGTCATAGGCAGAAAACAACTGTAGCTTTTCAAATTCAATCCGTTGCGTGAGACTGGGAAATTGTGCTTCAATGGGACCATCAGACTCTCTCAGCTGCTGAAAAGGCATGGTCAATCCTACTGACTAAGAGAAAATGAAGTCAAATTTAAAGTACATCAGTACAGACTATTCATGAATAGATTTAGGAATAACTCAGCAACAAAATACATTAGGTACAAACAGGACAAAAACAAATACTCTATGTGTACCCATAATTCCATCTGATGAACCCAGACATGAAACATCCAAATACATGAAGTGCGTCCCATTGATAAACATAAACAGAAGTTGCCATCAGTTCCATTGCAAAATCCAAAAGAACCTTCAATTTCTGAAGAAGGGTCCCGACCCGAAACATCAACTTTCCTGCTCCTCTGATGTTGCCTGGCCTGCTTTGTTCCTCCAGCTCCACGCTGTGTTGTCTCTGACTCCAGCATCTGCAGTTCTTGCTATCTCTTCAATCATACTCTGTTTTGCTTCCTCTCAAATACAGTGACACAATTTTTTAGGTAAAACAAATTGTAGAATTTTGAAACTTTCCAAAGGCTGGGGACATTGGAATAGTTGGAGCTTTCAAGATTGAGATCGAAAGATTTTTGTTAGCTATATATACCAAGAAATACAGAGCAAAGCAGGTGAGATGGAGCAAAGATGCACACCGGCCAACAAAATACATGAACAGCAGCTGAAGAGCCCAATGGCATTTGTAACACTTATTAGATGTGGATCAATCAAATTCACAACACCCTGGCTTGACAATTCAAGGAGTTTATCCCACAAGTAGGCAAGTCGTACAGCAGAGAAAGGTCCAAGGTTTGATCCTTGACCACGTTGAGGGAGTTGAACAAAGCCAGCTTCTGTTGTAAGGAATGTTTGTTGTAAGGGAAGTTAATCTCCATGTCCATAGGCTAGGGAAGTGGGGAAAGACAAAAATCAGGCACGTCTTGACCCATCAAGATGTATGGCCCCCACTATAAATGGTGAGAGTGGGCACTAGACATGACACATCACTTCTTCCCTCGAGCAACAAATGCTCACTAACACTAAGAAGGTGAATAAAGACCAGTTCCTGAACAGATTAAAGAACCATTCAGTACCTGTGGAATTGGATCCTAATAGATTTAGGCAGCATATTTTATGACCCCAGGGCATCCTAAAGCACTCCACAGCCAATTAAATACTTCTGAAGTACAGCTATTGCTGTAACATCAGAGATAGTAGGAACTGCCGATGCTGGAGAATCTGAGATAACAAGGTGTAGAGCTGGAGGAACACAGCAGGCCAAGCAGCATCAGAGGAGCAGGAAAGCTGACGTTTCGTGCCTAGACCCTTCTTCAGAAAGGTCTGTTTAGTATTGTTTGCAGAATAAATAGTGGACAGGGCATGGCAAAACCACTCTTGTTCTTCATCAAAGCAGGCCAGCCAAAGTGACACATCTTTAATTGGGTGGGATCATTTACATTTAGCAGAGCGGAGAGGTGGGACCTCGAGTGAAGATCTGGTACTGCAGAGTTCCCAGCTCCATACCGCACTGGAACAAGAGATTAGGTTTTGTGCTCAATCCTTTGAAGTCGAAATTCCACCCATAATGTTCTGTCACAGAGCCATGAATGTTGTCATTAAACCACAGCAAAAACAGAGTGACACAGGGCGGTGGAATGGAAGGGGCAGGGCAGAAGTTACTTTGCCTATAGCTGCACAGTGCAGCGAGGAGGAGAGACTGGAACTACTGCAGCGTAAATAATAAACAAGATCAGTGCTTTAACAGTTAAAACTAGAAATGAAGTATAATTAGACATCTTCCTCTGCCCCACCACAAGCTCTGATTGCTAGGTGCCTCCAACTGAGAGAACAATCTAAGTAACAGTACGTGCACCTTGCTGGTCCTGATGACAGCTTACTGCTTGATGAAACAGCCAGGATGAGGTGAAGACCACCAACAGAATAACCAAGGGCATTTCTGGGGTTATTACAATCAGTACTGAACCAGAAGCAAGCAATCATCTGCCTCCTCCAGGTTGTGTTTACAAAAAGAGAACCTTAGTTTTTGTAAATGGAATATTTTGTTATTGCTCATCTTACATGAGAAAGTAATCCACTGTAACACACTGAAATCTCACACACTGTTCACCGAGAACCTACTAAAACGGCGCTATCTCTTTAAAATGCTTGAACAGAAAATAAAGAGGTTGCGCAGAAATGTGGACCATTTTCAGTGTGACAACAAGCTAGAAATATTTAATATCGTTAATTTATGTCATTACGATTGTATATGTAGCTAATTATAGTTTAAGAATGGGGAGGTCATGTTGCGGCTGTACAGGACATTGGTGAGGCCACTTTTAGAATATGGTGTTCAGTTCTGGTCTCCCTGCGACAGAAAGGATGTTGTGAAGCTTGAAAGGGTTCGGAAAAAAATTACAAGGACGTTGCCAGGGTTGGGGGGTTTGAGCTATAGAGAGAGGCTGAATAGACTGGGGTGATTGTCCCTGGAGCGTTAGAGGCTGAGGGATGACCTTATAGGAAGTTTATAAAATCTTGAGGGGCATGGATAAGGTGATTAGCCAAGGTCTTTTCCCCAGGGTAGGGGGGTCCAAAACTAGAGGGCGTACCTTTAAGGTGAGAGGGGCAAGATTTAAAAAGGGACCTAAGGGGCAACTTTTTCACGGTGAGTGGTGCGTATATGGAACGAACTGCCAGCGGAGGTGGTGGAGGCTGGTACAATTACAACATTTAAAAGGCATCTGGATGGGTATATGAATAGGAAGGGTTTACAGGGATATGGGCCAAATGCTGGCAAATGGGACTAGACTTATTTAGGATATCTGGTTGGCATGGACAAGTTGGACTGCAGGGTCTATTTCTCTGCTGTACGGCTCTATGACTCTATAATAAATCCTTCTCACACTAAATCAGCACTTTCGGTTCCCATTACAAATTTTCACCATGCTGTCTCCTCATAAGTATAGTTTGACAATTATTTTATTTGAAGGTCTACCTTCTAAGTGAAGCAGATTGCGATGAACACAACAAACTGCTTTGTTTGAGACATTGCCTATTTCCAACTATAATCAGAAACTTTAAAAGACCCGAGTTGGGACAAGAGCAGCAGGTCCCCCGACCCTTGCAGTTTGCCGAAGGATTAGCAGGCTGTACAGATGGCGTGAAAACACCAATTGGAAAGTAGTTAACAGAAGCCCTGCAGTACTCAGCAATCCACAGCAAGCATCCGAATTTGTATAGTTCACATACCTAGAGGTAATGCAAAACAAATTCTGCACTACACTAGTAAAACTAAAATGAATCTGACTCTGGGCCATCTTCCAAGAGATGAAGAAACAGGTTTTGTGACCTGGCAGTGTACAGTTATATACAATCGGGAGGAAAAACAAGGAGGTAACACACAGAATTCACAAAACCCTGCCACACAGGAGGCCACTTCGTCTATTGCAACTGTGCCAGCTTGTACGAAAGAACTATCCAATTAGCTCCACACTGTTATTTTCCATAGTTCTGAAATGTTTTCTTTTTCCAATATTTATCTGACTCCTTTACAAAAGTTGCAATCAAAGCTGTTTCTCCCACTTCCAGGATATGAAATCCAAATCCAAACGGTACACCTCATAAAAGAAAATTCTCTTCTCCCCTCTCATATTTAATTCTGGCTCACTCTGGCAGTGGAAACAGTTGCTCCTTATCTGCCCTATAAAAACTGTCCTCATGGTTTTTTGAAATGCTCTTATTAAATCTGTCTTTCAGTTAAACGGAGAACATTCACAGCTTCTCCAGTCAATTAGTCTATCTACAGGTCCTTCAACCCTCTTATCATTATAGGTTAATCCTCTGTGCTCCTTCTCCAAGGTATTGCATTATGGAGTGTGATGCAGGACTTGTTCTAAATCCTCTCCTCCTCATAAAAATAAGCATCGACATGACCGACCAGAAACAAACTGTAGGTAGGTAGGAGTCTGTGACCTTGGTTTATTATTGTATACCCCAAGATCATAGAAGCTGCTTTATCCAATGCCTTTGTTTTAAATTTCAAAAATATACTTTATTCATAAAAATATCTTTGTACACGTCTACAGTCACAAAGGCAGTTTGATTCTTTACAGAAGCATATGGAGAAACAAACAAACATTGGAGTTTGACTCTATCCAGCAAACAAAAGAAGGGCATTTCTTAGTTAAAAAACAAAAGAACTGTGGATGCTGTAAATCAGGAACAAAAACAGAAGTTGCTGGAAAAGCTCAGCAGGTCTGGCAGCACCTGTGAAGGGAAAAACAGAGTTAACTTTTCGGGTCCGGTGACCCTTCCTCAGAACTCTGTTTTTCCCTTCGCAGATGCTGCCAGGCCTGTTGTGCTTTTCCAGCAACTTTGTTTTTGTTCCGGCATTTCTTTCTTGTCCAGGGTTGAACTTGGGAGGGGTGGTCCAATAATTGAACGTATCCCCATTTAACTTCAGCAGAAAGGCCTTAGACTGCATTGGTGGCAAGGGGAACGAATGCTGAAGGTGGTGAACGGGCACCAATCAAGCAGGCTGTTCTGGCTTAGATGTTGTTGAGCAACTTCAGTGTTGTTGGAGCTGCACCCATTCAGCTAAGTGGGGAGTATTTCATCATACTCCTGCTTTATAGATGGCAGACAGGCTCTGGCGATTCTGGGGTTGAGTTACCTCAAAATTCCCAGCCCCTCATGTGCTCTTGAGAGATTAATGTCCAAGAGGGAGAAAAAAAAATCCACAGGAACATATCAGAACAGTGACCATGCCCTACAATCTCCAACACAGAGAGAAGAAAAGCTTGAAATAGTAGTGTGAACATCTATCATCTCCAGCTTTCTTCAGGCTCAGGTGATGCCAGGAGCCTGTGTCTGACCAGAAGTAGTTCAATCCCCAGGAGGTCTGATACTAATGATACAATGTGGTGGATTGCAAAATAAAACCATTATATTACCACACAGGTGGAAGAGTTTAGAGATGTAGCTCAACCATTAAAACAAATAAACTCTGCTCCACTGAACAGTTACAACAAAGCCCTGACACTGAGAAACCCTTTACAGAAAGGCAGAACCAATTAATTTTCTTCAACTGCAGAAAAAAAATTGGATTTGTCGAGATGTACACATCACAGTTTATAGGTTTCCTTTTAATCATGAAATCTTACTGAAGATTTAATCATGGAACTTTACTGGAGATTTTCAGATATGCCACTCGATCAGTGAATAGATTTTGGGTCCCATGAACGTTTTTCTTTCTCACACGTTCCCATCAATCCTGTCAGCATTTATATTCCATCTGTAGCTATACACAAAGGAAGAGGAACATGCATCTTTATGAAAAAACATACTGTGCCGTTCTGACAGGCTTCTATTACAACAAAATCTTTTGACATTTCTTTCTCAACCAACTTCATCAAAACCAATCAATTATCTCACAGATGTCCAGAGCCTTGATAAGTATACCTTGGTTTCTTGACATTGCAACAATGATTCATTATTGTTTCAATCAGGGATGCCAAGAGGATATAATATAGAATCACAGAATCCCCACAGTGTGGAAGCAAGCCATTCGGCCCTTCACGTCTGTACCGACCCTCCAAAGAGCATCCCACGCAGCACCAACCCCTACCCGATCCCTGTAACCCTGCATTTCCCCACTTAACCTACGTATCCCTGGGCACTATGTACGATTCAGCATGGCCAAACCACCTAACCTGCACGTTTCTGGACTGTGGGCAGAAACCGCAGACATAGGGAGAATGTACAAACTCTGCACAATTAAGTTATTGAGGGGAGTTCATTTGTTCTTTGCTTTTCCTCCATCAGAAGCATAATACATTAGTGCAGGAGCAATGTTTGCTGACACCCACAAGTCAAACTAGCTCAAAAAACATTCTTTCTGAAGAGATGAGGAGCTTGTTTTTTAGGGTATATTATGGAGAAAAAGTACTGGGAAGGGAAAATATACAAATCGCATTGTGATCCTCTACTGTTCAGAGGTGTTCTTTGAGGAATAGGGAATCTTCACTGCTACTTATCAGATATTGCAATCCCACTTGATTGCAAACAGTTGCTATCTGACCATAAATCACAAGTCCCCAGGGTACGCTTCATTCCATGTCATAAATTCTGAGTTGTCACTTCATAAATTAGCCTGCAAGAGAAAGAGTTTGCGAACCACAGAATTATAGTGTGGCGTCAGACAACCCAGCGTCAGTGCGGTATACAGGGTAGTGTCCTTGGCTGAAGGAACTACAATTCGCTGCAAGACAAGATCAATTGCACAGAACTAAACTATCACACAATTAGTTAACCACAGCAACCAGAAAAGAATTCAAACTCTACACCGGCTCAACACATCCCAAGATTCAGCACTGAAACAACCCACGACCGCATGCAGCAAAATCTGGACAACACCCAGACTTGGGCTAACAAAAGCAAGTAACATCTGTGCCACTCAAGTGCCAGGAAACAGCCATCTCAGACAAGAGAAATTCTTATTATCTCCCCTTAAATTCAATTTCATTACCATCACTGAATCCCCTACGATCGACAGCTCAGGGGTTAACATTGACCAGAAACTGAATGGACAAACCTCATTAATACTGTGGTTACAAGAGCAGCTTAGAGACTTGGAATTCTGCAGTGAATAACTCATCTCCTAACTCCCAAAATATGTCCACTATTGCCAAGGAATAGGTCAGGAGTGTGACAGAATAAACTCCACTTGCCTGGACGGGTGCAGCTCCAACAACTCTCCAAAAGGTTCACACCATCCAGAACAAAGCAGCCCGCTTGATTGGCACCACGTCCGCAAACGTTCATTCCTTCCACTACAGGGGTAGAAGTGTGTGCCATCTGCAAAATGGACTGCAGAAATTCTCTAAGGATGGTTAGGTAGCATATTCCAAGGCCATGACCACTGTCATCTAAAAGGACAACACAGGAGCAGATACATGGAAACACCTCCCTCCGCAAGTTCTGCTTAAAACTTCTCAGCATCCTGATTTGGATCTATCATTGTTCCTTTACTGCTGATGGGTTAAATTCATGGAATTCCCTTCCCAGCAGCACTGCAGTACACCGACGCCCCAAGGATTGCAGTGGTTCGTGAAGGCACCTCACCTTGTCAAGGGCAATTGGGGATGGGCATTAAATGCTGGTCTTGCTTGCCATGTTCGCATCCCATGAGAAAACAATTTAAAACAATCTTTTAAGGCATATTTTAGCTGCTGCCATGTAGAAACATAGGGTAGGTGAATTGTTATAATGAACAGCACAAGGATAAAGTCTTATGTTGAGAGGAGACACATTTCATTTCAGTTACCAGTCATGTAGGCTGTGTTTCTATTCAGTACTCCAGCACAAGAACACCCATCAAGATTTTAACCACAGACAGAAGCTACAATTGTTACTGGAAACTTGATCTACAGACAGAACAAGGAGTCCACATCAACAACCTGAATTGAGTCATCATGTGGCAACATATCTAATGTCAGATTTAGAAACAACTTAAATGACAAGCAGCTTGTGCAGCAGATGTGTTAACTGGTTGGAGTTGGGGAGGGGTGGCTAAGGTGGTCTGCTCGAAACAACCTCAGGAACTGCACTGGATATTATTTAGATAGCGACTAAGGTAACCACGGTTTATGGCATGTGAAAAGTGGTGATGGAAGGAATATAATAAAAGATGCTGGAATGATCATGGTTGTGTGTCGTGGGTTACGAATGCTGCTTACCTAAACCATTCTTAACTTAATTCACTTTACGAGAAAGGATAGATAAAGCACAACAACATCTGCACATGATTGTGCACGATTCGAGAAGCAGGTCACACCTTTGAGTAGTACCTGGACAGACAACTCTGAAAATAGACAGACATAGGAGTCAAGCTGAGTTTCAATAACATTTCATCCTTGCTTTCTGTCAAGTGAGCTGGATAGATTCACTTGTGAGGTTTTTTTTTTGATTATATGAGTCTGCTGCAAGTTTCTCAAGTACCAGGGGGTGGGAGGGGGAGTCAATTTTGCTGAGGTGATTACTGATGATCTAAGTGGTTGACTGCTGGGTCCATTTTTAACAACGTTTTATTCCCCCCTCCCCACACACCCTCCCATCCCCCAAGCAGGAGGCTCGACAATGCAATTCACTTCATCAGATGTTTCAATTCCTGAACTTAATCACTGTCTTTTAGACCATCAGATATTATAATCAGCAGCACCTCTTCAGAGAACCCGTCAAAAATAATTTTGCTTGTGCAGTGTCTCTACAGGGAAGGAAGAAAGACATAGCAAAGAAAAGCAGCCTTGCTTCTGGGAGTAAAAAGCCAACATAAGGAGAGTGAAAACTGCACTCACCCACTCCCTGCTCTCCCAACTACACAGAAGATGTGGCCTCCTTGAACATAGTAAACCCAGCTCTCCTTCCAGCCTCACTATATCTTGGATGTCTGCTTTAATTATATACCATTCAACTCAACACTGGTTAGCTTCATACAGAAGTGTCCCCCTCAAGCACAAAATACAAATCATCGATATGCTGGAGGAAAGACACAATCAAACGATGACGCTTTTATATAAACAGAAATTGCTGGAGAAACTCAGCAGGTCTGGCGGCATCTGTGGAGTGAGAAACAGAGTTAATGTTTCACATCCAACATGACTTACTCAAGGAGGAGTCATGACACCTTTGTTTACAATTTACATAGATGATTTGGAGTTGGGGACTAAGTGTGGTGTATCAAAATTTGCAGATGACACTAAGGTGAGTGGTAGAGCAAAGTGTGCAGAAGACACAAAGTCTGCAGAGGGATATAGATAGTCTAAGTGAATGGGCAAAGGTCTGGCAGATGGAGTACAATGTTGATAAGTGTGAGGTCATCCATTTTGGTGGGAATAACAGCAAAATGGACAATGTCCTAAATGGCAAAAAATTGCAGCCCGCTGCTGTGCAGAGGGACTTGGGTGTCCTTGTACATGAATCGCTAAAAGTAGGATTTCAGGTGCAGCAGGTAATTAAAAAGGCAAATGGATTTTTGTCTGTCATCGCTTGAGGGATGGAGTTTAAAAACAGGGAGGCTATGTTGCAGCTGTATAGGGTCTTGGTGAGGCCACACCTGGAGTAGTGTGTGCAGTTTTGGTCTCCTTACTTGAGAAGGGGTACACTAGCACTGGAGGGGGTGCAGGGGAGATTCACTCGGTTGATTCCAGAGTTGAGAGGGTTGGATTATGAGGAGAGACTGAGATTATACTCATTGGAATTCAGAAGAATGAGGGGAGATCTTATAGAAACATATAAGATTATGAAGGGAATAGATAAGGTGGAGGCAGGGAGGCTCTTTCCGCTAGCAGGACTAGAGGGCATCGCCTGAAAATACAGGGAAGCAGATGTAGGACTGAGGTCAGGAGAAACTTCTTCACCCAAATGGTTGTGAATCTGTGGAATTCCCTGCCCAGTGAAGCAGTTGAAGCTACCTCGCTGAATGTTTTTAAGGCAAGGCTAGATAAATTTTTGAACAGTAAAGGAATTAAGGGTTACGGTGAGCGGGAGGGTAAGTGGAGCTGAGTCTCAAAAAGATCAGCCATGATCTTATTAAATGGTGGGGCAGGCTCGAGGGGCCAGATGGCCTACTCCTGCTCCTAGTTCTTATGTTCTTACGTTCTTAATGTTGTGCCAATACACATGGGGTAAAGAATAATCATCACCCACGACCACTACAAATTAGTATTGCTGCACTCTCCATAGAGACTCGTAACCTTAATATCATCTTCTATTTATTAGCTAAAAAAAGTTTGACAAGAAAAAAAAAAATTCCAAGTTTTAAAACTTTTACTGCAACATATTATTAAAAACAAAACTGGGTAAACAAGAGTTTCTTTCTGTAGCAAACCTTTATTTTAAAATCTACAAAATGGCTTTTCTCTTTTCTACTTATCACCCATCACACTCTCCATGGAATTATATTCCTTTTAGCAAATGCTTAGGGTTGTTCCTGGCTTCATATGGTTTTGTGTATCTCTGTTTCACTAAACAGTAATTTCAAGTGACTGTGTCCAGTTGCTTTCCTCTGCTTTCAGAAAGCTCCTACCTGCAAATCCTGCTGTGATGATTTTCTTTCTCTTCCCAGATCAAATATCTCAGAAACCTCCTGCAATCCTAAGAAATCTGCAGAATATATCTTTTTGACCAAAGACCAACACCTTCCAGGATCCAAATGCAGAAAACTCACAACTAAGAGATAGCAAGGACGCCAAATGCTGGAAGTCAGAGTCAATACTGTGTGGAGCTGGAGGAACACAGTAGGTCAGGCAGCATCAGAAACATCGACTGTCCTGCTCTTCTGATGCTGCCTGACCCGCTGTGTTCCTCCAGCTCCACACTGCATCGGCAATAATTCACAAAGTCCTTTGTCCTGCTAACCACGTAGAACAGCTGGCTACCTGACTGAGATTCATTAACACATTGAGAAGCTTGCAACTTGAGCTCAAAAATGACTTCATTTGCCTTCTTCTCCACGGCAATGTGAAACACTTGTGTTCAGGAAGGAATTCTGATCAGCTATTCTGCACACCAACTTTCTTGCACCTTGGTAATAAGATGATCAATTACAACAAAAATGTTGACATGCCAACACATACAACACGTTTCTGGGACTTAGGGAGGCTCCTAATCTATTCTTGCTGAACTGAGGGAAACAAGGTGATTCTTGAACATACAGTGTGGAGCTGGAGGAACACAGCAGGCCAGGTGCATCAGAGGAGCAGGAAAGCTGACGTTTCGGGTTGGGGCCCTTCTTCAGAAAATGAACTAATAGAAAAACAAAAGTGTTGAAAGAGAGGGAAAAGCAAGATGAGTGATGAAAGAGAAACTTCGACATTTGCAGCAATCTCCTGATATATGGACAGTGCATGTATTTTAGAGGGAAGCTTAGAGACAAACTCTGCACTTCAAGAGATAGTACACACAATTAACTTGCAACTAGGGTAGGAGACAAGATCGAGGGCAGGAGACATGTTGTGCTTGGAGACACTGAGCAAGTGTAGGCATTTTGGTCACATAGATCTCAAACAGCATCCTGCAACATGAGGAAATTTCTCATATTTGTTCCACCAGTTTCTCAATAGTAAGGCAGAATGAAATGCATTCAGTTCTCTCTGCCTACAGAAGGTCAGTTACCTGGCTCAGTTCTGTAAGACTGGCCAGCAAACAGAGAGCTATTTCAAGTGGTTGACACCTAAAGATCAATAACCACGATCACTTCCACAGCTAGCACCAATAGAGTTTCTCCCTGCTCCGAGGCTGCAGTGCTAGCTGTTTCAAATGGCAGATTTCAATGAGTACCATCTACGTAAGACAGTTATTTGAGAGCTGTGCTCCATTAAGACCATGGATAAATATGGCCTCTCCGGAGTGCCCTTCTCTCCATTCTCCATCCTCCTCCTCCTTTGATCAGTTTGCCCTTCTCTGTAACACCTTCACTCCTTCCTGTCAACATGATACCCAGATAGGCTGCAATTATTCACCCACATGTGGGTGAAGTGCTCTAATCAGAAGATGGTCTCAAGTTAGCACCATGTCTTCAGAATGTGTCATGCCTCTCCATATCAACTTTAGCCACTTCCAGTAGTAGCAAACACCTCAAACTTAGCAACCAGTAACTAACCCCAAAGTATTTGATTCCCCTTAAAAGCTGATAGGCCTGGCAGGGCTAAGATTCTGCTGAACACAGGTCAAAAAAGGAAGTGCAGACAACAAATTAAATGTCACAAAATTAAAGCCAAGTACTGCAGACGCTGGAGATCTGAAACAAAAACAGAAGGTGCTGCAGCATCTGTGGGGAGAGAAACAGGGTTAATGTTTTGTGTTCGTTATTCCACAAGTTGTAGAAACATTGACTGTTTTTCTCTCCTCAGATCTTGCCAGGCCTGCTAAGTTTCTCCAGCACTTTGTGTTTCTTTAAGACCAATGTTAAACGCTGACTGACACCTCGCTCTACCAACTTGGCACTCTATCGGCACACACTCTATCAGTGCCCATCAGCGCCCTCATCCAAAAACCAACCAGTCTAACCAGATGCTTATGTGTGCACCTGACACAGGGAATCACCATGGAATCAAAGCAGCATGGCCAGAAACAGAAGGGCTCAGCACAAACAAACTTTGAAACAGGAGATTCTTCTCATGTCCACTATTTTTCTGTACTTACAGTGAAGAAAACACAAACAGTGCAGTAGGATGCAAGTCTCACTCACCTACAAATACAGCTTATTAAAGTCAGAGAACATCAGAACCGTACCGTACGCTCCCAAAAGCATTACTTGAATTGGACTGATTCTAACGGTTTAAAAAAAATTTTGGATTCAAAAGAGCAGCAATGCTTAAGGTGTTGGGGTGAAATTTCTTTCTCCGCAATCTAAATGAGCCAGTTCCTTCTAGGGGTTGGAAACGGAAGGAATTTAGTATGAAAGCTTTTATACACCGGTATCCACAAGTGAATTCCAAGGCCTTTGTTCTTGTTCTCACACAACATCTTGCGTCTCAACTGGTTACATTTTACTGTGCTGTTTTTGGAAGCAAATAAATTAAACAAAATGCCAATGGGTGTCTGAAGATACAAATAAGACATTTTGTGGAAATGTCACACAAGAAAAATGAAAATGCAGTTCCAAATTTCGAGTAGATAACTCCAAGTCATTTTAAATGTGCTTGGTGCTCATGGCTGATTAATTAAAGTGACAGGGGAGACCTAATTATCTATCCTGAACTCAGTTGAGGCCTGTGTAAATAATGCACTCCTCTTAATTTCAGCGTTGCAGAGCACACAGCTTGTTTTCCACTCGTGTAAAGAAAACGTAATCAGGCTCAAGATGGCTGGTATTGATCACTCCCTGCATCAGACGCCTTCGAAAAGTTTCAATGGATAATTTTAAAACATGAGGTAACAGCGTGAAATCAAAGTCGTTCTTTCCTTGATGCAAAATAATAAATGGTGACTTTTTCAAATGCCATTTGCATGGTTCCTTCACACTTACTTAACATTGTCCAAGCAATTTCATTCATGCTACCATTAGCTCCAGCTCAATGTTAAATTCTTTCACTATTATATAACATATTGGATAACAATAAAATTCTTACTATCTGGCACGCATGGGGAACTGGCAATACTGGTAAATCAAAAATACCAGCTGCCAGAGAGTCATTTTTACCAATGGAATACAGCAGATTATCTGGAGCAAAGAATAAAGTATAAAATCAAATGCAGGTACACAGGAAATAAAGAACAGTGCTACTTTTACTTTCAGACTTCAAAAGTGTAGTAAAATGAAGCATTAAACAAAACAACATAAGACACTAAAAAGGAACTAAACCTCAGTACCTCTTACAACTGCATCTGAGCATGTTGAAAGCCTAGGATGTTGAATCCTAATGAAATGCCCTAGACGCTTTACTAAATAAATCCCTAATGTCTGCTTGCTCATTTGCCTTCTGTCTTTTCTTCAAAGCAGAGTGCAGACTACGTAATTGCAAAACCTCTTCTGCAGAGTAACATCTGCCCATCAGCAATTTTAGTCAACGTAGCAAAAGCTGAAGCAGCATTAGTCCAAATTAGTCTCCCCCTTCATTGAAATTATCTTCCGACTCAAGGGTTCACAACACTTTCCGCAATTCCTGCATCACAAACAGTCAGCCCCCTTGTCAGCTTCAACCCACATTTTTTTTTTTTGCGAAGTTTGCTGATTGGGCAAGTAGAAAGAGTATCATTCAGCATTTCCACAATCCTGCAGAATATATTTGTTCTATTTGATACAGTAAATGCTTTGAAATCCTCTTCATCAGAACAGTGTTCCACAAACATAACACTGGGTAACAGTTTTCTCAAAACCATCCTCACTGTGACCCTTTTCAACAGGCCACATTAACAATGGCATCTTCAATGCTACAAACAGACTGAAGTTTTCTAGAAGGTCTTCATAATCGATTAACTTTCTCAAAAAATGCCTTCCGTAATAACAGTTCATATTCTGGACAACAGATGAATCCAGGTTGAATTAATGAGGTTCGAGTGGGACACAGCAAATTGGTAAAAATGTTAACTCAGATTCAAGGGGGTGAGCTTGACACTTGAAATTTGCGCCCTCTGGTGTTCAACCATCTTATGAACAGGATCAGTTTCACTCCATCTGCCTTGACCAGAGACCACATGACTTTTAAAACTTCTTCAGATCTCCTGTAGGTCTTATCTCCAAGAAATAAATAGCAATAAAATAGGTTCACTACCTTCAGACTTGCCCATTTTTTCTAAAATGTTATTTCACTGCAGATGCAGAAACACGTTGAAACCATTCAGGAAAAATATCTTTGTTCATCCATGCGTGCATAGTTAATTGCAGATAACTGCATCATTAAATGACCCAAGATTTAAAGTTTACCAACCACCAAAAGTTTCACTTTACACAAGCCTGCAGCATCTGCACATGTAAGCACTGTACTTGGATCTTTACGCTGTTTAAAATCAATACAGCAGATCCACTCACATCTGCCATGGTAGGATTTGGCAAATATGTCAACATAAACCAGCTTCATCTGCATTATAAATTCGATCAAGGGGTAGATTTTGCAGCTTCATGTTCAGTTGATCTTTCATTCACTGGATACATCTAACGAAGTTTTAATGTGAAAGCCATCCATTTTAAAAAATGCACATAGTTTAGTCAAAATCTTTTCTTCACGAATTCTTATTTGCTTTTTCAATGAGTAATCAGCCAGAGATAGGGACACCTTCCAAATATTTCAGAAAAACCATTGCTATAAAACACAGGCTACCTGCTCTAATTTAAAACAGAGAGACCTAGGGGCTCAGGTACATAATTCTTTGAAATTTTCGTCACAGGTAGACAGGATGATTAACAAGGCATTTAGCATGCTTGCCTTCAATGCTCAGACCTTGAATATAGGAGTTGGGGTGTCATGTTGAGGGGCTGTACAGGAAGTTGGTGAGGCCTCATCTGGGCTACTGTACACAATTCTGTTTGCCCTGTTATAGGATGGGTTTTATGAAATTGGAAAGGATTCAGATAAAGGATATTGCCGGGAATGGAGGGTTTGAGATATAAAAAATAGACTAGAAAGACTGGGACTTGTTTCATTGGAGCATAGTAGGTTAAGGGGGTGACCTTATTGAGGTTTTCAAATCATGAGGGGCAGAGATAAGATGAATGACAAGGGCATTTTCTCTAGGGTGGGGGAGTTCGAAGCTAGAGGACATACTTTTAAAGTGAGAGGAGAAAGGACATGAGGGGCAACTTTTTTTTTTACTCAGAATGGTTCATGTGTGGAATGAACTGCAGGAGAAAGTGGTACAGTCAGAATGTTTAAAAGACATTTGGATAAGTTCATGAATAGGAAAGGTTCAGAGGGATATGGGCCAAGCACAGACAGGTGGGAATGGTTTAATTTGGGAACATGGTCAGCATGGACTGGTTGGACCGAAGGGTCTGTTTCCATGCTGTACGACTCTAAGAATCCAAGCATTTATGTGAAGCAGAGTCCTACAGCAGTCTTATCGGGTACAGAACTAGCGAAAAACCTCAGCAACTGTTGTTTTTGACCCCCCGATATCAATATCGCAGATAAGCCAACACCTTGCTCATTCATCAAAAACTTTGATTCTTCAGGAGTCAATTTTCTGCCACAGTTTCAACACAATACTGTTACACTTCTCATCTCTGTGTTCCCTGGATTACTGGATGCCGTAATAGCAAGATCGAGTTTATGATTCACACAATAGACAAATTAAAAATTAAAATGGCAGCTATGGAAAACACCTCCACGCTAGCACCTCTAGGTGAAGCTTACCTAATTACACTGAGGTGACCTGAGAAATCATTAGGCTCTGGACAACTTCCGAATGGTTTCTAGTTGGTAAAGTGACAATCATATTCAGCGAATATCAGAAATTCCTATTGATCTTGAATTCTGGTTGTTGGAGAGTGTCACATATGTCTACAGCACTGCCAGAAATACTGTAATTTTCCTTTCAAAGTGGGCATGACTTCACTGGTGAAAGCAAATTTTAATAATGCAAATTGCTGTTGCTGCTTTATTGGGCTAAAAGGGTTAATATTGAGGAATGTCACAAGCACAAAATTTACTATGACGACATCATATGAACTTGTGACAGAACAAGTTGGAATTTCAAAGGATTGAGACATAATGCCTAGTCCTCCTGTTACACCGCACTGCAGTAGTGTGCTGGAAATCAAGGCTCTCAATTCCTGGAATTAAAGATTTCATAAAAGTGTGCAACGTTCCCACATTTACCCATCTTTTTAGACCCAGCTTACCAGAAAGCACAGACCCTTGATTCTCTACTGAACAAGCATTCCTATTTATTACAAATAAATAGTCTCCAACTATTTACAGCAGTGTGGCTCAATGGCTAGCGTTGCTGCCTCAGGGTCAGGGACCTGGGCTCAATTCCACCCCTGGGCGACTGTTTGTGTGGAGTTTGCATCTCCCTGTGTCTGCGTGGCTTTTCTCCCATAGTCCAAGGATGTGCAGGTTGGGCGGATTGGCCATGCTAAACTGCCCAGTGTCCAGGGATGTGCAGGTTAGATGGATTGGCCATGGGAAATACAGGGTTATGGGGTTTGGATTGGATGAGGGGGAATGGGTCTGGGTGGGATGTTCTTTAAAGGGTCAGTGAGGACTCACTGGGCCAAATGGCCCGCTTCTGCATTGTACAGATTCTATGATAAACAACTATGAAGCATCAGTACAACAGTTAAAACTCTAAACCTTCCGCGGTCCACACATACATACTCATTCAAAAACAAAACATGGGTGTCATGGTTAAAATGAAAGACCAGGAGGCAGCACAGGGTCCTTGTCCACAGCGTTATCAGAGATTGTCCTTTCGGCTTTTGTCTGGGTACGCTGCACCTTGATTCTTCTTCTCAAATACCTTCATTTGTTTGCAGAAGGTGGTTGCTTCAAATTTATAAACTGCTAACTGGTTAAGAGGCACAGTTTAAAGCAACTGCTGACAAAATTATAAACTGGCTTTCTTCAGGTTTCACATGATTTTTATAGCAGAAAAAAAAAAGCAGTTCCTGCCTTTGTGGAGATCTGATGGTTTCCAGCTCACTCTCACCCACAAGCCTTTCAGCTACCTGTGAGACAATCACACAACTGCCGACACGCAGAAAGAAGGCCTATGTCATCGAAACGGTCACAAGTCCACAGACCAATCAGCTATTTGTTGCCAGTGAAATCTCCATTCACGCACACCCCTGGCTCCAGCTAAACTGTAGTAAAGCTGCCATAAGTGCCTGAACAAGTAACTGTGTAAATGGCACTTTGAACGAACGTTAGGTCACTTGCTTTTTTAAGGTGCTGACATCCTTCAATAATTCTTGCTTTTCCAAACAATCCTTTTCCATTTGGGATTGTTAGCACATTCTCTTTCTCTCTCTCTCATGTTGTTTCTGCTATTTGACAAGCACACCTCTTTGAACAAGTGTTGATGTTCTCACGATGTACAGTGAAAGATATGCCACACCAAGAGGTTGTAGTTTATGGTTGAATACAATTCTGCTGCTGTTGATGGCCCACACTACCTCATGATGCACAGTTTTGAGTTGCCTGATCTGTTCTGAATCTCCCTCATTTAGCCAGACAGCATGATATAGGGTATCTCAGTGTGAAGACAGGATTTCACTCCCATAAGGACTGTCTAGTGGACTCCTACCACCATAGTCATGGACAGACAAATCTCCATTTGGTAGATTGGTAAGGATATGGTGAAACAGATCTTGCTCGTTAGTTGGTTCCCTCTCTATCTTCTGTAAGACCAATTTGAGAGCTTAGTCCTTCATGATTTAGCCAGTTTGGTCCGTTATGGTGCTACTGAGTCATTCTCAATTACTGTAATTACACAGTATAGGAATATCCCAGTAAAACAAAAAGCAGGAAACTAGCTGAAGTCATAGCTATACATCTCTCTTTCCTTTGAATGTTTATGTGTAACACAGCTGATTTGAAAATCTCACCAAATGCTATTAGAATTTCTAAAATTCCACTGTAATGTGAAGCACTCCAATTGGTCTTTCTATAACCAGGTCACTTAATACCTGTGGCAGCAATTCCATTAGTATTTGAGAAACGGCCAAACTCAATAATGTGGCATCACTGCCTTTCTTCCGCCCAGTCCTGAAAGTGTTAGCTAGGGCTGAGCTTCATGATGGTCAATTATCCACTAAGACCTCTGTCACAGTCATTCCCCATGTTTGGACCAAGAGATCACAGAGTATACAGCACAGAACAGACCCTTTGGTCCAACCAGTCCATGTCAACCACAATCCCAAAGTAAAGTAGCCCTACCTGCCTGCTCCTGGCCCGTATACCTCCAAAGCTTTCCTGTTCATGTACTTATCCAGACATCTTTTAAAAGTTATAATGCATCCAACACTTCCTCTGGAATTTCATTCTACATACGAACCACTCTGTGTTTAAGAAGAAAATTGTCCCTGATGTATTTTTTAAATCTTTCTCCCCTTACTTTAAAAATGTGTCCCCTAGACTTGAAATACCCAACCCTAGGGAAAAGAGACGTGCCAGTGACCTTATCTATACCCTTCATGATTTTATAAACCTCTATAAAGGTCACCTAGCAACCTGTACGCTCTAGTGAAAAAACCCCGACCCTATCTAGTGAGGTGTCGACAGGCTGCAGAAGTCATTCGATCATATTGTTAATAAGCACGTACACAATGAACAGAGAAAGCAAATACCAGCTGGAATCTGGAGGAATCCAGGGATCCAAAGCACCAGAGATCAGTTACAAAATTCCTAAATGCCATCTAATTGAGATTAACCAGCTCTTGCCCTTTGAGTGAGGAGGCATGGCTCATTCCTAATCTCATAGAATCACACAGCACAGAGAGACACCCATTGGTCCATCAACAAAAACTACCCTAAATCTACGCTAATTGCACTTTCCAGTACCTGCTCCAAGGCCTTAAATGTTATGGCATTTCGAGTGCTCATTCAAGTACATTTTTAAAGCTCCTTTGGTCTGCTTAGATTGATGAAATAATTTGCTTTTGCATGCAGCCCTTTTCAGCACCTCAGTACATCCCACACATATTACAGCCAATAAAACTGCTCTCTAGATTACAACAGTGGCTACACTTCAAAAATACTGCACTGGTTATAAATCACTTTGGGATATGGTAGCACATACTGAAGGTGCAAAATTCTCTCTTTCCTTGTTGTTGCTCAGGTGAATCATCAGATGAATCCCAAAATTGTGTTTTGTTTATCTTGCCACAATAACAAAAACTTTAATTCCTCCTCATTACTATAACCTAAAAATTACTGACTAAAGACAGTTAAGTACAGGGTTATGTATTTTAAATACAACTTGCTTACTCACTCCCTTCACTAACTGCCAGCCCCATCCCCAAGCCAAAGTGCTGCATATTACTGTTTTGTCCTGTAGTGTAAACTTAATCCATGAATTATGTTATTTTTATTCTTTGATTGGTTGGAAGCATCACTGGCAATGTCACCCATTGTTGACCCATCCCTGTTTGCTCCTGAACTGTATGGCTTACTATGCCCATGCTGGAAGGGAGTTAAGTGTCCACCACATTGCTGTGGGTCTAGAATCACATGTAGGCCAGACCAGGTAAGGTTGGCAATTTCCTTCCCTAAAGGACACGGATGAACCAGGTGGGTTCTTACAACAACTGACAATGATTTCAAGGCACTAGTATTAAGAACAGCTTTTCATTCGCGATGTACAAATTGAGTTTACATTTTATTAGCTCCCACGTTGGGATTTGAACACATGTCCCGTAGCCTCAGCCTGGGGAAACTAGCAACCTTCCCTGATTTTAAGCAGAACAATGATTTTGATTTGATTTATTACTGTATGTGTACCTAGGTACAGTGAGAAGTTTTGTTGTGTGTAGATCATACCACACAAAGCGAATTATGGTAGTAGATCAGAGTGAAGAATACAACGCTACTGCTGCAGAGAAGGTGCACAAAGAATAATATCAACGGTGCTGCTTCACAGAGCAACTTACAGTTTAGCTGAAGCGAAGTCAGGAATGCGACTCACCAACTGGGGGCCCTGGTTCTACAGCCCTAAGTGCACATTGACTGCAGGTAAAGGGAACAACAGTAAATGGGTGCAGCACTATTCAATGGCCAACCACTATCAGAACTGGGCCAGTGGTGTATTTCCACAACAACTGCTTAAAGAAAACCTCGGGTCAGATGGTATGTAGTTGGAACAATTGATAGGCTGACCACTGGAAGACAGAAAGTTGAAATAAAAGGGTTTTTTCAGGATGGCAACCTGTAACTAGTGGAGGGCTACTGAGATTAGTGCTGGGGCTACAATGACTTACAATATATATGAATGACTCAGATGATGGAAGTGCGCGCGCTAATCATGGGGGGTAAAGGTAAGGTGAATGGCATTACCCTAGGATGAGAGTTTCAGACTAGAGGGCATATTTTTAAAGGTGAGAGTAGAGAGATTTTAAAAAAGGCATGAGGTAATTTTTTTTTATACCAAGTGGTTTGTATATGGAATGAATTTCCAAAGGAAGTGGTGGATGCAGGTACAGTTACAATGTTTAGATGACATTTGGATAATTCCATGAATAAGAAATGTTTGGAAGGATATGGGCCAGGAGCAAGCACATGGGACTAGCTGAGTTTGGGATTATGGTCGGCATGGACTGATTGGATCAAAGGGTCTGTCCGTGCTGTATGACTCTATGACTACATAAAAACATGTGGGAAGGTAAGTGCTGAGGATGACGCAAGGAGTCTGCAAAGACATATGCACAGGATAAGAGAGAGGGCAAAAAATTGGCTGATGGAAAATAATGTGGGAAATTGTGAGATAATACATTTTGGCAGGAAGAATGGAATAGTTGAATATTATTTAAATAGAGAAAGATTGCAGAAGGTTGCAGCTCAGAGGAATTTGGGAGTCCTTGTGCAGAAATCACAAAAAAAAAACTGGTATCCATGTTCAGCAGGTAAGAGGGAAGGCAAAAGGAACATTAGCTTCCATATAAAATAGAGAGGTTTGCTAAAACTATACAAAAAGGTACTAGTTAGACAAAACCTACAATAATGTGATCATTTTTGGTCCCCTTATCTAAGGAAAGTGACAGTGGAATTGGAAGCAGTCCAGAGAAGGTTCACTAGGTTGTGAGCAGTTATGGAGGGATTTTCATACGAGGAGAGGTTGAGTAGGTTGGGCCTGCACTCAATGCAGTTCAGAAAACAGAGAGGCTAATTTATTGAATCACACAAGACTCCTAAGGGACTGGACAAGGTATCGATGGAAAAGTTGTTTCCCCCTGGGGGAAGAGTCCAGGGCCAAAGGGCATCATCTCAGAGTAAGGGGTCATCCGGTTAGGACACAGATGCGGAGGAATTTCTTCCCACAAAGTGAAGTAAATCTGTGAAATTCTTTAGCATTCAGGACTGTAGAAATTGAGCCAATAAATATATTCAAGACTGAGATAGACATATTTTTTATGGATAAAGGCAGGAAAGTGGAGTTGAAGATTAACATATCAGATGTGATCTCAGAGAATGGCACAGCAGACTCAATGGGCTGAATGGCTTTCTTCTGCTTCCATTTCTCTTGGTCTTGTTATGGTCTGTAAAGAAAAATCCACTGCAAAGAAAAACTGGAAATGAGGTAGTCAACTCCAACGGACCCCAGAGTTTAAATAAGAAGCGAGAAAATACAACAATGTTTCATCGGAGGATGCACTGATGATGTTAGCCAACAAGGTAATGAAACATCTGCAAACTAATGCACCAGCTCAGCGTGCCAACCAACCACAGCATCCACAACCCGAGCTACAAACTACCCAAGAATATAGTCTTATGAACACAAGCAGAACCGGATTGAGAGGCTGAGTGGTCAACCCCATTCTTATCTTCCTGCATCAACCAACAGACACATAGCATTGAATGTAGCCACAGGAACCAACCAGCTTAAGATACCAGCCAAAAGCTCATGAACCAATGAGTAGAACTGAGTTTTAACATGTAATTATGTACAGCACAGAGTTTAACCCAGACACCAGCACTGTATCCCTTTCACCAGTGAATGAAACCAAGATGAAAACACTCACAAAAGGTATAGTAAACGACAGCAACGAAACAATGAAGAACACCAAGTGTTGTTTCAGTAAAATTAAGGATAGCATTCACCTACTTTTCCCAGACACACTGATGTCGGCACATTATCAGTGATTAGGATGGTACCAACTCTCATTCCAAAGAAGCCTCAGATCAGCAGTCAGACACAAGTGAATACTGGTTATAGAACATACTCTGTGCTATTGAGAGCCAATCTAAACGGCAAGAGAAATTCAAACAAACAAAATATACTTTGAGATAACACGGTGTAGAGCTGGCTGAACACAGCAGGCCAAGCAGCACCGGCATCTCCAGATACTACATGCGCTGGCCTCTCCAGATACTAAAATTAAGCCTACCCCAGCCACACTCGCCACAAACATACTTTGAATTTTGTGTACATAAATTTTGCGCGGACCTTCCATTTGGATTGGAAAATTACTTGGGGAATCAGCTAGCTATGTTGATAAAAACTATACAACTTCTCCGAAGTGCTGGATAATAGAAAGTGCATCATAGCTGCAATCACAGTGCCTGCACATCTTGCTCCATTGTAAATTCCTTGTCCTTTCCCATTCCAAAAAGTAATTGTACATCTATTTTAATCTATTGTGGAAATGCATCAGGTCATTTCCTCCATTTAAAGAATCCTCAGAGATATCTAAAACAAATGGAAGAAAATTTGTTATGCCAGTCAGCAGGAAGTGATAGGTCACTGGAACAAAGCGACTTTCCTGCAATCCTTCCTGCACCTAAATAGGTAGTCACTCATTCCAATAGCGTTGCAACATGACCATCTTCAACTCTGCTCTTCCCAACAGATTCTTTTCCCCACATTATCTGAACTTTGTAATCACCAGGTTTACAATTGAGCCCTTACCATGGGTCCAGAGAAGGTGGCCTGAGAAATGGATGGTTTTTACTGAGAGCACTAGGTCAATGCAGGAAACATTTGACTTTTGAGAAGCCGACAATTGAGATGACTAAAAATACTGAAGCATCTTTCACAGCCTCAAATTTTCTCAAATTACCGCCTAAAATAATTAAGAACGCATGCCCAGTTATCATGCAAAGGCAGATTTTTTTCCACTAATGAAATTCCACAAACAACATTAAAAATGATCTTACAACCTGTTTTAATATTGTGTGTGGTACTTGCTTGGATAGGTCTCTTATCCAGAGGCTGAATATTTGCTGCTATTGTGTTAGCAGGGGACCTGCACATGCAAGTGAAAAGACAGAAAAGATCTCATTTCACACCTCACCTGAAGGACAATACCTACAAAGCAGCATCCCCTCTGACAGAAGTGTCAACTTAGCTTATGATAGGGATGCTTTGAAATTCAGTCCAAATGTTCAGATCCTTTGTCAGTGCTGCTATCAATCAAGTTGGCGTTTTAAATCTCTGAGCTGAGAAGGATGTTTCACCCAAGGTCAAACCAGGAAAGATGTAAACTACTCCAGAGCACAAACATATTAAAAAAACAATACAATCGAAAAACAACCTGGATTTTAACTGAAACCTTGTGAAGAAGCCAGATTTACTCAGGAACTAGGGTCAGTTTTCAGGAAGTGTTAAAAAATTGATTTTTCAGCATCTGAATGTTTCTGTGAGGCACCAGTATAGGATATACATCATCTCCAATTAATGAACGAAACTATTCAAAAACAATTGATGAATCCTTTTTCCTAGGATAACAGTAGGCTCAGGTAGTGACAGACTAATTTTATTCAAAATGACATGTTTCACTGCATACAATTAATTAGCCTTGCTGAAGGGGTCAACGATGTGTAGGAAGATTCTTCATTATTTCATCTGCCTTTGTAATTAAGAAAATAAATTCTCACCTAATCCACAACTTTGATTTAACTCAATCAAAAGGAAACTCAATTCTTTAGAATTTTTTTTAATGAGCGCGCTAGTATTTGGTATTCAGCAGAGCTATATTCAGCTCATATCTTAATTGCACAAACAAACCACATTCTGCTGAAACATACAGGGCACATACAATCAATGTCTGTATTTTGTAACAAATGATAAGAAATCAGAACACGCTTGAATGCAAAAGCAGGATCATTCTCATCAAGGTACTGTTAAAAACAAACGTAAATCACACTCTTGTTCTGGATGTTAGAGTAGTGGTGTCCTGTCACCATGGTTCTGCCATCAAGCCCAAATGCTGTACTTTCTTACATATGCATATGATGTGCAACAATCATGGAAAGAAGGGACCATTGTTCAGTCAAAAGTACAGTAACGATACCTGGCACCCTCAATAAACGTCAAGTTTCATTTCTGCATATTTGTTCATATAAAAGACAAAATACTACAGATGCTGGAATTCAGAAACAAGCACAGTGAATGCTGGAGAAACTCAGCAGGTCTGGCAGCATCCGTGGAGAGAGAAACAGAGTTAGCATTTCGAGTCAAGTACGACACCTCTTCAGAGCCGGACGCAAAATGTTAGCTCCGTCTCTCTCTCCACAGATGCAGCCAGACCTGCTGAGTTTCTTGAACTTTCAATTTTAAATCTCCTTCCAACAATGTGCTGATGTCGTCCTTTATTAACTGTACTGCATCACCTCCTTTTCCCGATTGCCTATGATTTCCAAAGGTTGACTACGCTTCAAGTTTCCAGTCTAGCATTCTAGAGCTGCTCTAGTGTTCTAGGAGAGTGCTAGTCATTGCTAACTCGTGGTAATAAGCTGACAAAAAAACCAGAAAACATATGCCTATTACCAGACACCCTTTAATTCCAGTTTATATTTCCCTTACTCTCGTTGCTGATAACATGCCAGGCAATCTTTTTGTTCCTTCACATACATGTGACTAACTGATAGTTTTCTCCATAAACTATGCGAATTTACATCAACATGGATTGTCATCTAAATCCAGACAGTGAACGTGGATGTACAGAAAGCTTTGGCCACATGTAGGAAGCTACTGTCACTCAGACTGAAGGCGCAACTGTAGTATCTCGAGGGCAACATTGAACATTACTGAAGAGTGTGATTGACTTCCCACACAAAACTCAAACCTACACCATTTTCAATCTGTCTACAAGCACCAATATGAAAATCAATCAGAGGCCTGGAAAAGAAATAAGAAACCGCCTCATAAAAAGCAACATACAGAAGGCAGTTAAAAGAATGGCAACATGCATTAAGTCTGCAAGACAGAAATAACAATAAACATGAAATTAAATCTTTTAAAAAATGAACGCAAGTTAGGAAACGATTATAGAAAACAGGGTGGGGTTGGTGGAAATGCAAGCAAAAGGATTTGTGATACAGCGGGTCAAAGGTCTGATCTAAAATTTAACCCACGCTGCATTTTGCAACATTTCCCTAATTTAGAGGCACTATGTCAATGCAAGTCGTCATTCTTGTTGTTGATGAAAGTTTCCTCTACATGCTGGCTCTCCATTATCTTGGTCTGGGCAGACTCAATCTAGTTCCCAGCAGGGAGCACAAATTGTCACGAACTTGACAATCTTTAATATTGGTGTAAGGGAAATGGGTTTTGATTCACAGGTGCACTTCTCCCCGTTTCTGACTTTATGATGAAGGGAAGGCCATTAATGAAGAAGCTGAAGACAGTTGAACATAGGACTCAACCTTGACAGACTGCTGTCAAGATGCCCTAAGAATAAAACGATTGATCTCCAGTAAATACATCCATTTTCCGTTGTGCTAGATATGTCTTCACCAGCTGAGAGCTTTCCTCCTAATTTCTATTGACTCTAGTTTTGCTCAGGCTCTTTGATGTCACTTTGGCCAAATGGTACCTCAATGTCATGAACAGTCACCTTCAATTCTCCTCTCAAATTCGGCTCTTGCGTTTGGATGAAGGAATTGAATACCATATCTCCAAATTTGCAGATGACACTAAGCTGGGTGTCAGTGCATGTCATGAGGAAGATGCTAAGAGGCTGCAGGATGACTTGGACATGCTGGCTAAGTGGGCAAATACTTGGTAAATGCAACATAATGTGGATAAACGTGAGGTTATCCACTTTGGTCACAAAAGCAGGAAGGCAGATTATTATCTGAATGGTGGCAGTTTGGGAAAAGGGCATTTCTGATGAAGGGTTTAGGCCCGAAACGTCAAGTTTTCCTGCTCCTATGATGCTGCTTGACCTGCTGTGTTCATCCAGCCCCATGCTTGTTATCGAGGTGCAACGACACCTGGGTGTTATAGTGGAACAGTTGCTGAAGGTTGGCATGCAGGTGCAGCAGGCAGTGAGGAAAACTAATGGTATGCTAGCCTTCATAGCGAGAGGATTTGAGTAGAGATGTCTTGCTGCTGTTATACAGGGCCTTAGTGAGGCCACACCTTGAGTATTGTGTGCAGGTTTGGTCTCCTAGTCTGAGAAAGGACATTCATGCTATGGAGGGAGTCCAACAAAGGTTCACCAGACTGCGTCCTGGGATGGCCGGACTGGCATGAGGAAAGACTAGATTGACTGGGATTGTACTCACTGGAATTTAGAAGAACGAGTGGGGATCTCATAGAAATAGAAAATCCTGATGGGACCGGACAGGCTAGATGCGGGAAGAATGTTCCCGATGTCGGGGAAGTCCAGAGCAAGGGGTCCCAGTCTAAGAATAAGGGGTAAACCATCAAGACTGAGATGAGGAAGAATTTTTTCCATTCAGAGTTGCAAACCTGTGGAATTCTCTCCCACAGGAAGCTTTTGGGGCCAGTTCATTACATATGTTCAAGAGGGAGCTGAATGTGGCCCTTGCAGCTAAAGGGATCAAGGGAACTGGGGAGAGGGCAGGAATATGATCTCGAGATTACACGATCAGCCTCGATTGTATTGAATGGTGCTGCAGGCTTGAAGGGCTGATTGGCTTGCTCCTGCATCTATTTTCCATAAGTTTCTACCTCAGGCCAAGAAAAGAGATCAGCAGCTGAGTAGGCCGAATGGAACCCAACCCGAGCTTCAGAGAGCAGGTTGTTATTGAGGAAGAGCTGCTTTACAGCCTTGTCAAAGATGTCTTCCAACCCCTCGCTGATGGTGGGCAGTAGACCAATTGGGCAGTAAATGGCCAGGCTGGATTTGTCATGTTTCTGAGGACAGGGCAGACTGGGCAAATTTTCACATTACCAGGCAGATGGCATCATATTGTAGCTGCAATGAAACAGTTCTGCTCTTCCAAAGGGCAACGGGCTTGGTGTCCTTAAGGGGACATTTCTTGATGACGTTGAAGCAGAGGAAAACCTATTTCAGAGCAGGCAGGAAGATTAACAGCAAGAAAATGAAGGCATCTGACAGATGCTCAAATATGCAGGAAATACTGTAAAACTTACCCCTCTTGGTGAGGACGGGTTGAAGATGGTGTTCAGGAAATCACTGGATGAAACGATCTGAAATAGTTGTGAATAAAAGTTAGGAAAAGATTAAAGACAGCTCCGATCAACAGCACAATGTCCTATCGTAAAAACAAAACTGTGGCATACCACTCGGCCACCATAATACAATCAGTGTCTTTAGCAGTGGCACCAGATAGTTTGAATTAATGGTACGTGGAGATTTAGAACCGTTTTCTTTTGCTGAACCAAGTTGAAACGTATCAATAAGAACGCAGTCCTCCTGTCCAAAGTTATTTTATGCATTTTACAACAACAGTGTAGAATTATGAATTAGAGTTGGAAAACTAGATAAAAAAACTATGGAGGCATATTGCATGAACTTAACTGTCGTTCCCTTGATGGTAGAAGATTGAAGGGATGAGCAGATTGAAGTCTTTAAAGCATTAAAAAGATTTGATTTAGCAGCTACAGAGAAACTATTTTAAGTGTATAACATTGAAGATGGAACCCTTGCTCATCCAAAGTTTAGTATGAACCTCAAACGCTCTCAGCCTAAAGGATGCTGAGACAATTGGTGCTCTCAAGACTGAGGTTAATCTTTGTTCAAGTGAGATTGCCAGTGGGTATAAACCAAAGATACAGATTACCAACGATCAAAATGAACGGCAAGCATTGCTCCTCCCACCTGATGTGTTCCTCAGGTGACAGTGCAATTAAAGAGCCCTTTTATTTAGCTCAATAGCTGCTGTAGTTTTGCATTGGCTGTAGAGAGCTTTTATAAATTTCTCATCTTGACAAGTTCAAAACTGACAAAAAGTGCTAAGGAAAGAAAACGCGAAATCAAAAAAGAACAGAAATAAGTTTAAGACAAAGTCAAAAGAAAAATCAAAAGGCTGTTAGTTAAAAAGGTTAATGAAATTAAAGACTCAGGAACAGTGTTAAATTAATTTCCAACCTTTGGTGTTGCCACTGTAACTGGGTAGAATTGCTTCTGTTCTTAGGCTGAAGAGTTTCTCAAAGTCAAGATGATCCAAAGCACTGCTTTGACTTGGAGAAACAGTAAAAAAAAACAGATTCCGTTTTATTTACTAAACAATATTGGGTTCAGTTGCTCATACAAGGCTGCACTCCAAAGCAGAGTTATAAGCTGTCCCATAGAGTAGGAGCAGTCCTCAGCAACAAAGCGATATCAGTCAGCCTGATATGGGTCAATTCCCACTCCAGTACAACACTGCACTACATGCTAGTCTGTACGGGGAGGGGGAGAAAATGACTCTTCTTCAGCTCCTGCAAGTTGCAGATCATAAAAGGCTAGTTCCAGTGGATGCAAGCAGCAATATGACAATAGAGGAAGACACAAAGAGGAATTACAGTGAATTCACTTGAGAGAAAGAATGAATAGCTCAGCATGGTTGTGAACGCCCTCTTCACAATTGAAATAGACATTGCAGACCTATGGAACACCACTTTTAACCTAAGAACTACTGACAAATTTTATTTAAGTTCAATTATGAACATAATTTTTATCTTTATATGGTTATTAATTTTAATAATTGCTAGTTGTTTTGCTGCTCAGGCATGACAGAAAGACATTCATAAAAATTACAAAGACGTTTATTTATGAGATACTTTTCCTCAAGATGTCCCAAAGGCCTTCCCAGACATTGAAGTATTTTGAAGCAGAGTCACTTTTGTCATTTAGAAAAATGAAGGGGATAAATTTCCTGACAGCAGGGGCCCTCAAACAGTAAAGAGATAAATTACTAAATAGGCTACAGAATATTTAATGTTCTCTCAAGCAGATTGATCCTTATGTTAACTTGCATCCAAAGGCAGCACCACTGAAGGTACTGCACTTCTACAATCCTACCCAGAAATATCAGCCTGGATTACATGGCTGAAGAATGGCAGAGAGTTCTCGAAGTGTCCTGGCCAACCTTCAACCATTATTATAACGTCACAAACTGGTTACTGAACTTATTGCTGTTTGGAAGACCAGACTGGAAACATGTGTCACATTCCCAACATTAGAACATCAGTAATGTCATTTTTTTTTCCCTCCCTCGTTTAATTTTAAGCCTATTTTGCTCATGAAAAGGATGAATAAGCATTTAGTACCTATTTGCTTGTACCACTCTTACTTGCTATCCCATGATACTTCGTGTACTAGCATCCTGCCACCCCGATTCTCTAATGCCCAAGAGCAATGCTAATGTCCCACTGCTGCATTAGACCTTCACAGCAGATTGGTTTCTGTGAAGAATCTGCACGACACGACCGGTCACTTACTCATTATGCAACAAGGTGTGTTACACCAGGCTGCTCTCCATCAACCACTACTTTCATTGTCATATTCTTCATTCCTCCTTTATTTGAAACATGGCAGCGACAGTAGCTAGCAACTGGAAAATCAAGATAAGCTTCCACACCTGACTGGTTGATATAAAAATAATCCACTCTGGCCACATAAAAGGAGCCTGAAGTTATTTTGTTTTGATTTATTGAACTACTTTACAGCAGCAAATTTATTGTCTGCTGTTATGGACCAGCTCGACCCCATCTTTTTCTTATTTTTAAAGGTAAGGCAAGTCTGGTTGCAAGTTGATTCGTCAAATTACCAGGCTTTAAGCAAAACACACTTTATTTCTTACACTATAGTTAAAGTACAAACAAAAGAAAGAAGAATTGGAATAACCTAACTGTATTGGAAAAACTTAATAGAATATTAGATTATTTAACTACTAAACAGTAAGTGTTCCAATGTAGTAACATCCTATAAACACACTCTTGGCAAAAGCACATTCAGTAAAATAGATTAGAATCACATGTGATTCTACAGTCCCGGAGAAAATCACATCAAGAACAAACTCAGACAGACAAACAGCGAGAGCGAGAGCGAGAGAACTCGTGCAGTTTGCTGTAGCAGGGAGCGATGTATAGCAGCTTCCAAACCCCAACAGCTGCTGGAAGTTAAAATAAAACCCTGGTTCTGTGGGGGGTTCACTCCTTTATACTGCTTCTACTGTTCCAACTTGAAAAAACCCCCAAGGCCTCAAAAGTTGTTTACTTTATTGGCTTGGAACATACCTTTCAGTACCTCTGTCTCAACCTTTCTTCATTAAAAATAGGACAAAATATAGCTCTTAAAACCATAGCATTGTCACGTTACAATAGCAAAGACACACTTCACCATTTCATTCAGGGAGGTTTCCTGTAACTATAGCTGACAAGTACGATTTCTCTCCTAGTTTAATTAAAAAAAAAGTCACATTTAGATGGTGCCGTTTATAACCTCAGCAAGTCTGCAGAGTGCCAGTGGAGTATTTTTGAAGTGTAGCCACTGCTGTAATGTAGAAAATGCAGGAACCAACTTGATTTGATTTATTATTGTCATATGTACTGAGAAATAGTAAAAAGTATGCTTTTGTGCACTAAACAGACAAATCATACCTTACGTAAGTACATCAGGATAATAAAACAGAATGTAGGATATAATGTTACGGCTACAGAGAAGGTGCAGAGCAAGATCAACTCTAATATACGGGAGGTCTGTTCATAAGGCTGATAACAGTGGGAAGAAGCTGTTCTTGAATCTGTTAGTACGTGTTTTCACATAGCAAGATCCCACAAAAGCAACGTGACAATGATCTGATGATTTGTGAAGTTGGTTGAGGAGAAAATGGTGACCAGAACACTGTTCTTCCTTCAATAGTGGCATGAAATCTTCTACTTTTAGTTGAAGGGACAGATAGGCTTCAGCTTAACATTACATTCTGAAGGTGGCACTTCCAATTCAGCACCACCTCAGGAACAGGCAAATGTACCCAGAAACTCCTCCATTCCCACATCTGTCAGAGGGTCTCTAACACCCACGCTAGGTTAATAACATGTATCCTGAGTGGCTGAACACAGAGTAATTCCCTGTAGATACAGAAACCCAGGATAGTCTCGCTCTCACCTAAATCCATCAGCAGTGACAACTGATATCCTAACGCTGACATCCCCTGGACTTCAGAATTTGTTTGTTTATTAACATCTCAAAGTAAAATTGGGGAGATATCATCAGTAAAGTAAACAAATTGCTTACTGTTTAATTGATCACTCTCAGAACTCCTCTCTCACACTCGCCCTGACAGTAAGGCTCACGTCACTCTATCAGAATGGTAAGGCAGTCAGGAATCTTCTGCTGGTCAATGCCAGCAGCGTGCTTGGCTGACCAACACCCCCCATACTGCCCCATACTCGATAACAGCACCCAAAGCAGTCCATTCCAATGCCCTTCATACTTTGTGATGACTAACTCAGAGCTTCACGTCAGCTTCCTCAACACCCCACACACAGCACTGCAGTAATACGTGCAGAACTGTATTGTGCTCCATACAGACCCCCATCAACACTCCTTGCAGACCTACACTGCACTCCATTCTGACCTGCATGTGCTCCGTACTGACCCTCATCAACATTCACTGCTGACTTAATTAACTCCTCCATTGGTCGTCCATGGTATTTGTTGGAAACGCATTGCAAGTCCTGACACACACTCAGGAGCTCCCTACTGTTAGGTTTGAACTGTTTTAGTAAGATTCTAAATACCTGGGAGTCAAAGGTAACAAGGCAAACAGGATTTTGAATTAATTAGTTAATTGTACTGAAAGATCTAATAAGAAAAGTCAGCCTGAAAGTTAGAAGGTTTCATGATGTGTGGTTGATTCAAATAAAACTTTGACTAGAAAGTGTATGCCTGGACTCTGGATCAAAGCAATTAGCCTCTATTGTACATCACCTCCAACCAATGACTGTGCCAGGAACTCCCTACAGACGTTCACATACTGTCAGCAACTCCCTCAAACACATGCTCAGGAATTCCATACTAATACTGAGATGCTAAACTGAATTGAAACCAAAATGGTATAGCACAACACAATACTGTTTCTTGACGGTAGGTTTATACTCAGGATGCATCCTTATAGATTTCTGTCTCCTAAATACTCTTCCAGCATGATCCCAGTTCTTGTTCAAACAATCCCCAACACCTCTGTATTTTGATAAAGCAAATATAATTTATTACAAGTATTTTGGGATTTGAACTCTAAAATAGAGGCAGATGGATTTTGGTCTGTTCAGTGAAGACACTTTTTTCCTTTTGAAAAAAGGTCAGAATGACATTTGGAACAGTGATCTAAATGCATCATTTCCAGATGGAAACTTCAGTAATGTGCCTGGTCAGACACCTGTGAAATGAATAAATGAAAAGTTTATATTGCTGAGTTTATGACAGGCAGAGAAGACAGATCTGGGCCACTAACTTAATTTCGACTGCGAAGCAGAAGGCTCAAAGTTTAGGTTCGGGGAATCAGTCACCCTGGTAGAAGTGGTTTCGGTCTGTGAAACATCCAGGGTGAGGGAGTACAGCAAACTTTGTTTTAACCAGGACCTTGTGAATCAGCACTCTCAATAAACAGGCAAAAATTATACAGCTAAAATACCGGGAAGTTTACTGTATTATTCTGTCCAATTATTATAGTTTTTAATTAACTTACCTCAAAGTAAATATACTTGTTGTTCAATCAAACGGCCAAACAAAACATTAACAGTTGATTCAATTTCTCCTCAAATATCACGATTTATTGCGACATTTGAGAGGTCAGTAAAGGGTGCGAGTGTGAAGACTCTCTGCTATTAAGTTTTATTTAAGACAAGGTTGTATTATTATTTCATTGATTTATGCTGTAAATGAAGTATAACAGGGATGTGCATACCCTTGCATTATGTTTCTATTACTTAGTGTGTGTTTTCACATTGATTACATGGACCTCTTGATTATCTGGAATATTTGATCAACTGGCAAACTCCTGGTCTCATAGGCGCTGTTAAATAAAAATTTTGCTGTATTTAGGGTTTAAAGTTCTCCAAACTCAAAACAGGTTTAGGCCACCAGAACTGAAAAGAGCATTCATGCTACAGACTGCGAAAGAAGTTGCAAAAAAAACTATTTCAGCAACCCGAGGAGAATTGCAAAGAGTAATAAAGAAATTGACGAGTTGAGGCAGGTGTGATATTGCCCTGGATGTGAGTTTTTAAATCAAGGATAATGCTGGTAAACAGGTTGAATTTTACGCTCGTTCAAAAAAACTGTCATGTGTTAAATACGTAGCTTTGGTTTTTGTGTAATAAACTTACGTCCTGTTGTTAGAGAGCATGTGTAGCCTCATATGTGCACATGCTCAGTGACAAACCACCAAAGTAATCAACTGCAAAATTTAAATGTCTATCAAACCAGGTTTCATTCTGGGATCTGACTTATGCAGTATTATCCCCATAGAATCATGGAATCCCTACAGTGTGGAAACAGGCTCTTTGGCCCAACAAGTCCACACTGAGCATCCCACCCAGACCCATCCCCCCATAACCCACCTAATCTACACATCCCTGAACACTATGGGCAATTTAGCACGGCCAATCCACCTCGCCTTCACATCTTTGGGCTGTGGGAGGAAACCGGAGCACCCGGAGGAAACCCACGCAGACATGGGGAGAATGTGCAAACTCCACACAGACAGTTGCCTGAGGGTGGAACTGAACCTGGGTCCCTGGGTGAGGCAGCAGTGCTAACCACTGAGCCACTGTGCCGCCCAATTTAACTTTTTAAAAGTTTACAGCAACAAAAAGAACCCAGTGTTCCCATCTAAGATTAAAAAAAACTTTTCCATAATCAAACCATTAACAAGAGCATAAAGGTTCCATCTAAAAGATGGCATCCCATAAACTGAATTATCAGTGTCATGTTTCTCCGGAAAAATAGTGAAGTATGCTGAAAGGATTTGGAAAAGAATTACATTTAAATGTTGAACTTTTAACACAAATTATACCCTAAGGTTTTACTTTTAAAGACTGGGTGTAGTGAGCATGCAAAAGAATAAGACAATTAGTTTCCATAAAGATTGAATTCGAGAAATAATTCTCTCTACAAATGCTGTCAGACCTGCAGAGTTTCTCTGGCAATTTTCTGTTTTTTTTATTCCATCATCTACTGCTCTTTGTTTTCTTACACAAGAAACAATTCAGTACCCATCTTGGATGTGATGGATAAACATCTCAGTCCCAATGTGTTGTGTAGTGTCTGGTGCTGACTGCTCAGGCAGGAGTTATTTTATACTGTCTCTTCACGCAGCATCCGACCACAGGAAAAATAAACAGGGATGTAAATGCACACCACCAGACAAGGCTTAAAAAGAACATTGCCTTGGATGGCTGTCACCAGACTCAGAAGGTCAGGATGTAAGAGAGAAGCTCCAAGTTATTTTGTTTAAATCAAGCAAGTTGACTTAGTGGCACAGAGAAGCACAGCACAATCATCACTTTTGCATTATGACCAAATTTATTACACTTATTGAATTAAATGTATCCATTCATTACCACAACTCTTCATTCATTACCAATCCAACAACAAAAAACCTTCACAATTTGTATCTGGCCTTGTCTTACGAAGTTCTCTCATTTTGACTTTGAGAACACTTGACAGACGCAATGTGTGGTAAACACAAAAGATGTCAAGCGGACATGTTACTAGCTAATTAAACATTGGATGGTACAAACAACACTCAACAAGCAGGATGCTCAGAACAGTGACAAAAGTGATTAGTGCCACCCTCACTGAGGGAATTTCTATCTCTTTTGGCTTAGAAGGTAAGAATGTCACTATGAAGCCAATTCCACATGACAAAGTGGAAGGCGCTGTCCACTGTGCGTCTTAACCCACGTCCCTATTTAGCACAAAACACAAAACTGTTGGGAGAAATGCTTCAAATGGCAACATTGTTCAACATTTTATAAGACTGCAGCAGCAGCAGTGTTACCTCTGCCTCACCTCTCACCCTGGGTGCAGACTAAATAACTGGGTTAAAATCCAATAATCTGACCTCAACTAATTGAGTATATGCTTCCACGATGTGGAGGTGCTGGTGTTGGACTGGGGTGGACAAGGTCAGAAATCACACAACACCGGGTTATAGTCCAACAGGTTTATTTGAAGACACAAGCTTTCAGGACCTCACTCCTTCTTCAGGATATGTCAAGGATAATCTTAAGCACCACTTCTTTGCATTAGTCATAGAAGCACAAGCAGCAAGCATTCAAGTAAAGTAGGATCTCCTTGGAGAAAGCCACAGAAACTAAACATGACTAAAATGGTTCAAACTTTGCCACTTTGCTCCGTCATCATAATCACATCCGAAGGCTGTCTCTTGGCCCATTGTCTTCTCCACAATTCCCTGTCCTGAATCAACCTATTTTTCAATGACTTGCCAAAATTTACAAGTCATCCAGTATATATGTTCTGTTTTCTCTTTATTTTTTCATGAGACGAGAGTGTCACTGTTGAATGAATAGTTTGTGAACTGCTTGCTAGGCCATTTCAGAGGGCAGTTAACAGTGAACTTTATTGCTGTAGGTCTGGAATCACAAAAAGGATGTCAGATTTTCCTCCCTGAAGGAAATTACTAAAATAGACGGGTTCTTGCACCAATCGATAAGTTTCATTGTCATCAACTCCATACTTTAAGAACTGAATTTAAATTCCACCAGCTACCTTCAGGGGATATGAACCCAGGGCCCACAGCATCATTTAAATTACTAGTCCAAAGACAATACCCAGTCAAGTTGCCACAGCATTATTCCTCAGCCAAGTTACTGGAACAAACTGCTCAGTAACTTGACAATATTTGGCAACTTTGTTTGAAGAATCACAGATTTAAGATTAATGAAGGGGTAGGAGTTCTTCGCAATTTTTCACACAAGACCAGAGTGTTGACCACAGAAGTGTGGCAACATAGACAGTGACAGTTCCTGACAATGCAAAGGGCTTGGACCACAGAGCATAGCTTAAAAAAAACTACAAATGCCACTCTCAACTCACCCAGTCTCTTGAGACACTTCCTCTCATGTTCTCAGGTTTTATTCAAATTTGTGAACAATTTAACCTAACTTTTATTCTAGTGATGAAACTATAAAAAACAAAACAAGGATTAAATTTTTACTTCTCTATTTCCCTTGGTCTCAATTAGATCAAAGAGAAAACTATGGAAGTGATGTATTCAAGTGAGAAAGTGTTATAAAACTCCATTGTCAACAAAACAGCATTCTGAAACAAATCTCACCTGCTGCGATTTTCTCAGTTCCCCGAGTGTCAATTATACAACTTTAAAAATAACCTTCAATATCATCACATTTAAATAATAAAGGAAACTTTCTCACCAACAGCTGGCTATCTACCTACAATTAATTTATGCACATTCGCCAGACAAATTAAAATAATCTGCAGCCAAAATTATCACTTTATTTCACATCTCCAGGCAGGCATTCAATTGGAGGCCAAAAATTCTTTCTTCAAATCTATTTACTAATTTCTAACCAAATTATTGTTTTCTCTTAAAGCTACAGGCAGAAAATAAAACAAACTTTATTAGGATTATTAGCACATATACGCACTTACCAGGAGCTTTGTAAGTACATCTCTAAGTGGCTGTTTAGCCCACTAGTCTAAAGCCGTAACATGTTTGACCTATTTCCTACCTAACAGCTTGTTCTCCAAACAAGCCATCTCGCTCCCATTTAATAATACGCAATGAGCAGACTGAATAGGCAGGAAAAGGCAACAGTAATGAGTTGGGAGCTGTAATTTCTTTTGATTCCATCTGCTTAACTAAGAGACTAGGGTACTCAATATTTGGTGGCAAGTCCCGCTGACTCTGCATCAAGGCTACTTTTACACTTTAGCTTCTATGGTGGTGGTCATTTGGGAGGCTGCATCCCTGATTGGTCCAGCAATGACCAACCTCCAACAACCTCATTTCCTAGTGAGGTCTAAAGCCCAACATCACCATACAAAAAGGAGCCTCTTGCCTGCCCTAAGCAGCAGCTCAAAGGAGAAAAAAGTCTTCAGGCATCATCTAGCACAGTTAATCCCCAAACCTGCCTCTCAACATACCTGCGAAATACCTGTAAAACAGATGGAATCGAATCCAGTGTCTACATCAACGAGCTTACAAGATCAACATATCTCTCGTGAGAACCACTCTGTTCAGCATGTTCTAGCCTTACAAAGCCAGCAATGTGCACACTCTTGTTCGGAAAGGGTTGATATTGGAAACTGCATTAAGGTCTGTCCAATTGGCTAATGTCATAGAGTCTTGGGTGGGGAAGTCAGGAGAAATGTCCCTGGGAAATCCAGAGCTAATGTGTCATTTATGTCTCCAATTGCCATCGTTAATGCAACTTGTACCCAATTGCTATCAAGCAATAAACTACAAGAGCCTCTTACTCACTAAGATTCGCTAGTGGTTATTCCTCTACCGCTGCAAACCAAATAGGTCCTTAGAAGGAGAGAGGAACGGTGACAATATACCTCTAAATACTAATGCCACATGGTGATCAGTGGTCAGCTCTAAATCCACTTGATGTTCTGGAAATGTCTTCTCCTGGGTACGCTGGATTTTTGATGCTTAGCATCACAAGCCGCAATAGCGAAAAAGTCCAATTTCCGCAGGACAAAACACTTGCTGAAAACCAGGAAAGTTTACTGCTTTAAAGACTTGACAGCTTTAAGGAAGACTCACACAGACAGTCAGCAACCACAAGAACTTGAACAAGCAGTCAGCAGGAGCTCATGGGAGAAAATAAAAAACATAGGAGACACAGCACTCCATTTTAAAGCCTTTACTTCAGATATGTTGAGAATCTAAGTAGCAGTACTGCAGGCTTGAAACAGCAAGCCTAGTCAAACTGGGCAGTTACATACAGGAAAAAAAGGATCTGTAAGACCTTTCCCAGTTACAGGTTTCGTTAGGAAGAAAACATCTCAGCACTCCGTGAATAAAGTTAAATATCCCTGCTGAGCAAAGGGAAAATTAGCAGTGCAAAAATCAGGAGGAGAAGGATTGGAGTAAAAATAAGGAGCATTTACAGCTCCCAACAAGTGTTGACTCCACATGAGTGGACACACAAGACATGGCTACAGTGGGGAAATCAAGAACTGTGGACATACTTCACACAGAGATCACTACACTGGAAACAGGACAAAGCAGAATGAAATTGACAAAACAGAGTATAGAAATTAAAGCAGACACAGCCTGATAGAATACTTTCAGACTGTAGTAAGAGGTGAAGTTTCATAACTTAAATTGCGGATCTGGTAAGAAGAATTCAATAAAGACAGCAGACTCAAGGCTTTAGTTGAGCAACTCATGGAAAATCACAAGCATTGTGTGTTAGGCAGAGAAATGTATGAAATCAGACTTTCTGCCCATGAGAAGGCAGGAAACCCATGTAACTGCAAAAAATACATTTAAAAAGCCAAACATGCTTAAACAGACTTAAAACCTTTAAAGAGATAAGATTGCACTGTTGTTATACTACATAGTTCAAAGTCTTCAAAACAAGGAAAATAAAATACCATTGCCATTTCCAGAAATTTTAAGAAAACTTTCAGGTAAAGAGATTACAGCAGCATTGAAATACTGCAGAATTTAAAAGCTTTAAAGTAAGAAGGATAAATATCATAGTAGGAAGATATAGCAGGAGAAAACATATTACCTGCAAGATTAATATCAGACTTGGGTCAAATGAAACAGAGGAACACAGGATTGGACATTTCTCAGAGAAAAAAAGATCTTAAGATACAAAATTACCTCAAACTTAATAACTAAATCACAAACTAAACAAATGCACACACTACTACATTCATTACGACCTGTGGTTGACATTGTAAATCAATAAAACATTATAAAATAATAGTTTGAAGAGATCTACAGGCTTTTGACAATCACTTTAATCGAACAACAAAAAAAATTCTTAGTAGACCAAGATTCAATTAAAATAGTTCAGCATCCAAGGAAATCCACAAATTCATTAACAACCTCTATAGAATAGCGTAAAACTGTGACCCAGAAAACACAATTCAAGAAACACAAAATTATTTAACAAAAACAAACAACTGCGGATGCTAGAATTCTGAAACAATACAGAAATTTCTGAAGAAACCTGAAATCTGGAAGCATCTGTCGAGAGAAAGCAGAGTTAATGTTTCGGGTCCAGTGACCCTCCTTCAAAACAGACTGCAGCTAAGAAATCTCAATAAAAGTTTTAAGAAGGGTCACTGGACTCTAAACATTGCTACCAGACCTGCTGAGTTTCTCCAGCAATTGTGCAAGACAATTTTTTTTTTGGAAATACTGATGAGTCTTTGTCAGATTTATTGCAGTCCAAAGAAGATTGGACTTTGGCAAAAGCTATTCGGGTTGTGACGGAAGCAGAAACATGGAAGAAGTTGATTTGAGTTATTCTTGTCATATGTACCGAAGTACTGTGAAAAGTTTAATTTTACGTGCAGTACAGGCAGATCATAACATACATTCGAGGACAGACAGATCATAGGGTGTTTAGGCAGGGTGAGGCATATAAGGTTACGGCAATACAGGAGATGCACAAAAGCAAGATTGACATTAGATTTGAAATTAGTAATGAAATGAGGTTTAAAAGTGTAGAATGGTTCTAACAAATATGAGAAGAAGATCTGCTATTGAGAGCTCGCAGAGAGTCACTCAGTATCGGCGCTATCTTGAAGAAAAATCTGTAGGGGACAAGCTTATCAAAGGAGAGCAACAGTACTTGATAAAGATCACCACTCTAAAGATAAATGCAACAAATCAACTCAAAATGAGTAGGCTAAACAGCACACCAAGAGAAACAAAAAAAGCTCCCAAAGTATAACCAATACCCAGTTATTATGAAAGAATACTTTATCTGTAAAACCAAAGGTCACTGCTGGAGGATGTGCAAAAGTAGAATGCAGTTTAAGAGCAGGTAAAAAGTCAAATGCTTACTCATACAAAGATGTTCATGTGATAGGATCACCATCATCAGAAAAGATGCCCAACACATTCCTAGGGGAAACTGGCGATCCAACTGACTTGAGTTTCACAGGACCTGTTTAGATCATTGGATATCTAATTATTTTTAAGCTTGATACAGGTGCACATGTCACCTTTTTATTAGATCAAAAACCATGGCTAAGAGAACAGACATTTCAGCTGACAAAGGTGAGACTGCAAGGTCCAGGTGGTGTAACATGCAAGATTAAAAGGTATGCTATAAGAAGCTCTGCCACACAAAGTGCATAAGAGTTTTGAGAATGTAAATGTGATTTACAATCAACATTATTCATTTTTCAGCCTGCACACCTGTCTGGACCTTAACATCCTTGAGAAGGCAGGTGTTCAACTAGTTCCAAGACACAACAAAAAAGTCAAGAGAAACTATGTTATGCCAAGTCTATTCAAAGAGAAACAAGTGAGAGAATAACTGGAACAAAAACAGAATTGTTGGCAAAACTCAGTAGGTCTGGCAGCATCTGTGGGAAGAAAGGAGAGTTAACATTTCGAGTCCAGTGACTCTTCTTCAGAACAGAATAACTGGTCTGCGAGCAAACTGTTGTCATTCAACAGGTCGGGGGCAAGTGGTAGAAGATTTCATTGAACCTCTTGGGCTCATAGCAGAGGCCAAAAGAAAAAATAGTCTATTATGATTACCTATATTGTCTTAAGAGAATTGTTTAATGAATCAACAAAGAACGAAATCTGTGCACATATAGGAACAGTAGAAACATTTTCTATTCCTATCATCGCTGAAGAATCTTCAGGTGACAGAAAACAGCAAAATGTATGAGCAGAAGCAAATACTGACAACAGAAATGAGCAGTATGACCTACTTGAGCTCATTGAGGAACCGTAAATTGAAGTCATTCACACACAAAACCATTTGCAGAACAATTGTTTTAACAGATTTAAATGTATTGCTTATTAGCTGACATCAAAAGTTCATGATGCACATTTCAATTTTATCATCTTCCAAAGCAGCATTATCTCTATTACTGTCACTGATGCTTCTTAAAAGCAATTCCTCAGTACCAAGACTAAAGGTTGAAAAATATCTAGTTGCAGCAGTAAACAGCCAGAGAATAACTGAAGATATCCAATCTAATCAAGCTGAAGTGAAGAGTTTTCATTCTTCGACACAGTTCTATCAGCTGATTTAGAATAAATATTATATAAAATGGAGAAGAGCTATATAGGACTATGGAAGCCAGATAAATATCCACGATTCAGTGCACAGTCAAACGAAACCTACCTGGCACAGAAACTGAGGATATTGAAAAGAAGCAAGTTCTTGTTTTCACATGTCCATTCAAATGTAAGGTTTTTTTTGTTTTCAAAAATAATCAAATGTTTTAATTCCTACAAAGCAGCCTCTCTGGAACTTAAAGTCTACCCCTTCATTCATTTTTTTTTTAAATTGTTCATTTCAAAACATAAATAATTTTTCTCTTGTCTTTTATCTCTATCACTCCCATCTATCTTTCCTTCTCTTTACTTTAATTTGCTGTATAATACTGAAGTGAATTAAATGTCTTAACTCCATGTGGCTCCGTGAGGATTCTTTAATCCAACTGGCTGAGGAAACATACTGTTCACACTGCTAACACAACTCCCAGTTTCGCTGTCGTGGAGCCACACTGGGTCAGGAACCTGATGGAAGTTCCAGATGGCTCTAAAAATGATGAGTGCCAAACAGCATTCTTTTGCTGCCGACCACAAAATTCAATACATTATCTGTGCAAGTACACTGAATTTCTCCAATTACAGGTGAAAAGCAAGGATCATTAACGCTGGATAAACAACTTGAGTTCAATGGTGCATGCTAAGATTATTGTGTAACACCCAGCAGTTTGTGGCAAGGAGGGGATATCCTGTGAGGTATAAAACACAAGATTCAGCCTTTTGAAAATGACAGCTACCCTTCCAACTCTTTGCACATTTCAAGAAATTGCTGCTTTTGCATGTTAATTAGAAATTAAGCTCAAACCAGAACATCAAGGATGGCACCTTCTAGAGTCCTATTACTGAAGAGATTCACATTTCTGCAATAATAATCAACCACGCCAGCCCAGAAGGCAGAAAGTAAACTGCGGACTTGGGATTTTTGTTTTTTTAAAAAGTTTAATTTTTTTTTGAATTTCAACTTTGAATTTTTTTTTATTTGTTTCCTCTTACTTCTTGTTGCATTTTCTCTTTATTGGCCTTCCCTTCCAATCTTTTATTTCTCTTTCTGTACCCAGTTTAACACATTGACCCTCTTTCCCTCTCCACAATTCTTCCATTTCCTTCTCAATCCTTCATTCTCAATGAGTGTAGTCACAGCCTGTTGATTCTGACGTTCACTTCAATATTTGATGCCCATGGCCCTCCCGGCATCACAATCATTGCTCCTGCTAAACTGTCCATGATAGTTAGAATGGTATTGTGACGATGTTCTGCAAAATCTCTCTCTCGCTCAGTCACACAAAGAACTTCACAAAGTACCACATTTTGAAAAAGACAGTCATATACAACAAAATTTTTACAGGCAACATCAGCTTAATTGTAGCACACTTCCAGCAATTTGCTTCTATATGCGTGTGGAATGAACTCCCTTGAGGAAGTGGTGGACGTGGGTACAGTTACAATGTTTAAACAACGTCTGGATGAGTACACGAATATGAAATATTTGGAGGGATATGGGCCAAGAGCAGGCAGGTGGGACTACTTTAGTTTGGGATTACATTTGGCATGGACTGGTTGGACTGAAGAGTCTGTTTCCATGCTGTATGACTCCATAATAGGTTGATTGGAAGGTTATGGGCATAACTGAACCAAAGGGACCAACAAAACGAAGCAACAGCAGATGTTATGGCCTTTCGAGCCTGTACCGCCAATCAATATAATTTTGGCTGACCTTTGTCTCTAAATTCCATTTACCCGTCTGCTCTCAACATCCCTTCAAACCCTGAAATATCTAAACTACAATCACAGCCTTAAACTATTCAATGATCTACAACCCTCTGAGGAAATAATTCTAAAGGACTCAACTATTTCAGTGAAGAAATTTCTCAGCTCAATCCTAAATAATTTGCCCCTTACAGTTAGACTAAGGTTTATATTCTAGACTTCCCAATCAAAGGAAACAATTTCTCAGTACCTAACCTACCGAGACCTTTCTGAATCTTGTACGTTGCAATATTTTTTGTTTCCTTCTCCTCAACAGCAGAGGTTTTGGGCCCCATTTACTCAGTCTCTCAACATAGGACAACCCCTTCAATCTAGACATCCAATGCACGAACATCCTTCCTAAAATACGGGAGACCAGAATGGCACATAGTATTTCAGATGCAATTTTACCAAAGCCCTGTACAATTACAGCAAGGCTTCTCATCCCAGAACCTAATCCCGTGGCAACCAAAGTAACTTGCCTTGTTGACCGTCTGGTCTGAAAAACTTCAGCCGATACTTAAAATGACTCGCTTTCTTTTTAGAGGTGTAGTAATTTGCAAAATTCCTCAGACACACTTGCAAGGAAAAGCTAAATTCACCATCAAAAATCAAGTGTTCCTAACAGACTGAAGTTACAATGGCAAAGGAGAATGGAAGGGAATTTAGATCGATTTACAATCTATTCCAATGCACAATCACTTATTTGGCACAAAAAGTAATTATCCAAACGTAATTAGCCAAAGTAATTGCAAAAAAATTTAAACCCTGAAATAATTTGATTGGACTCATCTCAAGAAACACAGACAGCGCCGACATACCATGCTCAGAGTTTAGATGGGAATTTTAAAGAAAGGTTTCTACAAGCTTATATTTCCTCCAAGACTGATTCATGCTTGCTAAACTTCCACGAGTCATGGGACAAAGTTAAATGAGTGTTATGAGCAATTCTGTTGTTCACCAGGCATAGCGAAGTGTAGATACCATTTTACTACAAAACTGGTGGGAACCATTTGAAGAAACAATTCAAAAGGTTCAACAAAAAAATACAGTCCGTAGAAAAACTCAGAGAAAGATCCATTTGTGGCTTTCTAAGGAGGTTAAAAATACCGATAATTTGGAGGACTGGAGTATTTTCTAACTCAATAAAGGAACGCTAAAAGTTGATTTAAAAGGGGACGGGAATAAAAGAATAAACCAGCCCATGCAATGTAATGGAGAAATTATTAAAGGGAGTGAGGAAATGAGACATTTAACAGCTTGTATCGTCTACAGCAAAGACAGCGACAAGTTATACACCAGAAATAGTTGATGATCTGAGACTAATATGAGTGAGTAAAGTCAGAAAATTGATATCAGCAGAATCAGGAGAGGCACTAGGAACTAAAACCTGATAAATTCAGAGGATTGTCAAAGAAACTGCAGCAGAGATGGTGGATGCACTGGCTATGACCTTCCAAAATGCCCTAGATTCTACAACGTCCAGCAGGGTGGAAGGAGGGAATCAGAAAACAAGAAAAATACAAGCCAAATAAGTCTGACACCAGTCATCAAGAAAGTGCTAGAATCTATTATTAAGAAAATCCTAACAATGCACATAAAAAAACCATAGCATGAAGTCAACAAGGATTTACGCAAGGAATACAGTATTTGAAAAAACTCAACCTGTAACTAGTACAATAAATAAATGAGAACCAGTAGACCTAGAACATCTGGATTTCCAAAATACATTCAATAAGTTGCTATACAAAATGTTAATACACCAGCTGGAGTTGAGAGTCATATTTGAGCTTGGATAGAGCATTGGTTAACTGACAGGAAGTGGAGAGTAGCGGATAAAAGATGCACTTTCCAGTTGGCAGACTGTGATTAGTACAATGCCGCAATGATCAATGCTAGAATCTCAGCTTTTTACAAGTTACACAAATGATACCAAGAGTAACGTAGCTCGCTTTGCTGACATTGAAAAGCTAGATGGGAACGTAAGCTGTGAGGAGGACACAAGGAGACTGCAAAGAAATACAGACAGGTTAAAATGAATGGACTAACGATGGCACATGGAGAATAATGTGGCAAAGTGTGAAGTTATTCACTTTGATTTTAAAAGTAGAAAAGCAGAACTTCCTTTTAAAGCCATGAAACTTGTAAATGTTAATGTTCAGAAAAAATGCAAGTATACTTGTAGAACAAACGCTAAATTAATGTGCAGGTACAGCCAAAAAACAGGAGAACAAACGAGAAGATTCTTATTGTGGGACTGGAACACAAAAACAAAGAAGTCTGCACAATTGTACAAGGCATTGGTGAAACCACACCTGGAGCACTGTGTGGAATTCCAGTCTCCATATTTACTTGCATGTTCCATACTTGTACTAGAGGCAGTAAATAAAAAGTACACGAGATTAGACCTTGGGTTGAGAGGGGTCTCCTGGGAGGAGAAGCTGATTAAATTGGATCTATATTCTCTGCCATTTATAAGAATGCAGGTTAATCTCAATGAAACATTCAAGACCATGAAGGGATTAACAGCTTAGCCTTAGGCTTGGAGAATCTAAAACAAGGGGGCAGAGTTTCAGGATAAGGGGGTGTTCATTTAGGACTGGGTTAGGAGTAATTTCTTCACTCAAAAGGGAGGCACTTTTTTTTTTAAATTCTCCACCTGAGGATACTGGATGCACCATCCTCGAATAGATTCAAGGCTGAGATAGAAAGATTTTGAACCTCCAATCATGGGATATGGGGTACGGGTGGAAAGGTGGAGTTGAAGCCAGGGACCATTCAAGATCACAGGTCACATTGTTTTCTCTTGCTCCTATTTCCTACTTCTAGAAATAATCAACATACACTAACTTTCGTTAATTTATTTTCAGGATATAGACATTGCTAACCAGGTTAACATTCACTGCCCACCCTGTTGCCCTGAAAAGGTGGCGCTGAGCCCCTATATGTTATGACTGGGAAAGGCTTGATATAATTGAGTATTCCCAGTCTAGGACAGACAGGAGTCGATTACTTCAGTACACTACCAAAATCACCATGATCATACCAGAGATTTCCTTTCTTACTGGGTATTAGTGAACTAGTTCTTCTTTTGACTGACAGCTTAATCTTCACGTTTACTGCGGCTTTTTTTTTATTTTTATTTCTTTAAAACTGATTTCAAATTGTGGAATTACAATTGAGAGATCTGAACTCATGTTCTCTGGATTACTAGAGATAATAGGTACTGCAGATGCTGGAGAATCCGAGATAACAAGGTGTGGAGCTGGATGAACACAGCCGGTCTGGTTGTGTAACCACAACGTGTATCTTTCACAATATACTTTGAAACTGTATGATATGTTTTCACATTCCGACTTCTTCACTTTAAATAACATTCAATGCCACCAGTACCCCAGGTATTGTCTTTTAACCATTTCTATTAAATACAATTTACATAGATTGCATCTGAAGAAAGCATCTTCAGATAAATTTGGAAGGATAAAATGTTTAAATTGTGTGGTATGATCACCTTTATAGTTCATACAGTTTGACTTTATCGCACAATAACCATACCAATTTATTAAAATTGTCAGGAGAACATTGCAACAATAAGGATAAGTTCACCTTTATCAACTATCTTGCCAACGACTTTTACCCTTTTATTGTTGCAATAAACTTGCAAAATAAATTAGTGATTGAACCCGCAATGATAAATATGGTTTCTCAATGTATTATGCCATTCAACACTGTACAATTAACATGCAAATGGTATGAGTATCCAGAAAGTGATCTATTTGAACAGCTTGTTTTTCATCAATACAGATACTGCTTTATCAAAACTATTTTTAAAATAGTGAAATTGTATTCCGTAGACATCCAAGTTAACATAGATACTGCAACTGAACTCAGAAACTCAGATGTGATAAGCTTATTAGAACAATTCACTCAAATCTAACAAAATCTTTATTTTGCATCTTGCAGTTAACAATACTGAGACGCATTAAGTCAAACACTAAGATGCGATTCCAGTCATCTAAAGCTCCGTTTCTGCACAAACTTACCATGCAGTATCTTTATAACTTATTGTACCCAGTTGTCATGGCTATTTCTCTCTGTACAGGAAGTAAATAAGTGGCAATAGCTTCAAATTTTGGCAAGTCATAAAGAATAATAATCATAGCTCACTTTAAGATCAAATTAGCCTGAGTGAAATTTCTAAGCTGGCCATTTGTTGAACACCTGAAATATTAACAGGCTCATCAATCCTGAATGGTAATTATTTAAAACTAACAAATGTGCAAGGTTATTTTAAATAAACTTCCTTTCACTTCTTCATTAATCACAATGAACAATGCATTGTCCAGCGTTTTCCCTTCTGCAAATGAGCAGATAACTAACCAACTTTGTCACAAAACTGGAAGGTGACAGAGTTAGAGACACTGGTAACAGCTACTACTCACATCATCAGCATACCTGACCCAAACGTGAGTCAATATACCTTACACAGATACAAAGCGCTCAAGACGATAAGGGGTAAAGAGGAGTAATTCCCCTGTATATCAAGAAAATCATACAAGTATTGCAAACAAACAACATGATGCAAAAGTGATCCACGAAAACAGGGTTAGAATAACAGTTTTAGAAAACAACACTCAGATCAAAATAAGGAGAAAGAGCTATCCCTTGTATAACATTGTTCAAGGCAACAGCAATAAGTGGAAAATAAAAATTATGGGGCCATTTAGCACATCCAGTATAAAGCCAGGAATGAAGGCATCAACTGGTCCCATACAAGCCAGGAATGACTAAACTTATCAGCTGCATCCGGATGAGAAACAACAGTCTTCCAGCTAGACTTTGTTCAGTCGACTGGGGATAATTTAGACCAACTGTTGCAACAATAAATCTTCAAAGGTGAATTCTTATGTTTCAAACAATTTATGCAGAAATGCTACATTTTGAGTGCTGGAAAATCAATGTAAAAGTGCTCTAAAACTCAAACAGGATAAGAAGCTAAGTTACTGAAAACGTTAAGGATGACCACTGGATAAAACATCTGCAGTAACTGTAGGGGACATTTATTACAGCATTGGGGACGAAACTGCAGCAGTTCTAAACTACTCTGATAAAAGCGGTGACATTTTTGAAGTGAGGGCATATCTTACATTTGATTAGTTCAAGGTGAATCTTACCAACAAATAAAAATGAAACATTCTCGCTATCTTTTAAATAAATGGCTGTCACTTTATTTGTTGCTTAATTGATAGTCTCTTTGATCTGCCGGTCTTTTTCTGCTTTATAAAGTCGGAGAAGCACTAAAGCAACCGCATTGTCTATTTGTTAAGCAAAACCCTGACTCAGAAAGCGTGCAGATTCCTCCGTTCACCATCTTGACTATTAAAACTGATGAGCGTAGAGATACCAAGTACACTATCAGTCCTAAAGAATAAAGATGAAACAAAAACAGGCGGAGCAGCTTTACTCTGAATTCATGTGCATGTGGTCGCCAAGAACGATTGCTTTCCGCTCTCTCTCCGCACGTTTCCTCACAAATGCGATATTAACACAATGCAGATTCCTCCACTTACAGCAACAATATCATCCCTACACTTCACTCCCTGTCACACTGGGGGAATAACTCGGGCCGCGATGCAGCTTTTCTGTGGAGGCTAATGTCAGGCTGCGTGGTTTTACGTTAAAGTTTAGCGTGGTGCTATTTACACATGTCCTCTAACTCTACTCACACTGAAAATAACTGCAGCCCGTCTGTGCATTTTACACACTAGCTACGCGGGTGTAACTGGTCCAGTTTAAACTGTAATCTCCAAGCACAGTGCATGTTTTGGACTTATTCAGTCTTTCCTTTTCCACGAGTCCCTACTGGCTCATCAGACCCAATACCCAATTAGGACTCGGAGCTGTTCGCTGTGCACGGGATATACATTAACTTTTTTTCTACAAACACTTCCCGTTGCACATATTCCTTTCGTCACTTGCACAGGAATTTTCCTTTTTCTCTGTGTTTAAGGCTCTTGTGCGAACTGACTCATTGGTTTAAACCATTCTCCTAGGAAACAGTAAAAGCGAAACTGGGGCTTTATCCATAATGCACGTCAAACCAAGAGCTCATTTCCCCCCCCAACACCCCCGCAACATTGTAGGACTCACCCGCCAGGTTCCTGTCTAGCAGCCGCTTTCCAAGCGGAGGGGGAAAAGGGAACCCGGAAGCGATCTGTTCATTCAGAGTCAGACACGTGTTTGTGCAGCAAGAGGAGGGAGCTGAGAACTGTCTGAAATTGCATAGAAAATACAGTGTGTGTGTTAAATTACTCCGTGAATAGAGACAGAGAACTGCTCTGACTTATTGCACTGGAGAGACGGAAAGAGCGCTATATTACTCCGTGAACAGAGACAGAGAACTGCTCTGACTTATTGCACTGGAGAGAGTGCTAACTTACTCCGTAAATAGAGGCAAAGAACGTGCAAAATTACTCCGTAAACAGAGACAGAGAACTTGTCTAACTTACTACACTAGAGAGACAGCAAGCATGCTAAAGTACTCTGCACATAGAGAACGTGCTACTTCACTCTGTAAATGGCGACAGAAAAATGCTCTTACTACAGTGGAGAGACAGTGTGCTAAAGTACTCTGCAAATAGAGACGGGGGGCTGTGCTACCCTGCCATGCAGTGGCGAGACAGAGAGCTGTTTTAACCTACTGTGCAATGAGGAGACCGAGCTACTCTAACCTAAAAGGCCATAAAAATAAAACAAAGAACTGCGGATGCTACAGATCTGAAACAACCAAAAATAACAATTACTGGAGAAACTCAGCCGGTCTGGCATCATTTGTGAGGAGAAAAGCAGAGTTAATGTTTTGAGTCCAGTGATCCTTATTCAGAATGGCGTTCTGATCAATGTTAGACTCTGCATTTCAGGTCGAGGGACGGTTCATCAGGCCATTCGCAGAAAGGATCACTGGACTCAAAACATTAACCTGTTTTTCTCTTAACAGATGATACCAGATCTGCTAGTTTCTCAAAGAATTCCTGTTTTTTGCACCTGAAGACTGTGTCTTTTTGCTTTTCTGTATTTTTGATTGAGGTCTCCAGAGGGGAACTGTTTTAAGTAACAAGGATTGCTGCACTTTTTAAAACCAAGTAAACTGTTACTCATTGTAGGTACTATTTACACAGCTACTTGTTTCAGTAGTCATGGAAGCCCAGTTTGCAGATAAGCTGGAGCAAAGGTTCACCCTTTACCAGTCACACTGTACCTCCTGCCAATAATTGAAAGTATCTGGAGCAGGGAGACCAAGAAGCCACATTTTGATCAGCAAAAAGATCATCTTGTCAATCATTGCAGACAGCGACCACTAAACTCCCTTTGCAGTTTTTCTCTTTGCCCAGAGCACCCATGTTTCTTTGTGTCTATATGTTTGTGAGAAGAGGGTGAGTTTAAAAGGGGTTAGGGTTTTCACTAGTAAAGCAAGATGCCAACAGTCAATAATTGTTTACCTATAACTAGAGTTTATTTATTTGTAATAAATAGACATCCTTGTTAAGTACAGAAACCTGATTTATGCTTTCCATCAACCTGGGTCTAAAAGACAACTAAACTGGGGAACTCTCTACACTTTTTAGAATCTTTAACCATTGTGACAACTTAGAATAACAGTGCTTGATTTTTAGCATGCAACCCCAATGAGTTATAACATCCTGCCAGGACCTTGTATAACCTACTTGACAATGGAGAACCAGAGAGCTGTTCTAACCTACTGGACAGTGGAATGATTGAGAGCAGCTCTGACCAACCGTGCAATAGCTGGTCAACTACTCTGACCTGTTCAATAGAGAGGCAAAGATCTATTCTAACCTGCTTTACAATGGAGAGACAGGGAGTTGCACTAACTTACTTTGTGTTGTCGAGACAAAGAACTGCTCTAACTAACTCTGTATTAGGGAGACAGAGAGTTACTTTAAACTACTCTGTATTGGGGAAACAGATAGCTACTCTAATCTTCTCTGTACTGGGAGATGGAGAGTTCCACTAAGCTGATTGAAGTGTTCCAATCAGAAACAATAAGAAAAGACCCTTTGTAAATTGACCAATGTGAACAGGAGGAATACAAAGAGTTGTTCCTTTGTTGTCGGTTGCATTGATTCCTGGCATGTCTTATAAGGAAAGGTTGATTAGAATAATGAAAGGTAATCTCATTGAAATGTATACAATTCTGACGGCTGGCACTGTACTTGTTGAGAGGCTATTTTCCTTGGTCAGAGAGTCTAGAACTTGAGATCATTGTCTCAAGATGAGGACCTCGCCATTTTGGACTGAGATGAGAAGAAAATTCTTTGTAGAGAATTGTAAATCTTTTGATTTTTTTTTACCTAGAGGACAATGGACGTTTAGTCAAATGGATAAAATTCAAAAGTAAGATTGCTAAGAGTTTTATGCAGTTAGGAATATTGGGGACAGGGTGAGAAATTGGAGATGGTGTAGAAGTTCATCCGTGACTTTTAATGGTAGAACAGATTGAGAAGGTAAAATTACCTCATCCTGCTTCTTTACCTTATGTTCTGAATATGAATTATGGAATCTTAATTGGTGAAGATCATTTGATCCATTGTGCCTGTAGTGTCTCTACAAAAGAACGAATCAATTAGATAAACTCCCCAATGCGATCTCCGTAGCTCTGCATTTTCATTTCCTTTTTCAGTTTCTACCCAAATCTACAAGCTACAGATGATCTGGATTTTCCAAGAATAATGACATGAATAGCATTGCTTATGGTACCATGGTGTAAGTTAGACTGCAACCTCTAGAATACTGTTCTCAAATAAAAGCAAAATACCATAGATGCTAGAAATCTGAAATAAAAACAGAAAGTCCTGGAGAAACTCAGAAGGTATGACAACATCTGTGGAGAGAGAAACAGACAATGTTTCAAATGCAACACAACTCTCCTGCAGAACTGAAAGGAATGGAAATAGTGGTTTTTATACAGTCGATAGACGGTGAGGAGGAGTGAGTAGAACAGTTGGTGAGATTGACCAGAGCAAAACGCAAAGCAGTTGCAAATGGTGATAAAGGAGATAGAAATATAAAGTAGACATAAATGATAGCTATGCCCCTCAATAAAATGAAACAGTTATCCTGCCCTTTCAGAATAAGTTAGTGCGGGTACACCCAGAATATGATCAGAAATAATTCCGGTGAAATTGCACCTTTAGCTCTGAACATTGAACAAATTTGGAGACCCAGTTCTGCAGAATTTGTTGGTATTGGGCACTTTTTGTGTTTTTTTTTTTGTTCAGTCTGTTTTCTGTCACTCTTAATCCTATCCTTAGTGCCATGCTTTTATTTCACTTTCATTGAATGATTTCATCTAATTTATACTTTCTAGCTTACAGTCTGAGAGGTGTTGTGTTAGGGGCTAGTCTCTGAAAGGGTTAATGCTGAGGAATACATTAAGTATCAACAATTTGATTACGTCATAAAGACTTGGGCAGGGGGAATAGACCGATCACACAGGACATCCTCATTGGCCAAATACCAGTGCTTATCATATCAATATACCTAGTTGCAATCGTACAATTAACTACATCTTGTGGTGCAGGGGTAATGTTCTTACCTCTGGGCCAGAAGGACTCCCACCTATTCCAGAGGTGTGACATATCATGTCTGAAGAAGATGATTAAAAATATGTAAATCTGAACCAAAAAAATAGCATACACTATGTATCGATTAAGACAAGAACCTCCCCATTAGACCATTAAATAGCTTTACTAGACCAGTCAGACCTTTTACATCTGGAAGGAGAATGATGGCAGTAACTCTACTCGTGTATCTTTCATCAAGATGACTGTGCTGATGATTCATTGTATAAGCTGGTGAGCAGTGGTGTGGAACATAGAACCTAGATCACTACAGCGCAGTACAGGCCCTTCGGCCCTCGATGTTGCACAGACCTGTGAAACCGATCTGAAGCCCATCTAACCTACACTATTCCATTATCATCCGTATGTTTATCCAATGACCATTTAAATGCCCTTAAAGTTGGCGAGTCTACTACTTTTGCAGGCAGGGCATTCCACGCCCTTACTACTCTCTGAGTAAAGAACCTACCTCTGACATCTGTCCTATATCTATCACCTCTCAATTTAAAGCTATGTCCCCTCATGCTAGCCATCACCATCCAAGGAAAAAGGCTCTCACTGTCCACCCTATCTAATCCTCTGATCATCTTGTATGTCTCCATTAAGTCACCTCTTAACCACCTTCTCTCTCTAACGAAAACAGCCTCAAGTCCCTCAGCCTTTCCTCATAAGACCTTCCCTCCATACCAGGCAACATCCTGGTAAATCTCCTCTGCACCCTTTCCAATGCTTCCACATCCTTCCTATAATGCGGCGACCAGAACTGCACGCAATACTCCAAGTGCGGCCGCACCAGAGTTTTGTACAGCTGCAACATGACCTCACAGCTCCGAAACTCAATTCCTCTACCAATAAAACCTAACACATCGTACGCCTTCTTAACAACCCTATCAACCTGGGTGGCAACTTTCAGGGATCTATGCACATGGACACCGAGATCTCTCTGCTCATCCACACTACCAAGAATCTTACCATTAGCCCTGTACTCTGTATTCCTGTTACTCCTTCCAAAGTGAATCACCTCACACTTCTCCGCATTAAACTCCATTTGCCACCTCTCAGCCCAGCTCTGCAGCTTATCTATGTCCCTCTGTAACCTGCAACATCCTTCTGCACTATCCACAACTCCACCAACTTTAGTGTCATCCGCAAATTTACTAACCCATCCTTTTACGCCCTCATCCAGGTCATTTATAAAAATGACAAACAGCAGTGGCCCCAAAACAGATCCTTGCGGTACACCACTAGTAACTGAACTCCAGGATGAACATTTCCCATCAACCACCACCCTCTGTCTTCTTACAGCTAGCCAATTTCCGATCCAAACCGCTAAATCACCCTCAATCCCATGCCCCTGTATTTTCTGCAATAGCCTACCGTGGGGAACCTTATCAAACGCTTTACTGAAATCCATATACACCACATCAACCGCTTTGCCCTTGTCCGCCTGCTTGGTCTTTCGGGGAGTTTTAAAATATCCTCAGGGACAGCTTTGAGAAGGCTACTTATGTGGACAGTCAGCAGCTGAGCATTTGAAAATCCCGCAGAAGAAAATCTTGATGTAAGTTTCATAGGAACAGGAGTAGGCTATTCAGCCCCTCGAGCCTGTTCTGCCATTCAATCAGATCATACTAATCTGTGGCCTAGCCCCGTATTCCTACCTTGGGCCCATACCCCTTAAAACCTTTGCTTAACAAATAAATTATCTCAGATTTAAATTTAGCAACTGATCCTACATCCACTTCTGTTTGCAGAAAAGCATTCCAAATGCATTCCACCTTTTATGCATAGAAGTTCTTCCTAACATCTCTCCTGATCTGCCCCTAATTCTCAGCCTATGCCCCTAGTCTAGAACCCCCAACCATTGGAAATATTTTATCTTTATCTACCCTGTGTTTTTCTGTTGATAACTTGAAGACTTCAATCAGATCACCCCTTAACCTTCTAAATTCTAGAGAAAACGGACCTAATTTATATAATGTCTCTTCATAAATTAAACCCTGATGTCCAGGTACCATTCTTGTAAACCTACGTTATACTCCCCGCAAGATCAATATATCCTTCCAATGGTGTGGTACCCAGATCTGCTCATAGGAAGGATATCATTAGACTGGAAAGGGTGCAGAAAATATTTACAAGGATGTTACTGGGACTGGAGGGTTTGAGTGAGAAGGAGAGGCTGGATAGGTGAGGGTTTTTTCACTGGAGCGTAGAAGCTTGAGAGATGACCTTATAGAGGTTTATAAAATCATGAGGGGCATAGATAAGTTGAATAGCAAACGTCCTTTCCCAAGGGTAGGGGAGTTCAAAACTAGAGGGCATAATTTTAAGGCGACAGGAGAAAGATTTAAAAGGGACTTGTGGGACACTTTCACGCAGAAGGTCGTTCATATGTGGAATGAACTTCCAGAGAAAGTGGTAGATACAGGTACAGTTACAACACTAAAAGACATTTGGACAGGTACATGAGTAACAAAAAAGGTTTACAGGTATTTGGGCCAAGCACAGGCAAATGGTTCCAGTTTAGTTTTGGGAAATTTGATCAGCATGGACAAGTCGGACCAAAGGCTCTTTTTCCACGCTGTATGACTCTATGATTCGAAGTGGGGTCTAACCAGGGTTTTGTAATAACTGCAGCATAACTTCTGCATCCTTGTACTCCGGTCCTCTAAATATAAAGGCCAGTTTTATGTCTCTCTTGATTGTTCTCTTGTTTGATAGTTTAAAGATCTATGCACCTGAACTCCCAAGTCTCTTTGGACATTCACTGTATTTAACTTCACACCATCTAGAAAACTCACTGAACTATCCCCTGTTTTTGGGACCAAAATGGATGATCTCACACTTGCCTAAGTTGAACTTCATCTGCCATAGTTTTGCCCTTCACTTAGCCTATCAACGTCCCTTTGTAATTTAATGCTATCTACATTGTCAACAATCCTGCCTAACTTTGTATCTTCAGCAAATTTGGATATATGAACTTCTCTGCCATTATCCAAGCCATTCATAGTGAATGTGAATGACTGAGGCCCTAATACAGATCCTTGTGGGACACCCATGGTCACATCCTCCAATTTGAATATCTACTCATTATCCCTATTTTCTGCCCCCGGCTACTCAACCAATTTCCCAGCCTTATTAATAATTTTCCCTCAGTTCCGTGGGCTTCTACCTTACTTAACAGTCTCTGATGTGGGACTTCATCAAATGCCTTCTGGAAGTCCATAGAAACAACATCCCTCAACATTCCCCTCTCTACTACCTTAGTTACCTCTTCAAAAAATTCACTGAGGTTTATCAGGCATGGGCCTATGTGTCATGAGTCCACGCTGGCTCTCCCTGATTAACTGAAAATTTTCAATGTGTTCAGTTACTCCAAAATACCTCAAAAAGACAGAACCTACAGTCCATGGTAATTCATTATTTAAAGCACAGAGAAGGTGGGAAGAATTTATTAAGACTACAAGCAGCGGGACTTAGCCACAGAGTCATAGAGATGCACAGCATGGAAACAGATCCTTCGGTCCAACTTGTCCATGCCAATCAGATATCCTAGATAAATCCAGTCCCATTTGCCAGAATTTATTTGTTCACAAAACATCTACAAGACAATGCTTTATAAAATTGTAACAAGACTTCCATACTCCTAAATTCTACACCTCGACTAATGAGGACAAGTATCCCGTAAGCCTTCTTCACCACTATGTACCTGTGCTGACACCTTTAGGGGTCTATGTATTTGTACACCAAGTATTCTTTGTTCCTCAGTATTCCCTAGAGACACACCACTCATTGTTTAAATCTTCCTTTATTAAGAGAGGATCCCCCAGCATCTGCGGCAGCGGTTGGAGCAGGCAGTCCAAGGTCTCCTGGCATCTGCGATGACATTAAGCACGGAGGAGATTGAGCCAGCACAGGGGGAGCAGGCCCAATGTCGTAGAGATCGAGCTCTTGTGGGGAGTGAGAGCCCAGCATGGGTAAACACTTACAAAGGACTGTAACGTTGAACTTTTAACTTATTCCTTTATTTTTCTACTTTGTATCCAAGGTTTTGTACCTAGGTACCATTGTGCCTAAGATGGCGCCAGGAATGTTGACTTTGTACACTTTCACTGTACACCTGTATCCCTGTACTTGTGTACGTGAGACAATAAAATCTAATTCTAATTATTAAACCTATCAAAATGCATCACCTCACCCTTTATCAGGATTAAAATCTATGTGCTATTGCTCTGCCCAATTTACCAGCCTATCAATATCAGACTGTAGCTTGAGACCATCCTCCTCGCTGTCAACAAAACCATCAGTTTTTGTGTCATCTGCAAAGTTACTAATCATACCTTTTATATTCGCATCAAGTCGTTAATGTACATAACAAACAAGGGTTCCAGGACTAATCCCTATGGTACACCACTGGGCACAGACTTCCAATCACAGAAATGCCATCCACTGACACCCTTTACCTCCTATGTGTAAGCCAATTTTGGATCCATTTTGCCAACTTGCCTTGGATCGCATGTGCTCTTACCTTTTGGACCAGCCTTCCAATGTGGGACCTTGTCAAAAGCCTTTCTGCAATCCAAGTAAGCCAGATCAACTGCATTACCCTTATCAGTATATTTAGTCACCTTCTCATTAAACCCAAGTAAATTAATTAGACAGGATCTCCATCCAACAAATCCATGCTGACTATCCCTGAATGATTCCTGCCTTTCCAAGTGTAGATTAAAACTATCCCTCAGAAATTTTTCCAATAATTTTCCTACCACTGACTCAGACCAACTGGTCTGTAATCACCTGGCCTATCCCTGCTGCCCTTCTTGAACAATAAAACCACATTAGCTACCTCCCAGTCATCTGGCACTTTACTTGTGGCCAGCAGAGTAATAAATATGTCCACCATGGCTGCAGGAACCCGCTCCCTTGCCTCCAATAGCAGCCTGGTGTACACCTCATCAGGCCCTGGAGATTTATGCATCTCAATGGCCGCTAAAACATCGAGTACCTCCTACTCATTAATCTTAACATGCTGTCGAACTTCACCATCCAATCTAAGGCCGAACCTGTAAGCAGCAATTGATTACATTTGAACAGAGTGCTACCGATAAACTCTGCGAAAAAGATATTTGGCCCGATCAAATGCAGGAGAGTTAAAACTATTCAGGATCTATCTATTCAATTAAACATAATAATGTTGTGTGGAGAGTGACCGCTTGAATGGGATTGTCGTGTCAATCGCTTATTTCTATGCTGCACTCTGTTTTATAATTCTACTGAGTTCAGTGTGCATTAGACTGACTTTTCAAGCAAACTTTTTTTCACCAATTGCTCATCGATTCGCTTGTACATTTTTCATTAAGTAGAATAAATTTCCCTGAAGCTTCCGAGAAGGGGAGAAATAGGTTCTTGAGGTTGTAGCACAGTTTCCATTCCCTGAGCATGTGAGGTCAGATGAGGTGCTGCGACAACAGGGACTGCCAGAGTCAGGGCCAATGACTCCTGGAGGCTAATGTTGCCGAAAGAAAGATTCGGACCAATTTATTCACAGATGTGCGTGTTACTAACTGGCCCAGCATTTATTGCCCTGAGGCTGGTTAAGATACCACCACATTGCTGTGGATTTGGTGCAACATTTACACCACCTAAAGGACATTAGTGAACCGATGTTATTTAACAACGGTTGACAGTGGTTACACGGCTGCCATTGGCTAGCTTTTTACTCCAGATTTGTCATTGAACACAAATTTCACCATCCGCCACAATAGGGTTTGAACCCGCGTCTCCAGAACATTAGCCTGGGACCTCTGAATTACTAGTCCAGTGATATTACCACCACACCCTGGCTACCCACAATAGCCTCTTCCTGCTCAACACTCCGCAGCAAATGAAGTTGATGAGCTGTAGAGAAGGACAGATTTCTGGCTGAATGAACTCATCTTCAATGAAACTGGAAGGTGATCTGTCAAACTCCAGTAATAACACATTCAACAGTGAGCAATTGTTGGATTTCAGCTGGTCCATCTCTTTTCCCGCTGGTATTCAAACGAGCAAAATACTGTGTATTTTCTATCACTGGAATAAAAGCAGAACATGCTGTGAACAGCTGGACTGCATTTGTGGAGAGAAAAACAGAGTTGAGGCTTCAGATCGATGATCTTTTACCTCTTCCTATGTTCATTGGAGTCACTAGTTGTTAACATTAGCCAGTGTCTGGATTAAGCATCATTTCTGTTACCCTCTTTGCCCACCAGTGAAAGCGAGAGATTATTTTTAAGAAACTAGGAATGAGCAATAAATGCTCGCCCAACCAATGACGCCCACAGCCCACAGGTGAATAAAAAATAGGATACTTCCGACCTAATGGGTCACTAAAGGGTTACTGAATCTCCAAATCGTAATCTCATTCTTTATGGAAAACAAGAGAATCATCCAATCTGACCATCAACATTCAGCTTTGGCAATATGTGAGAAGCATTAAAGTCAATATTGTAAAGTGTCCACCTGAATCAATTGGTAGCATTCATCTCTGAATCAGAAGGTTATGTGTTTGATCCTCATGTCAAGGTATAGACACATAGTCCAGGCTGGATCATCAACTTTCAACATCAACTGTTTTTACCACTGGCCCACAGTTTTTTTTAAAGTATATCCATTCAAATGTCTTCCTACTTAATTTGGATAAGTCAATTGTTTATTTTCCTCATAAGTAAAGGAAGTGGAGATGGTGTTTTTAACCTTCAAGTAGAGGATGAGGATTGGGCTAAGTACGCACCATAGCAGAAAGGCCACAGGTACAGACATGATTGCCGCAGAACTAATAACAAGCTTGAGACAGGAGGCAATAAATTAACTTCTTGTATGTGTAAATCCATGTGCTTGATGAGGGAAGTAGAAGAAGAATATGTAGGATTACATGCTTGGAAAAACAAGGGAGGAAAGTTCACAATGTGAACGGCTTTAGTATTCTTGGGAAAGATAAGGTGACAGTAAAGTGGGATCCTAGTAGTAATGAAAGAGCACAGTCCAGCAACAGGATAGATTGGTTAGTGGAATTTTCACATGTACTGGAGCAATGCTAACATCTTGAAAGGATGTAGTACTTATATACAAAACATTGAAAAAAGAAATAGAAGCAAATTATTACAGATGCCGGAAACTGTACTGAAAACAAAAAATTGCTGGAAATCACAGAGACCTGCATCACGGAACTCTGATGAAGAGTCATCTAGGCTCGAAACGTTAGGTTGCTGTCTCACCATGGATGCTGCCTGGCCCACTGTGATTTCCAGCATATTTTGTTTTCAGTTGAAAAACAAAAGTGTCTGACATAAAATAATAAAGCAAGTTGACCAAATTAGTTTTAGCAATGAGAATTTTAAATGGATTAGAGGTGGTGATGAACAATTCATTAAAAAGCAGTAACACAGATTGATACAGTACTAAAATAACTAACAATGCACCGAGTTAAATTTCTTGAGGGATAGAATTGAAAAGCATGAAAGCCACGTTAAACGTTCCAGAAACATTGATTAGACTACGCTTGGTGTACTGTGAAAAATTTCTATAATTCTCCCTATTATAGACACAATAAAGATTTCAAAAAATATGACCAGAACTGAGGTTTTAGCTCTCAGGAAACATTGGACAGGCTGAGGCACTTTACTCCAGAAAAGATGAGAAATCTGACGGAAGTTTTTTAAGGTTATAAAGTATGTAAATGATGTTAGAAGATAATTCCATGAATGGTGAAACCATAACTAGAGGTCAAGAATATATATGATTACTAATAAATCCAAGAAGGAATTCAGGAAAGAAGTATCTTTACCCGGACAGTAGTTAGAATGTGGAACTATTTTTAATATTGCATAGGTAGATTTCATTCATAAATTTATCAATGAGTAAGTATGATGGTCCAAGCCAGTAACGTACAGACCTTGCAGAGAAGGAAAACACAGTGGAATTAGGTATTCCTCATTTGAGCACCAATCCATGTGCAACAACAAAAAAAAGGCATTACTTAATCATGAAAGAAAGCTATTTACATTCCCATTAAGGCAACGAGGGTGTCCCAGAATTTAACAGGTCCTTATTACAGTTTGGTGGGGAGATCATAGACAGTGGTCTTTCCCCACTGCAGCTTGGCAGCAGCTGCCCCAAGCTGTTTTGCGTCCCCCAGCACGTAGTCCCAGACATAGGAATGTGCCAGTCTGAAACACTCATTTGAGATCAACTGCTTGCTCTGGAAGACCAGAAGGTGCATCTTTTGCTGAATTAATGGTCCTCCAGATGCAGTCAATGTTTGTCTCAGTATGTGTCGTAGAGCACAGAGACCTGCATCACAGAGCTGATGAGGACAAAACTCAACAAAAACCACTGTGGCTCTCTCCAGAGATAGCAAGAACTGCAGATGCTGGAATCAGAGATAACACAGTGTGGAGCTGGAGGAGCACAGCAGGCCAGGCAGCATCAGAGGAGCAGGAAAGTTGACGTTTCGGGTCAGGACTCTTCTCCAGAAAAGTTCTGAAGAAGTGTCCCGACCCGAAACGTCAACATTCCTGCGGTTCTCTCCAGACCTTCCTATCAAAGGCACATTCCAAAAGGAGATGAGTGGCAGATTTTTCACCAGCACAGCTGCTTTCAGGACAGCGTGCATTGATGTAGAGAGTCTGGGTTCACGTAAAGGATCCAGGGAGCCCCACCCTTCTCAACACCAACTAAGTTATGTACTGGTGCGTGTTGGGAAGTTTTGGTGATGAGGCTTTCTGCCAAATGACTTTAACAGTTTGCTCACGGAACAACCTGACAGGATCAAACCTGTCCTCTTCTCACAAGATCGAGAGCAAATTGCATTCTGACCACTAACAGAAACAGAAATTGCTGGAAAAACTCAGCATGTCTGGCAGCATCTGTGGAGACAAAGCAGAGTTAGTGTTGCTGGTCCAGTGACCCATCTTCAGAACTACTGAACTGCTAAGTTGATCACTGCCCTGATGTGCTTGTGGTCAAAGTTGGTCACCTTTCAACATTTTTCTACTAGGGACAGGTAACACGGAATGGTCCAACTACTCGGAGTGTTCCACAGCCAGACTTGTCCTTCATAACACCAGGGACAAGTGAAACCTCAGTACATAGTGACACTTGGTATTTGTATATAAAGGATCCACGTACAGCTTGATGCAGCCACCCAAAAAGGTGACCATCAGAATGACAGCAGTGTTGGGTACGTTCTCCTACCACCCCCCCGACTTATCCAGAGCTTTGTATACGATGCCCCTATGGATCCAGTCCACCTTAGTCCTCCGGATGATGATGGAAGATGGCTCGGGTGACTGCAGTGGTGCAGGCCCAGGGAATGGGCCAGACCTGCGCCACATACAGCAACACTGCGAGTGCCTTACATCTGATGATTAGGCTTTTACCTGCAATGGAGAGGGAGCAGAGCTGCCAAAAGCCCAGTTTCTGCCTCACCTTGATGATACACTCCTCCCAAGATTTTGTGCACGCCCTGGCCCCTCTGAATCATATTCCCAGCACTTTCGGGTAATCTATCCTGGCAGCAAAGGGTATGAAGGATCGGTCGGCCCAGTTCCCAAAGAACATGGCCTCACTCTCTTGCCTCAATTTACATTGGCTCCTGAGGCCAGTTCAGACTGGTCGTAGTTCATGAGTCTGGGCACTGACAGCGGATCTGAGCAGAAAGTGGTAATGCCATCCATGTACAGGGAGCCTTTGACCTACGGGCCTCCACTGCCTGGAATAGTCACCGCTCTCAGGCTCATATCTTCCTGATGGACTCGGTAAAAAGCTCATTACAATACCCAAACAAGGCAGGAGATAGTGGGCAGCCCTGCCTGACTGCAGGTTTGCTCGAGAAGCTTTCTGATTCCTACCCATTGATTGAGATTGCACCAGTCTTGTTGGATCCAATTGTGGATTCCGTCCCCAAAGCCCATTCAGGCGAGCAAACATCTCACATGTAGGTGTGCGATATCCTGTCAAAGGCTGATGAAGCAGGCATCCACCACCACCTCCCCCTCCCATGTCCTACACATAGGCGACCTTATTCCTGATGTGGATGATGCTTTCAGAGATCTTTCCTCATGGATTCACACATACTACCTGCCAGAAGCATACCCTACAGTAGGTCCTGGCCAATCAAATCTCACAGAGTCGAAGAAAGCTCGGCCAGTAAGGCTTTGCTTCTGGGAGTTTTATTCTTTTCTAAGGACTCAAGGGCCTTGGTCATCTCATCCAGAAATAACGGCTGGTCCAGCCTCTCCTGTGTGCTGTCATCTAAGACCTTTACGATAGAGGACAGGAATAACTGGAAGGCTGCACTGTCTGTGGGCTTTGTGTCGTACAGTTTGGCATAAAAGGATTTGCTGATCTTCAGTATGTCAGACATTACCAAGCCATCATCTTCCTTCAGGCGGCTGAGCACAGAGCTCTCCCTGTGTACCTTCTGAAAGAAGAAATGGGAGCACGTCTCATCCTGCTCCACGGAGCGGACCCTGGACCAAAAGATTATCTTGGAGGCCTCCGAGGCAAAGAGTGAGGTTTGCTGGCTCTTCACCTCCTAGAGATCCTCCCTGACATCAACCCCCATCGTCCACAGCAGGACTACGCTCTGTATGCTTTTATGGAGTTGGGTTGGAATGTGAATATGCAAAGAGTTATAAGATTTGTACTTGGACAAAGTAACAGTGTTGACTTACACAGATAGCAACATATTACTTTCTAACCAACTACACGTTAGCAGAGTTGATGGTTAACCAGCAGACTGTCTTCATTTTTGCCTTACAAATATGACAAAACTAAAAATTAAGTTTCTTATCTCATCAAATAATGACTGAGCTAAAATAATCTGGAAGATGACACATTACCTGAACTCAGCACATTGAATCAGCTTGTCATTTAACTGGAATCTGTTGTACTTGTCATCACCTCGCTTCTAACATTTACTGATCACCAAACAGCCTCTGAGTGAACAGTAAGTGTAATCAAGATGGCTAGTTTCAGAGAACGCGGTAACAACTTTCATTATCTGCGATTCTCATTTCATTTCACTAGCTCAAACGAGGATGGAACCTACTGCGGAAAGAAGGCGCACTTCAGAGAAAAGCCTGTCGTGGTTATTGTACTTCTGTTAAATACACATCTCTGTTCTTTCAGCTTAATTCAGTTCTTTTGACAGTACAGTTAGAGACAAGCTGAGTGCCCTTCCACCGCTGCAACGGGTCCAGCAGGAGCCATACTGACAGAAGCGAACCAATAAGCCTCTCAGTTACCTTATTTGACAAAGGCAGGGTTCTTTCCCTCACCATCAGGCCCTTCTATAGCCGCCTGATTATCACGTTGCAGCTGTAGAGTACACTGGTGAGGCCATTTTTGGAATACTGTGTTCAGTTCTGGTCTCTCTACCATAGGAAAGATGTTGTTAAAATTGAAAGGGTTCAGAAAAGATTGACAAGGATGTTGCTGGGGTGGGAACATTTGAGATATAGGGAGAGGCTGAATAAGCTGGGGCTATTTTTCCTGTAGCCTCGGAGGCAGAGGGGTGACCTTATAGAAGTTTATAAAACCACGAGGCGCATAGATAGGGTGAATAGTCAAGGTTTTTTCGCCGGGGTAGAGGAATCCAAAACTAGAGGGCATCAGTTTAAGGCGAGAGGGGAAAGATTTGAAAGGGACCTAAGGGGCAACTTTTTCACGCAGAGAGTGGTGTGTGTATGGAAATGAGCTGCCAGAAGAAGTGGTGGAAACGGGTACAATTACAACGTTTAAAAGGCATCTGGACAGGTTTATGAATAGGAAAGGTTTAGAGGTATATGGGGCAAATGCTGGCAAATGGGACTAGATTAATTTAGGATATCTGGTCAGCATGGACAAGTTGGACCAAAGGGTCTGTTTCTGTGCTGTACAGCTCTATGCTAGGAACTTCCACAAGGAGAGTATGAGACAGCTCTTCCAATCTAAAGTACAACACTCTGATACAAATACTACTAGGCTCATACTCAAATTTCCCTTGTCCAAGCTACTCTTTTCTGCTGCTCTCTTCAATATTCCATCTGCTCTCCCATGATACAGCAGTCCAAAAGCATCTTGGTTTTCCCATCCCCTCATTTTTCCTACCATCCAGTCTTTTATCCTTTTATAATATCCCCTTTTCTCTTAGCATGTCCCAAATCCAATTAGGCTATCTTTTTCTGGTAACATCAATCATATAGTGTAATCTTCACATGGCCATTGAATCTGCGGTAATACCATTCATATATTCTGCAGACTGGATGCTAACAATTTATTCTCCGTATTATTTTCCTATTGGTAAGCCACATAACACCGAACAGGCCAAGCTGTTTATGATAAGGTCAGGTGCTGAACATCGTTGCAATTTGGACCATTATTAAAAACAAGTTCATCAAAAGGTTGTAATGCATTTCATTGTTTACACTGAAATATTCCCCATGTTTTGCAATACATTTTTGAATTGCTTTTAATTATGAATTTGAATACAAGAATCTCCCAATAAGTGCAAGGTTGTTCTGAGTTGCACAGTTTAAATCATGGTTTGACAACATCATTAATTTAAATCACAGTTGTTTGGATTGCGCTCCTACGTCGAGCCATAATGTTACATGTTTCTGCTTGTGTGCATGACGCAGCTCCACCAGGCAACATCCAGTGTTTAAATTGCCACTTACCACTCTGACAATTGAGAACAGCAATCACAGTTTAATTCATCAATTCTCAAGCTAGAATTGTGTTTTCACTCCTGCATTTGGATTTTGGACGTGCAAAGTTCAAATTGAACAGTGAGATACATACGCCTGTTTTATTTTCATTTGCTTCAACTGGTTTCCTACATCCACTGTATTTGCACAAGTAAATGAAAATCTGAATGTAATAGGCTCCGATGTTAAGCTTGTGTAACCAGAAATCTGTCTTACAGTATTAGCTGTTGGACCCAATAACCACACCGTTGTATGATTCCTGGAGATGATTTCTGGAATAGATCTAATAGTTTATATAGAGTTAGCTTTATCCTCCTGTTGTGATCTTGTTTAATGTACCACTAACGCAGCTTTTTTCACCAGCACCTTCCAAAGCCACATTTACCAAGCAAGTACAGCAGGTATTGGGTATACAGCAGGTAACACTACACGCGCACTTTCCTCAAAATCTTAGAATCTATCACTTCTCCCCTTCACGGCCAGTGGTGTGAAATCCTGGAACTGCCTCCCCAACAGTACTGTGGATATACCTAAACCATGTAGACTACAGCTGTTCATGAGGTGACTCACGGTCAGCGAGGAGTGACAGCCGTTGACATCAAGACTGCATTCAACCAAGTGTAGCAACAAGGAGCCTTTGCAAACCTGGAATCAATGGGTTTCAGAGGCCAAGCTCTCTGTCGGTTAGAGTCATACCTGGCACATGGGATGTTCACTGATGATTGCACAATGTTCAGCATCATTCGTGACTGTTCAGATACTGAACCAGTCCATGTTTAAATGCAACAAGATCTGGACAATATCCAGGCTTGGGCTGGCAAGTGGCAAGTATCGTCTGTGCCACACAAATGCTGGGCAGTGACCATCTTCAATAAGACAAAATCTAACCACTATCTCTTGACATTCCCTTGACATTGTTATCATCACTGAATCCCCCACTATCAGCATCCCTGGGTGTTACCGTTGACCAGAAACTCAACTAGACTCACCACAAAAGCACAGTGGCTACAAGAGCAGGTCAGAGGCTAGGAATATTGTAACTCACCTCCGAATTCTCCAAAGCCTGTCCAATATCTACAAAGCATAATTTGTAACTATGCCCCACTTGCCTGATAGGTGTATCTCCAACAATACTCAAGAAGCTTGACACCATCCAGGACAAAGCAGCCCGCTTGATTGGCACCACAACCACAAGCATCCATTCCCGACACTACAATGCTCAGTAGCAGCAGTGTACGCTATCTACAAGATGCACTGCAGAAATTCACCGAAGATCTTTAGACAGCACCTTCCAAACACATGACCATTTATATCTTGAAGGACAAGGGCAGCAGATACACAGGAACACCATCACCTGTAAATCTCCCTCCATGCGACTAACCATCCTGATTTGGAAATATATCGCCTTTTGCTCTCTGTCACTGGGTCAAAATCCTATAATATCTCCCCCAGGGCATTGTGGATCTTTTGCCAGCATGTGGATTGCAGGGGTTCCAGGAGGCAGTTCACCACCACCTTCTTGTGATGGGGAATAAATGTTAGCTAGCCAGCCACAGCAATATTTCACTAGTTAATTTTTTTTAAAAATGCCCACAGCCCTCTCAGGTAGAGAATTCCAAAGATTCATAACTGAGCGTTTAAAGAATTTTCACCTCATCTCAGCTGTAAATCATCACCCATTATGCTCATATTGTCCCCCTGTACTTGAAATTTCTCAGCCAGTGACACAACTTCTCAATATCTAACCTGTCAACTCCATTCAGAATCTACAATGTGTCAATGATGTTCCCTTGCATTCTTCTGAAGGTCAGAATGTCTAGGCTCAGTTTATTCAGGACAATCATTTCATTCAAGGGATCTTTGCTGCACCACATCCAATGCAAGTATACCTTCAGTTGATTTTAAGATCAAAACTTTGCACAGTACTCCAGGTATGTTCCCACCAAAGATTTTTACAATTGTACAATTCTTTATGTTTGTACTTCACTCCCCTCACAACAAAGACCAAAATGCCATTTCCTTTCCTAATCGCTCACTGTCTCACATGAAAAGCCTAAAGAATGGAATATGAGGGAAATTGAGGGATGGTATGTCTGCAATAGGTTGATAAGGGTAAAGGTATGACACTTTAAGCCTGAGTAGGGATATGAACTTTAAGAAATTTCACTCTTAAGGAGGAAGGATATAGCTCCCTAACTTGTCCTTTAAAAAAGTAACTTCAAATCCAATGAGGGCATATTTTTTCAAGTAGTTGAGCACAAACTGTAGATAGAGCTGGGAGTTAGTACCTTTCTCAGATTCCAGCTTGCAGGGGGAAAAAAAAGAATCTGAGATGGTGGGCTGTTTCTCATGGTTACATTAGATGGGCTAAAAATAACACACATATTCTATTACACTCAGAACTACCTAGACAGCATAAAAATGAGATTAAGCAGCTCTTAATTTTGAGACATTCTGGTGAGATTTTCTCTTATTGAAGATGGTCACTGTCTGACATTAGCTGTATTTAAAATATGATATAATGCTTATAGAATGATTCTATGACAGTATATCTTGTCCAAAACTGTATTAATATTTCAGACTGATTCAGTAGTAGTTACATTTAGGAGTAAACCTACAATAATTCATCTTGAGTAATTAGCATATTTGTCATATGTATGTGTCATGTGTCATTGTATACCAAGCAGGAAGTGGAGTTAATACATCACATATATTGACAAAATACTCTGAAACAGACCCCAAGCCATGCACACGTCACAACTTGACGTTGTAGAACAAAGTACTGAACATTTGATGATAAATGCAAACACATTTGTTAAATACTTCAAATAGTTAGCAACCACTCTCATATAATGATATCTTCGAAGCAATCTTACACATAATATGCTATAAATGGGTCCTTAATTTTTGACAGCGATTGAACAAGTACTAAGGGCCTGATTGCTAGAAGATCTCAGGTAGTCCCTAATAATCTTATCAACATGGTGTTCATGCAAGTAATAAACAATGTGAAAATTGCACAGATTTGTATGGATACTTTCCTTGGGTCATTTCACTGCCCCTTCTTCTCCCCTCTAATCTCTGGAATTTCTGTATCTAAACCAAGCTTATACAAAGTGATGAATGTCTAACAACCTTTGTGGGCCAAGTGCAATGTGCATGTTCCTACTTAACACCATCAAAGCCTTAATTAGATTTCAAAACACTGGAATATGTCAGGTGTATAACACATTGTCCTTCTCTACCACATTCATTATATTGTCAGTTGCCTAATGCCCTATGCCAATACAGTGGTAGCAAAACTTACCTTGCTTTGGGTGGATGGAGTTTGGACTAAACCACAGGTCCTTAGGGCACTTATTTTACAGTAACCTAAAAAAAAAGGAAAATTCCACTGAAGTTCTTCCCACAAAACTCAATTTAAGATCCAGCAAAGAAATGTTTTTAATATAAGTGAGAGGAGTTTCAGTTGACAGATGGTTTTACCAAAAAAATAACTTGGTACAAATGAGCCATAACTTAATACCATCTTGCATTTCAATGAAGTAGAGTCAGAGTCATACAGCACAGAAACAGACTCTTCAGTTCAACCAGTCCATGCTGACCATAATCTCAAACCAAACTAGTCCCATTTGCCTACATTTTCTCATAACTCTCCAAACATTTCTTATTCATGTACTTCCCTAAATGTCTGTTAAATGTTGTAACTGTACCTGCATCCATCATTTCCTCTGGAAGTTCATTCCACATATGAACCACACTGTGCAAAAACATTGCCCCCATGTCTTTTTCAAATATTTCTCCTCTCATCTTAAAAATATCCCCCCTAGCCTTGAAATCCCACCTTAGGGGAAAGACACCAGCCATTCACCTTATCTATATCCCTCATTATTTTATAACTCTATAATGGCACCTTTCAACCTCCTATGCTCCAATGAAAAATGTCCCAGTCTATCCAGCCTCTCCTTATAACTCTACCCCTCCACTCCCGGAAACACCCTGATAGGCCTACCACAGCCATACCTTTAGAGTCACATATTTTCAGAAGAACAGTGGACTGTCTAAAATAACAACCATTAAGACAAAACCTCAAGGCAGTTGAAATTGTGAAGATAGATCAAACCCAAACTCCCTGATGGTTCTTTCAAGAAAATTTGGAGACAATAACAGTCTTAAGGGGTAGTTCTCTGATGGTCTTTTCCTCAAGGATATGGAAAAAGGGTGGGTCAGTGAGTCAGTGCTTCTGACTAAACTACCAATGGCTGACTGTTGGTCCTCCTGTGCCACATGGAGACAGAACATTTTTTGTGGGGGATATTTAATGTGGGATGATATTAGCCATATGAGAAATTTCAGTTGGCCCCTGGATATACTCTCTGAAAATTCCCAATCTCACTCAAGACTTTAACTTCACTTCCAATTATATAGAGGATTGATAGCATGACTGAGACATGTAATAGTGAAACCAGACTTTCTGTACAGATTAGCAACTCTAATCATTAGAATTAGAATCCCTACAGTGTGGAAACAGGCCCTTCGGCCCAACAAGTCCACACTGACCCTTGGAGCATCCCACCCAGACCCATCCCCCTATAACCCACACACCCCTGAATGCTATGGGCAATTTAGCATGGCCAATCCACCTAGCCTGCACATCTTTGGGCTGTGGGAGGAAACTGGAGCACCCGGAGGAAACCCACACAGACACAGGGAGAATGTGCAAACTCCACACAGACAGTCACCTGAGGCTGGAATCAAACCCGGGTCCCTGGCGCTGTGAGGCTGCAGTGCTAACCATTGAGCCACCATGCCGCCTCACCTGCATATATATTTATGAAAACTTCCAAAAAGTGGTCTTCTGTATTAAAAGGAAGCTTGGTGTGAACCACTAAGCTGCTTTATTTTGGAGCAAATGTGTGAATGTATAGAATAACAGGTACAATACATCACACATGATGTCTGTCCTTGTAATACAACAAATAATGAACCATCCCACCCTCACCCTGACAGGCGAAGTAACACTTTCTTTGGTCAACCCAATGACTGTATCAGACCAGGGTTCTCTCCATAAGATCCTTGTCCCTTACCTGCATCCCTGAGCTGAACTCCACAACTGGGTTCCAGGAAGTGTTTTTTGTTTTGTTCGTCTGTATTGAATATTTATTTGACATTTTATCGCTGATTCTTCCAATATCCAGGGGTTGACAAATGCTGTAGCCATTCAAGCCAGCTACAACATTTCTTGATACAGTGTGTAATACAAAGTGCAGAACACCTGCGCTCAGTTCGCACTAGACAACTGCACCTCCCAGTCGCGAACCATTTTGACTCCTCCTCCCATTCCTCAGACGACATGTCCATCCTGGGCCTCCTACAATGCCACAGTGATGCCACCCGAAGGCTGCAGGAACAGCAAATCATATTCAGCCTGGGAACCCTGCAGCCCAATGGTATCAATGTGGATTTCACAAGCTTCAAAATCTCCCCTCCCCCAACCGCATCCCAAAACCAGCCCAGCTCGTCCCCGCTTCCCTAACCTGTTCTTCCTCTCACCTATCCCCTCCTCCCACCTCAAGCCCCACCCCCATCTCCTATCTACTGACCTCATCCCGCCCCCTTGGCCTGTCCGTCCTCCCTGGACTGACCTCTCTCCTCCCTACCTCCCCACCTACACTCACCTTTATTGGCTCCATCTCCGCCTCTTTGACCAGTCTGTCTCCTCTCCACCTATCTTCTCTTCTATTCATCTTCTATCTGCCTCCCCCTCTCTCCCTATTTATTTCAGACCCCATTCCCCTTCACCATTTCTGCAGAAGGGACTAGGCCCGAAATGTCAAGCTTTCCTGCTCCTATGATGCTGCTTGGCCTGCTGTGTTCATCCAGCTCTACACCTTGTTATCTCTGTTATATAAAGTGATGGTTTTGAAATGTTTAACGTTGAAGCTGCAGTGATGTTGTACAGACTTGGATGGTGACCAGGAGTTCTCCTCAAGGTTTTGGGAAGGAGCAGATGAATCTGTACTTGCTCCCTAATGTTCTGGTAATTATGCCTGACCAAATATAATTGTGCTCATTTACTATCAATGTAACAGACCCTCTTGTTATCAAAGAACAGTGCCTTTGGAAGATACTTTATGTTAGTATGTCCTCTACCATGAATCACTTGATAGATCCCAGGCAAAGGAAAGGCAAACGAGGGTTGGTGGCACCAAACAACCTCAAATGACTCTTACCTGGTGCCACTTTATGTTAGAGAAGGCAAATACCATGGGATACCATGATAAGTCAGCTGGGAAAATACCACTTAGAGACTCCTGGAAAGGAACTCTGACTGTGGTTTGAACTGAATTAAGTTCTCCCATGAGTGTGGATGGCACATAGGAAAGACTTACTCTTTTCGGAACCCAAAATTCCTTTATGATCTCCAAGAAGTGTAGAACCATTGCAGTTGGGAGAAAACATTACAAAACATGTTTTCAAATAGTAGACTATTTCAGCCTATTAAATATTGAATACCAATTTTCTTCAAGCTTTCAAGACAAAATAAAAGTAATGAAAGTTATTTATTTGCTGTCATGTACCCTGGAAATGTTTCATTCACATAATTTCACACATGGAAAGATTACACACAGATGAAGCTATTATACTGTTACAGATTGTAATGATTTCCACTTCTTTTGAGGCAAGCCTGAAGTTCCCTACTTGAAGACATTATTTTAAAAATGAAGTGAGGGTCCTGTAAAGTGAAGGGCTCTCAGCATCCTGCAAGATTTCTGGTAGCTGAATTTCGAAACTGTTGATTCTCAGCTGAATTTGAAGTTGGAACAACGTGGGGAATCTTTTTTCTCTTTTAAGATCTTGGCCTTTAAAAAGGTATTGGTTGCAATACTTCACCTGTTTGGATGACTTGCAGTCAATTTGATAACTTTCTGATGGAATTCTATTTGCAAAAGCGCTTCTAGTTTTTTTTTTAAGTAGCAACATGCTTTCACAATCAGCTGACCTGTATAAGTTCAAAGCCTTTTTTTTCCAAAATCAAAGAGGTGTGGAGGTAGATTCCAACATCCTGTTTTTTTCTTTAACACTTTGAGATTCACCCTATCCAGTTTGGATGAGGAAAACCATCCCGGTACAACGGAAAGTTGATAGAATCCATTCACATCCATGTCATGCACAGTTTAAAGTTTGCTTTATATGGAAAGAGGCAACCCAGCTGGAATTCTGTAGCCCGTCAATGTTGTATTTGACCTACCTATATAATGGCATCAGAGTGAATGGCTGAGTGAAATGATAATGTAAGTAACTTGGACCATAGGCTTCTTCATACCATCACATTTTTGAAACATGTAAATATTAGAATATTTTAATGTAAAATGCCTTGAAATATTTCTGTAGTTTGCAAGAGAAGATTTTTCCATGAATTTTAACCAGATGAAGAAAATACTTATTTAGCCAATCACAGAATCCCTGCAGTGTGGAAGCAGGCTATTCAGCCCATCAAGTCCACACTAACCCTTCAAAAAGCATCTCACCAAGACGCAGCCCCTTACCCCCGGATCCCTATAACCCTGCATTCCCCATGACTAATCCACCTAGACTGCATATCCTTGGACACTATGGGTAATTTAGCATGGCCAATGTACCTAATCTGTTCATCTTTGGACTTTAGGAAGAAACCCACGCATACATGGGGAGAATGTGCAAACTCTACACAGACAGTCACCCAAGGCTGGAATTGAACCCGGGTTCCCGGTGCTGTGAGGCAGCAGTGCTAACCACTGAGCCACCGTGCTGCCCCCAGTGAATGATGGTAGGGGGCAATGAGTTTTTTTTTAAACATTTCAAGCTGATGTCCAAGATCCAAATTCTTAAGTTCAAAAAAGGTTACACTTTCAGCTCCGTTCACAAAAACACTGCAGATCTCATAAACCCCACCCTTTACTGAGGGACTATCCTTTCTTGCCTTGCAAATTAAGTGTAGCGCTCTCCCCACTCTCCAACCTAGTAAAGCCCTTCCTCTAACCTCTTCAACTTAATGCTCAAATTTAACTCCAAGTACGGTACAACCATCTTCAGCTGCTTCATCAATGACATTTCCTCCATCACAAGGTCAGAGGTGGAGACATTTCTGATAATTACACAGTGTTCAGCACCCCTCACTACTCCTCAGATCCTGAAGCAGCTTGTGAGCTGATGCAGAAAGAGCTGACAATATCCAGGCTTGGGATTGATCAGAGGCACCTCTGTCAGTTGCATGAATTCTCCTTCCCCATTCTCTCTCAGCTGATCCTCCTACTTCCCAAATGGGATTCTCAGCTACATTCATCTTCCACTATTGCCCCATTTCTAAGTTTGTCCCTTTTTTAACTCTATCTCTTCTCTTCATTTTCATATTTCCACTAATGTATTTAATTGGCAATTGCTTTGTCCTTCCGTCTTTCCAACCACCCAACGTCCCAGCATTTTGTTGTAAATCCCACTGTGCCTCCACTCCTCCTCCATGCCACATATTCTTACTCCACTAGTGGACATCTTTTCTAAAAGACCCACTCCAATCTAAATTTAGTAACTAATGAATCCTGGTGATGTTGCGGTAAGTTACTAGACTTGCATGAGATCCTAGCTTCACTGTCAGAAGGAAAAGGTGATCTGTCTACACGTAGACTTGAACAGTCATACAGGCAACAACAGCTATGTCCAAGTGTGGAGTCCACTGGTGGTTACAGAAGACTGTTTAGCATTCTAATCAATGAAGCCAGTAACAGTATGTATACGCATCACCCTTCTTCAGTTTGTCATCTAGATAATCCCAACCTAAATCCTCTGCTGCAGAACTCATCAACAACTCCACCCTTGTGTGAACTGATTCCAGACTCGGAGAGTTGGCCTCCCCACACAGCTGCTCCCAGTCTCCTCCTCGGACAGTTTTCTTTAAGGGGCCACCTAGGCAGCCAGGGGATTTGTCCTCTTTCTCCTGTCCTCCTCCCACCCTAACTCCCCCACTCTAAAATCAACAGTACTGCAGCCATTGCCTTGAAAACCCCTCTGTGCCTTGCCATTCAGTTTTCAATCCACGCCAGCAATAATGTTCAATGCAGCAAAACTGTCTTCAGGAATGAACTGAACCACATGATCTCAGGGAGAATGCTGTTTGTCCGTCTCATTGAACAGTTAGTAATGCATAAAGGAAGCCAGCAGCTTGGAACCCACTTGGCCTCACACTGCCATGTGGCAAATGAAAAGCCAGCAGCAATTTTGCATCCAGAATCAGCATGGTCAGGTCATGATTTATGAACCCCACATTGAAAATAATTGAAGCAAACCTACTATTAATCCTTAAGAGCTCTGAAACTGGAGTAGTTATTAGATCCAGCAAAAAAAAGACACCCAGGTCTTTTCTTTAAGGGCTTGCAGTCATGATGACTGACATTGATTTTTGAAAGCTCTCTGTTGTTCCTAAGCAGGTCTGGTGAGTGCCTGTGGGTTATGGTAAATAGACTGAAGTCAAACCAAGTTGCAACATAAATTGGAAACAAAGATTTCATTCTGGACATAGGCCTAAGGCGATGCTATACATATCTGGAACCAAACAAGAAATTTGTGTAGGAGAAATTTTTGAGGCATGTACCTTCTACATAAACGTATTTCCTCATGTAATATTAGAACGCTCTTGAAGATCAGTGTTAATTTCACACACCAAATTACTGTTTAAAACTAAATGCCACCTGTTCATGCTGTTATAAAGAAGGGTGCCACCTCATTTAGTTCTAGTGTATTTATATATTTGCTGTGATTGGCTGACTGTAAAATTATTTATTCAGGAACCTTGAGTATGTTTTTAACCCTCCAAGTCCAAAGCCAAGGTTGTGCTGTAACATATGCATATGTGGATAACACGTATCTCACACCATATGGGTTTTTGCAAATCTTGCACAATCATAGCCGCAGCATAATTTATTGTTACTTTTCAGTGAACTCATTTAATGACAAGATAGCATCAAGATTCAATTTCTGTTTCCACTGAATTATATGCAGACTTGTGTTCGACCACTATCTGTAACTTCATGAACTTGCATAACCCTCATCATGTCACATTTATCAAGCCAAGGGATCAACACTGGTTTAAAGATTCCTTGTAGAAAGGAATGCCTGGAGCAGCAATATGAATACCTAAAGGTAAGATACCAACTTGGTTAAGCTCAGAGGATGATATTGGTCTGATCTCAGTTCTGATGGTGCCACTGGACAAGTAAGATGCCAGAATCAAACTTGGCTTGATAGATCTTATGTTCATTTTCATTTTAGTTAATGCGACGGTCAGTCACTGGAAGATAATCACGCAAGCAAAAGAATAAATGAATAAAACAAGCTGTCTAAATATAAAACACAGTTAGAAAGTTCCTAAAAATTAAAAATAAAATTCTATGCTGACTAAATCCAGCTCAAGCCTTAGTTCCTATGTCCAGTCTTGACTGCAGGTCAGTGTAGATCAATTTCTAGGTACAACATTCAACGGTTGTACAGTTTGTTACTGTTCCTGCAATGGAAAACTTTATATCAAGTCATTCTTTACATGACCACTGGTGGTGTAAATGCAAACTGATTTGCATTTGACATGGAATTATTGGAAAATAAAAATCTTGGAGGTTTAGAACACTGTTTACATATCAAACTGTATTTGCCTTGCCCCCACTATTTTATTCTCTTTGCAGGAAAGTATCAAACTGAAAAGTGAATACTGAGCAAACAGCATTGTTTGATTAGCTCTTGGACAAAATCTCCAAGTTTGTTTAGGAGGGAGATGATCCTATGTTTCAAATGAGTATTAAACAGTGAATGAGTTAATCTCTATACGTAGAGACACGACAGATATGCAAATTTACACTAATCCATTAAATAATGTTTTCCCAAATGCATATTTTACACAGAATGGAAATTAAGACATTTTCTGCAAGCAAATTTGTTAATTTGTGTAAATATAAATGCATATTAATCAACCATAAACAAGTTACACATTGCCATGTTTGTATTAATCTTTGGAGGCCAAATTGTGTTAGATATAATGAGCTAGGAAAAAGTAAATTAAGGATCAAAGTCTCCCTTGTTTTGTGGCAAGTCAATGTGATCTCTGCTTGTGTACAAGGAATTAGATCTTCTACCAGGAAGCCATTAACTTTCTAAAAGCTTTTAGTCAGAGTATCAGCAATTCAATTGATGACAGAGGGACCTTCGAAATGCTTTCTCTCTGAAGGTATGAGGACTGGTTCTCATGAAGTATTGCTTCAATCGTTAAGCCACACAGGCACTATGTCACATTATGATATTTTCCAGACATCTTGAGGCAGTAAGGGAACTGCATGCATTGAATCACTTCAAACCATTATCTTTACCAAACTTACTCGATCAGGAAGGATTGGACTTTTTTGAGCAGAAAAAGACCTGTTAGTATTGAGTCAGAGACAATTCTGATTGGGAAGAGTTTTCTATACTCGCTCAGGAAACAAGTCATCAGCAAATTGGCCTTTCTCAGCAAGTTCAATGGCGATGAAATGATTCATGCTGTTGAGTCAGAGGCTTTTCTAACTGAAGGGTCATTACGATCAACCTGAAACGTTAACTTGCTTTCTCTCTCCAGAGATGCTGCCTGGCCTCCTAAGAATTTCTAGCATTGTCTGTTTTTATTTTTCCCCCTTTCCCTAAGAAGCCACTTTGTTTATCTCTTAGTCTTTAAGACCCTTATCAGGATCCTTCATTTAACCCAAGTACCCTTACTTGGTGGGGGGAGTGATTTGGGTGGGGGTGGGAATGTGGCACCATGGCTCGGTGGTTAACATTGCTATCTAACAGTGGCAGGGACACAGGTTCAATTCCAGCTTCAGGCAACTGTCTGTGTGGAGTTTGCACATTCTACCTGTGTCTGCATGGTTTCCTCCAGGTACTCTGGTTTCCTCCAAAAGATGTGTAGTTCAGGTGGATTGGCCAGGCTAAATTGCCTACAGTGTCCAGGCTAGGTGCATTAGCCATGGGAAATGCAGAGTTACAGGAATAGGGGAGGTGGTTGGGTCTGGGTGGGATGCTCTTTGGAGGGTCAATGTGGAATCAATCGGCCAAATAGCATGCTCCCACACTATAGGGATTGTATGATTTTTATAACCACTTTCCTTGACTTTGTGCGCATTTTGTATCTGATTGTGGTTCTTGAAGCTACTTTACAAAAGTAAAGTGAAATATGTTGAATTAAATGGTGTTCCGTCCTCCAAACATCCATCATGAGACAGACTATCTGGAAGCTACTTAAACAGCAAAGGGAATTGTCTAACTATATTTTGTCTTTTTCCTGTCCACTTTGCTCAGCAATCCGGAACACTGCCCAAAGTGTGAGGAGATAGATTCAATCCTAGCTTTCAAAAGTGACTTGGATAGTGACATATATAAAAAAAATTCTATGGGAAAAAGGCAAGGGAGTGAAACTATCTAAGATGCTTGTGCAAAGACATGGCATGGATACAATGGGCCTGATGGCCACCTCTGCACTGTAATCATTCCATGATCTTCAACTGGTCGAAGGCAACATGAGTTTGAGTTCTTGTTTGGAAGGTTGGGATAACAGCAGGTACCAAACTCTCCTTGTGACATGGTGAATAGGCCAATCTTGCCTAAAATGTATTAATGAATGTTTCCATCTGCTTGCTCGACAGCTTGCACAACATGCCATACATCAGTGGCTTCGCCAATTGCAGTTAGAAAGTTTCAATCCAATCATTATGGCCAAGCAGTGTAATTATGAACGTGCTTTGTCTCAACATTTTCCAGTGTCAGTTACTTCAAGTCTCCTTTCCTCATCGTATTATATATATAATGATACACTTTCCAGTCAATGCCATAAATCAGGCAGGACTGGGACCAATGTCCAGGGGGAGTGTTTGCTGGAGCGGTTGGGGAGCTTTTGAACTAATATGCCAGGGGGATGGGAACCTATGTAAGGAGTTAGAGAAGGAGAGAGAAAGGACAAAAACAAAAGGTAGAAAAGGGAATAAGAAAAGTGATAGACAGAAACCAAGTATAAAATTCAAACAGGGCTATTGAGAAAAATAAGGGCGAGACTAAGAATGTTAAAAAGACATATTTAAAGGCTTTTTGCCTTAATGCATGGAGCATTTGCAATAAAGTGGATGAACTAATCGTGCAGACAGATGCAAACTGGTACAATATAAATAGGATTATGGACACATAGCTGCAGGGTGACCAGGGATAGGAACTGAATGTCCCAAGGTATTCAGTATTTAGGAAGGACAGGCAAAAAGGAAAAGGTGATGGAGTGGGATTGCTGGTTAAAGAGGAAATCAACACAACAGTGAGAAAGGATATTAGCTCTGACAATGTGGAGTCTGTATGGGTAGAGTTGAGAAATACCAAGGGATAAAAAAACATTTGTGGGTGTCTGATATAGACCCCCAAACTACAGTGATGATGTTGGGAATGGCATTAAACAGGAAATTAGAGATGCATGTGATAAGGGAATATCTATGATCATGGGTGATTTTAATCGGCACATAGATTGGGCAAATCAAATTAGCCACAATGCCGTAGAGGAGGAATTCCTGGAGTGTTCTGGGATGGTTTTCTTGACCCAAATGTGGAGGAAAAACCAGAGTGTAGGCCGTCTTAGACTGGGTGCTGTGTAATGAGAAGGGAATCATTGCCAATCTAAGACCCCTCGGGGATGAGTGACCATAACATGATAGAATTTTTTAACAAGACAGAGATTGAGGTAGTTGATTCAGGGACTAGGTATTGAAACTTAATAAAGGAAACTATGAAGATATGAAGCGTGAGTTGGCCTTGATAGATTAGGGAGAGTTACTTAAAGGGATGACAGTGGATAGGCAATGGCAAACATTCAAGGAACGCATGGGGGAACTGCAACAACAGTTTATTTCCGTCTGGCACAAAAATTAAATGGGTAAAAGAGCCAATCTATGGCTTACAAAGGAAATTAGAGATGGTATCTAATCCAAGGAAGAAGCGTACAGATTAGTTAAGAAAAATAATATGTCTGAGGATTGGCAGCAGTTTAGAATTCAGCAAAGAAGGATCAAGGGATTGATTAAGAGGCAGAAAATATAGTACAAAAATAAGCTTGCAGGGAACGTAAAGACTGATACTAAGAGTTTCTACAGGTATGTGAAGTGAAAGAAATTAGTGAAGACAAATGTAGGCCCCCTCTAGACACAAACAGGGCAATGTATAATAAGGGACAAAGAAATGGCTGAGCAACTGTCTTGGTTCTGTCTTCATGAAAGAGGAAACAAATCAGATGCTAGAAAGTTGGAGAATGCAAGATTTAGTGAGAGGGAAGAATTGAGGGAAATCAATATTAGTAGAGAAATGGTGCTGGGAAAATTGATGGGATTGAAGGTGGATAAATCCCCAGGACCTGACAATCTACATCCCAGAGTATTTAAGGAAGTGGCTCCAGAAATAGTGGATGCATTGGTGGTCATCTTTCAGGATTCTATAGACTTTGGAACAGTCTCTGCAGATTGAAGGGTGGCTAATGTCACTCCAATATTCAAAAAGGGAGGTAGGGAGAAAACAGGGAATTATAGGCCGGTATGCCTAACATCGGTAGTGGGGGAAATTCTCGAATCCATTATCAAGGACCTTGTAGCGGAGCATTCAGAACAAAGTGGCAGGATCAGACAGAATCAGCATGGATTTATGAAGGGGAAGTCATGCTTGACAAATCTGTTGGAATTCTATGAAGACGTAATTAATAGAGTTGACAAGGGGGAGCCAGTCTATGCAGCATATTTAGACTTTCAGAAAGCATTTGACAAAGTCCCACACAAGACATTATTGTGCAAGATTAAAGTGCATGGGATTGGGGGAAGTGTATTGAAATGGATAGGAAACTGGCTGGCGGAAGAGGAAACAAAGAATAGGAATTAATGGGTCCTTTTCAAATTGGCAGGCCGTAACTAGTGGGGTGCCACAGGGATTGGTGCTGGGACCCCAGCTGTTCACAATATTTATTAATGATTTGGATGAGGGAACAAAATGTAACATCTCCAAGTTTGTAGATGATTCCAAGTTGGGTGGGAGGGTGAACTATGAGAAGGATGCAGAGATCCTTCAGCATGATCTGGACAGGTTGGGTGAGCAGGGAAATCAATGGCAGATGCAGGATAATTTGGATAAATGTGAGAATATTCACTTCGGAAGCAAAAATAAGAAGGCAGATTACTACCTGAATTGCTGTAAATTGCGAGAGGGGAGTGTGCAGTGGGACCAGGGTGTCCTTGTGCACCAGTTGCTGAAGGTAAGCATGCAGGTGCAGCAGGCAGTAAAGAAGGCAAATGGTATATTGGCCTTCACTGTGAGAGGTTTCGAGTACAGGAGCAGGGATATGTTGTTGTGGTTATACAGGGCCTTGGTGAGGCCACACTTAGACTATTGTGTGCAGTTTTGGTCTCCTTTTCTGAGGAAGGAAGCTCTTGCTCTTGAGGGAGTGCAGTGAAGGTGTTTCAGGCTGATTCCGGGGATGGCAGGTCTAATGTATGAGGAGACATTGACTAGGTTGGGATTGTTTTTGCTGGAGTTCAGATGAATGAGGGGGGATCTCATAGAGACTTATAAAATTCTAACAGGACTGGACAGGGTAGATGCAGAAAGGATGTTCCTGATGGTGGGTGTGTCCAGAACCAGGGGTCACAGTGCGAGGAATCGGGGTAGACAAATTAGGACGGAGATGAGGAAACATTTCTTCACCCAGAGACTGGTGAGCCTGTCTCTTTTATCACTGCAGCAAAGGTAAAGATTAGTGCAGTATTGATGATGTGCCACTGACTGAGAATAAATAAATAGTATTTTCTATCATCTTGACCAAGATTAGATAAAACATTTATGAGGAGAACTTCTTTGTGCTATTTTTGTCAGCACCATAGGGACCAAAACATGGCTAAATTTGACATGATGTGACATTAAAAGGCATTAAAAGAATTACAACTTTAAAAAGACAATTGAAAAGGAAGAATGAAAGATTTTAAGGCAATCTTCAATTGCAGGACAAGAGCACACCAAAAGTTAATGATATAAACTGAATGATAAATGAAAAATAATGCGAAATGAAACAAGAATGTCAAACTCTACTCCACAAAGCAACAGGGTGAGGGCACCCACTAATTAGATTACAGCAATCTTCAAAAATTATTCAGAGAAAAAAAACTGCAAAAACATCTAGGGATAGGAGTAGTCATGGAAGACAAAGTCAAACTTCAAATGTAAACAGGGTTGAAACTGAGGATGATTTAAACAGTTGGCATAAATTATTGTACAGCTTTAACAAAAACCTCTTATGGGAAAAGGTGTTATTGGCTATCGTCCAACATAGAAAGGATGGCTAGGGTTCTCTGCCATTGAAAAATCCCGATGCATCTGTGGTTAGGTCATTCATGTGATGAGAGATACAACAAACAATAGTCTTCCCTCCATTGATGATGCCAGCCTAGACTGAAGGTTGGCCAAATGGCTGCATGGGTCTCAAGTGGTATTATAACCAGTCTGAGAAGTTACAAACTTAAAAGAAAGTTTTCAAGTGCTTTTCATTATGTACTTAATCGTGCTAATGGCTTCCAAAGCTTCTGTGATGAAAGAAGTTGGATTTATTCAATGTAATACGCATTGATCTAGTTGTTTTGTATTAATTTATACCAATTTATAACACATTAAGTATTTTTAAAATATTATCACTGTTGTAATGTCATGATGGGTTAACGCAAAGAATTTTTATTCCAATAGGGTTGAAGCACATCTTGCTTCTCAAGATGCGATATACAAGCCCAATGTTTCAGAAGTGCATTGCTTGCCAAGTGTATTGCTCTGTACTCTTGGGAAACATTGTGTAATATCTGTATTTAAGATCTCCTTTTCACAGGCAATGTGATTGCATTTGTGCCTATCATCAGTGAAAGCTTTGAAAGAGGCAGTGATGCTAAAGCTTGATGCTTGCTCAAGGGATAATTCTGCCAGGTTACTTAAGTTGTCTGCAGATGAAACTGTAGCAGATGGTATAGTTACGTAATAATCAGTCTGTTGAAGCAGGACTGTATAAAGGTAAGTTCATGATATGTGATGTGTGCAAACTAAATGCCTCAGGTTTTTTGGCATCTGTTTTTGTTGTGCCCTTAGGAACTTGTCTTCCTCATTTAAATCATGCCCATCATCGGAAATCCTTAGAGAATTCCATCACAGGAATATAAGAAATGTTGCAGAAGACCACAGTCCATCATGTTGGCCTTATAGCTGATACTGGTAGTCATCTGATAATTGAGATATTGAGTGACCATGATGATCAATTAGTTATTCCATAATATACTTTGATTTATGGTGAAGAACATCTCAATGGGTGGAGAGCTTCAGGAACCATGAGGTAGATTGTGACTCTGAGCAACAGTGTAAACAATCGGTAAACCTATTGCTTTGCCTTATACATCTCCTGAATTAAAAATTGGGAAGAGATGTACAACAGGTTGGCAACTTGCTATCACCCAATATGTACAACCATACAAGATCAGGAAGATAGGGAGATTTATGAAAGAGATTTTAGGTGCTACGAAGAATTGCAGGTGACCAAGAGGAGGGTTTAAGCTGCGGTAAAAACCGAAAGAACTGCAGATGCTGCGAATCAGGAACAAAAACTGAAGTTGCTGTAACGGCTCAGCAGTTCTGGCAGCATCCGTGAAGAAAAAAATCAGAGTTAATGTTTCGGGTCCAGTGACCCTTCCTCAGAACTGAGCCTTTCCAGCAACTTCTGTTTTGGTTTTAAGCTGCAGTGCCAGTTTGGTCGTCATTTAACATCACGCCTTTAGAAAAAAGTTGAAACCAGTGGTTGGACTGGTTGTCACTTAAAATGCCAGCCAGTCAAGAGTTGGCCTTACATTTCAGTGGCCTGCATTATAACTAACAGTATCTCCTAACAGCAACCAGATGAGCAGAAGTTAACATGGTATTGGTGTCAATTTCATGCGTGTTAGTGGGATATTCACCATCTCATGTTCATTGCTGTTGAAGTTATGAAGAGAATGTTTGAAATGCTTTGGGAGATCTTCAGGGTTTTTTTCTTAATCAAGACTTCACCATCTCTTCAGAAATATTTATTCCACGTCATCTTGCTGAGCACCCTACAGGAGTCACTCTTAAAAAGGATCCTTCATCCTGGACATTTTACTAAGGATGACCTTTGATCTTTATGATGAATTAGAGGATGTAAGGTCCAGCAGAGCAGCATCAACTGCTGCAGAACAGCATTGCTGGGTTCCCTTTATGACAATACTTACAATTATAATGGGGTCAAACAGTTTCTCACTTTGGAACAACTCTGCTCATTTGGCTGTTCACTTGTTGAATTTTCTACTGCAATTGGATTCTTCCAAGAACAAATACATCAGATTCAATGTCAGAACCAACCTTCATAGTAACTCTTCAACCTTGCAATACTACGTAACTGCCGCAGTCATATGCTGGATTTACAAATCTTTTCTTAAGGACAATTCTCTTCTGATATCCCTTCACCAAACTTATCAGTTTAGAACTAAACAATGTAATAGAGACCAAGATAACTCTCTTTCCTCAGTCTTGAAGAATATATAAACTGCTTATAGATTGTACAAATTATCACTTTGGTTCTAGGTGGGGTAAGGGATGGCCTAGTCACATTGTTGCAAGACTGTTAATTCAGAAACTGAGGTAGTGTTCTGCGAACCTGAGTTCGAAAGACACCAGGGCAGATAGTAGAATTTGAAATGAATTAAAAAATCAAATCTGGATGACCAATAAACCGTTGTCGATTGTCAGAAAACCCATCCGGCTCACTAATCTCCTTTACGGAAGGAAACTGCCATCCTCACCTGGTCTGGACCACATGTGATTCTAGACCCATAGCAATGTGGTTGACTCTTAACTGCCCTCTGGGAAATTAGGAATAGTCAATAAATTCTGGTTTAGCCAGTGATGCCCACATCCATTAACGGATAAAAAAGAAACTTCCATTTGTTTCAACAAAGCTAAATTAATTTGGCGTGCTTTGTTCAAATTATTCTCGCATAATCCGATATTACATTGCATGGAAATTTTTCAAATGCGTTTTTATTTGTTATTGTTGTTATGTAATGCAATTTAAAAGTAATGCTACGTAAAGTGATACATAAATTTTGCAATGCAAATTTGTTTGAAGTTTATCAAATGCAAAATGAAATATATGAAGGTGATGTCTTTAGTCCCTTCCCTGCATGTAAAAAATCGACAAGGCAATGCTCATTTATTATGTACACTGGTATGGATGTTGTTTATAATCATGCATTATGCATGAACGGTACAATAAGTAAACATGAAGAAAAAGTATAGGCTAATATTTCTTTCAGTTTAAAAATAGTGGCCAATAAATTTTTCTTTAATGCTCACACATGACCTAAAGACAAAATGGGGTTTGTGAAAACTGCTTAAAGGTATAGCTATGTGAAACTGTGATTCGTAGAGTCATATAAAACTGTTGCTTAGGTGCGCTTGAGTTCATTATGAACAGTCATGATTATGCTTAAGTAATCAAATTGAGATTTTTTTGCTGAAGTATTGGAGAAGGTTGATGAAATGAATGCAGTCAAAGTTAGGCACTAAAGACCCATTTAGACAACAAAGCAGAGGCTGAGGGTGGATCTGATTATGCAATATAAAGTGATCACAGGTAGATCATGAGAATCTTTTCCCCATGGCAGACAAGTCTAAGACCAGAGGACATAAGTTTAAGGTGACGTCTAATTAGATTAGAGGTGATCTGAGGAAAAATGTTTTTCATCCAGAGGATGGTAGAAATCTGTGCTGAGGAACGGTCACCAGATCCGAAGTATTAACTCTGATTATTTTCTTCACAGATGCTGCCAGACCTGCTGAGTTTTTCCAGCAACTTTTGTTTTTCTTGTTGTGGTAGAAATATGGAACACACTTCCTGAGAGGATAGTGGAGGCAGGTACTCTCACAATATTGAAGAAGCATTTGCTCACAAAAAGATCTGTTACATAATTTTATAACAAAATCAAACCATTTTAAAACATAGCTGTGTCTTACATTCGCTTAAGCCATAGATTAGCCATCAAGTCATAAACCTTACTTTTGACCTGACAAAGTGACTTTCTTTCTACAGAAACTATTTAACAACGAAGCACAATTAATTAATTCATCACTTGCTTAATTGAATAATTTATTAATTATTGAAAAATAATGGACTTAGTCCTATCATAAGATTAAAGTGAAAGGAAAACTGGAGTGAAGAAATTTGTTCAAATATGGGTATAAGGACAATCCTAGTAACTATAGGCTGGTTAGATTGCCATCAGTGGTAGGTACGGTTTTGTGGATAATGTGCAGAAATGAGGTATTTACAATGGCCCCAAAATAATTTTGTAATCATTTTCTGCTAACTGCAAAGTAAATAGACGATTGTCAGGTTTTGGGAGCAACAATAATATTTTCAACGAATACAGCATTAGTTTAACCATATCAGAGGTAAGTGTTTTGCTGGAAACATTCCATCTATGTTTTACAGAAATGCTTTGAAAAGTTAAACCTGCAGGTTCCTGCCACTAATACCCATTGATCTAGTTGTTTTATCTTTAATGAAAGAGATAAAACAATCTGCAAAGCTTCTGATATCCAACAGGTTAACTCATGTTTGCCAAAAATTAGTTAGACTCAATTAAACAAAGGGGCATCCTTTATAACAAGGAATACTTATTTTTCAATACTTCAGTCTCAGCCAAAAGTCACAATTGATATCCTCTGGTGACTGATTCCCCTGTAGCTTATATATCAGCTCACAAGTATCTCTGCAATGGCTTCTCTTCGTGTCCCAAGCCATTACCTCCATAGGCTCCAGAAGTATCCATTCAATCCATTTCTATTAGTCTACTGTTTTCAATGCTACACTATTATTTAGAGTTATTTGTGAGTGGAGGACTTGTGGGACAGTGAATAGGATCCTTGCCTCTGAAGCTTTGTGCTTGATTCACATTCCAGGGCATGTTGTCTGTGGAAGGTGTTTCTAAGCATGTCCAAAAAGGTTGATTGTCAACCTACAACCCATTCCAATACGCCAATTGCAGGCAGCAATAGCAGAAGAGAATCCTCGTCAACCATGTTTAATTCAGAATGAAACCCCTCAAGCTACAGCCTCTAGCTTCTCATTAGTGCCGGTACAGAGAAATATAAGCTGTGGAAAACAGACATAAGCATTGCCTTCCTCATACACGTCGAGATGTGGGGAGTATTTTAAGCCTTAGTCTATTTTTCCCATTGTTGAGGATTCTTTCCCTAATGTTGTGGATCTCTTCACAATGTTTGGGAATTGTCTCCCTTTGGCTGGGATTTCTTTTCCCATTGTTGAGAGTTTGTACCCATAGTTCAGTAAACTTTCCCCATTCTCAGGGATTATTTCCACACTTTCAATGAATCTTTCCTCATCATTGAGCTTTCTTAACTATTGGAGGGAATTATTTCCCAATTCTTGAGGATTTTTTTCACTATTTTAATGTTTTTTATATCACATTTTTGATGCAAATGACTTGGGCTATTTTAAAGGGCAGTTACAAGCCAGCCAGAATAGTATGTGTGGTATCGCATGCAAGCCAGAGAAGATCAAGATAGCAGGTTTCCTTCTCCGAGGAAGATTAGTGACCCAGATGAGGTTTTACAGCAACCTGGCAGTCTCATGTTGCTGGTGTGCTCATTGACCATGCCTCTGGATCGCTACTTTTGGCTCCTAGATCGCTAATGGTATCATTATGCTCCCATTCTTGTGGTGAGGCGAGAGTGACTACCGTTGATGTCAATGTACCATTTAGCCAAGTATAGCATCAAAGAGCCCTTCATACCCAGCACCAAGGAAGATGGTTGTGCTTGTTGAAAGCCATTCATTTAGCCGTAGGACATCACTACAGGAGTTCCTACAGCATCTTCAGTTGCATCATTGATGACCTTCCCTCCTTCATAAGGTCAGAAGTGGGGATGTTCACCGATAGTTACACAATGTTCAGCATGATTCACAACTCCTCAGGTACTAAAGCAGTCCATGTCAAAATGCAACAAGACTAGGATAACATCTAGGTTGTGCTGATAAGTGGCAAGTAACATTCACATTACAAAAATTCTGATCAACAATCATCTCCAACTAAAGAAAATCTAACTGTCTCACCTTAGCATTCAATGGGATCACTATCTCTGGAGAACTACAATTATACTCCTGGAGGCGAGCACTGACCAGAAACAGAACTGGACCAGCCATATTAATCCATTAGCTATAAGAACAGGTCAGTTCCTGGGAATTCTGTGCAAAGTAACTCACCTCCTGATACCTGAAGGCACATTCACAACCTATAAGGCATAAATCGGGAGTGTGCTGAAATACATCCCTCTTGCTAAAATGAGGCAACACATAAGAAGCTTGATGCCATCCAGAAGAAAAGCAGGCCGCGTGGTTGCATATCTCTCACCACTTTCAGCATTCACTCCCTCCACCACTGGTGTACAGTGGAAGAACTGTCTACCTTTTCCACCAGGCAGTCTCAGCTGTTGGATCCTGGGAATTAAATGATATCCACTCAGGGCCTGGCTGGTAAATCCAGTGAGAAGCCCGAGCACAGAGGCACAGGAGGAGTACAACAGTAAAATTAGTGATTGGCTCAGACAAAATGAGGTCCTGCCTCATTAAGCAATCTGAAGACACTGATAAATATGGTCTCCATGGTTGTCATGGTCCGTTGCACCCTTCACGACGTTGAACCGCTGAGAAAGCCAGAAATAATTCCAGAGGAATGTAGACAGCACCATCATCCTCATGGAGAAGGAAAGAGAGAGGGGGTGGTGCGGAGTGAGGAGGGGGTGGCAGAGGAGCATTATGATGTGTCAACAGAGCTGTTAACTAGAGGTGCTCTCTGCAGACTCATTCAGCTACATGACTGTAACATCGCAAGCTTTCCATTGCAAACTCTCTTCCTCCTCTGCATCCGCTACCCCACAACCTCCTCCCACAGTCACCCAGCATCTATCACGTTCCTGCCCTTTCCTGGAATGAAGCTGAGCACAGTCAACTGAGGATCCAATGAGATATGACAATGTGTATCTTGCAAACTCATTATTTTACTTAAATAAAGAGTATTAATTATACAATGACACTATAATAAGCTTCAAAACAAATCCCTTGGTGCACCTAAGGCCTTTTCCCCATTTGCTGTCTATTTGTTCAACATGGAGTTCCCTTGAGGCTTCAGCGGAACTAGGGGAAGGTTATTTTTGTTTTTGCTCCTCTGGTACCTGTAGTGGATGTCCTCAGAATTTTAGAGCCTGTCACAATCCCACCAAAGACTGGCCCAAACTGCACTTGTCTCAATGCACAGACTTCGCCATCAGGACAGAGTACGGCATATGAGGCACTGAAGGAGGGAAGGGCAAAGGCCAAGCATCTTATCCCTTTCTCTTCATCTCAGAGTCCACCTGAATTCCCTGCTAACCAAGAGCAGGAGAATAGCTCCCTACATGTCACTGTGGTGTTCAGTCTCTAGGGTGAGGTTTGGATTTGCGTTGTGTAAGCTGCCATAGTTTGAGGACAATTGCTATTGATTGGCACACACCCGCTTTGGTTCTCCTCGAGGCTGGCTACTCTTTTAAAGGAGGTGGTTATCAGTAAAAATGCCTGAGAGATGATATCATTCGACAAGAGAGGGACACCTCCATTCTCCAAGCAAGGGTACACGTTTTGCCTGGAAAGTCTGTCAAAATTGCACATTTCCCGGTGATGCTCCATAAACACCCTTTCATTGTGCAACCAGAGGTTAAGGTCTGTGTCCAGCTGCAATGAACTTGAAGCATTCTGCCACCTGAGGGGATGTTCCACTGCTGTCCCTGTCTCCAGCCTGGGATTGGGTACCCTTTCCAGATCTTACCTCCAGCTTGTAGATGTTTCACTGGCATCTTCAATTGCTCAGTTACTGCTGCCATTTTGTTAATTCTGCTGGTGTTCCCTTCAATGGAGAGCATTCATTGCCTGACCAAATGCCTCATCCTGCCTACCATGCCTGACTAGAGACAAAGTCCAGAAAATGACAACTGAAGTATCCCCTGTTGGAAAAACAGGAATCTCTTGGACAGATAACATCGATCATCATTCACAATGATATGCATATATTTAATTGACCTTGAAAATAGTTCCTGTTCTTAGGAAATCTCTTCAACTTTTTCAAGATTACCAATATTAAAACTAACATTTTCAGTGACTGAAATTCAGCCTGGCATAATAGGTGAAAATGAATCAATGCTGAAAATATTTTGAAGCTTTTTTTTTTCAACTGCTCCATCATTATTTGTAAATATTCTGACTGGATATCCTAAGTTGTGGGGGGATGGTTACAATATGGATGGATGTCATGGTTCTTTCTTTCCCATAGAAAATCCATCTATGTAAACAAAATCTTGCATTTTCAAATGCCTGTCATAATTCTAGATGTCCCAAAGCAGTTCAGAATTAAGGTACTTTCAAACATAGGTTACTGCAGCAATGTAGAATCAACACATAGAAAGCCTCAATGCCCACACAGTCCAGACGAAACTTCCAACTCCAAGTATGCATGCATCCCAGGAGGTAAAAGACCAAATTCAATCAGTGAACTTCAAAAGAATTTTTTGTTTGCAGTAGTGATCCACGTGAAGATGCAGATTGGCGTTGAGAGTCATGATGAATGAACTATTCGCATATTCTGATCACCTGGTTTGTGACCGTGGCTGAATCAAATTGCTGGGTGTGATTTAATTTAAGTGACATGTCTCTTGCCTCATGCTGATGATAAGTTGTTCCATCTACCTCATGACCGAAAATGGTTTTTGGTTCTGTGTATTTAGTGGCACTTGATCCAATCAGCACGGTCACTTTAATAGATGGTAATCATTTGAACCACATCTGATTTTCTTTTTGACTTTTAGATTGATGATGCCCTTCTGAAATTGCTATTTGAGAAATGTTGCTATGGCCACGTCCTTTACTCCCCAGTTGGAGCTATTCTGAACAGTGAGTGGGAGGAGTATGTTTTTGTATCTGGTGTTTGGTTGGGGTCAAAATGCCTTCAAGGAAGGGCATCTAATTGATCCCTCCTATTCCTGCAAGAATCCTTCTGTTGAATCCAAGGCAAATATTATTTGTTCTTTTGCGCGAGTGATTTCAGGAATTTCTCAACGTTTTATTATGTAAGCACACTTTCTGAAAGAATCCAGAAATGACCATACGTGAGTAATGCCTTGACAACATCAGCTGGAACATCTCAGCAACAAACTTTAGAACATTTTCAGTTTTATTCCTTTTTTCCTTCAAGAATAAGTCATTGGCTTCAATGTTTCTCATTACCGGAAGCCAATTGCTGAAGAGAAATAAAAATAGAGATTGCTGGAAAAGCTCAGCAGGTCTGGCAGCATCTGTGGAGAGAAATGAGTGTTAACGTTTCGGGTCCAATGACACTATCGGAGGATTTCTGTTTTTGTTTCTGATTTTCAGCATCCGCAGTTCTTTCAGTTTTTATTTGCTGTCGAGAAATCCATTTGTCCCTCTTCTCCTGAGGAGTATGTGTGTGTATTTTGAGAATATTTGGAAGGATAAACATTTATATTTCCATATTCCTGACTGTATAAGAACTACTTATTTGCATTTTGATTGAGTAAGTTTGTTTTATCGGGTCATTGCGTCATACAGCACAGAAACACACCCTTCAGTCCAACTCTTTCATGCTGACCAGGTTTCCCAAACTAAACTAGTCCCATTTGCCTGCATTTGGCCCATTTGCCTCTAAACCTTTCCTATTCAGGTACCTGTCCAAATAGGTAACTGTACCTGCATCTATCACTTCCTCTGGCAGTTCATTCCACATGTGAACCACCCTCTGTGTGAAAAAGTTGCCCCTCAAGTGCTTTTGGCCTCTTCCTCCTTAAAATTATGACCCTTAGTTTTGAACTCCCCTGCCCGCGGGAAAAGACCTTTGCAATTCGCCTTAACCACGCCCTTCATGATTTTATAAGCCTCCATAAGGTCACCTCTCTTTACTAAGAAAACTGATTGAGATGTCTTCATTATTTAAAGCCTCATGTAAGGCAAGGTACCTAATTGGCCAACTTAGTAATTGGTAAAAATATTTGCATTTTATGTTGTGATCCATGCTGTAGTGGGACTAGAGCAACAATGTACTCCATTAGACGCAGTTATAAGATGTCAGAAATGTTATTACGTTTGTGGTGGTATAAACATATTCACTGTAAAATTCAGTTGTACTGGACCCTTTGTTGGGCATTTTGGTTGGCTTTTGTGGTCCAAATCAGAGTTGGAGCCAGCATGATATCTAATGTAAGACTTGCTAGGCACCATATTAGAAAGGATATTAATATGCCCAGACTGGGCACCTGCTGAAAGTGTGTTACACTGATGCGATACCAGGTGTACCATTTTGGAGCTCAATACTGCAGCTAATGTCTTCAATTAATAATGAACAACTTGCCCAGTAGCCGTGAATGTGGTGTTTGTGGGTAAAAAGACACTACTACCAATTCTCTTTCCACAGATCTAGTCGGTTTACAGTGGTAGAGGATCAACCACTATTGAGCCCGAACAAGAAGAGGCTCTTGTCTTAACAGGATGTAGTTCACTGCATGATAGCAATAACCTGTAAGTTACATTTGGTTGTTGGATATTTCTATTAAAACTATGAGGAGAACCGTGTCTTCAAGAAATTCAAGTGTAGTGCGACTCTAGGCTCTCCTTCATTCACAGCATATGTTACTCGTCCAAACAAAGCCAGCACATTGGTTACATGTGATTTCCCTTTCACAAAACCATGCTGGCTCTTCTGATTCCTTTGAGATTTTTTTAAGAACCCAGCAATAAGATCAATGCTAATACTTTCCTCACACATGATATCAAGCTAGCTGGCCTAAAGTTTCATGTTTTCTGCCTCGCCTACTCTGTGAATAGAGGAACCATTTTGCTAGTTTCCACACTGATGGGACCCTTTCAGTATCTATAAAATTTTGAAATATTAACACTAACCCATTTATTTACTCATCAGCTTAGAGCTCACGTCCTAAACTCGGGATGTTTTTCTTTGTTACGTGTGTAATCTGCCTCTCGTTGTGCCAATTCAGATTCTGAAGGGCAAAAGTTGCAGCATATATGGACACAAATTTAGTAAATTGTGTTGAAGAGATAGAACCAGGAAGAACCCAAAGGGTATCATTGTTCTGCAAGACAGTAAAGCCAGTGAAAGCAGTCTCCAGAACAGACAAATTAGATCATAAATCTTCCTGAAGAGAGAATGATCTCTTGGAAAATGAAATGTTTGGATTGCTTATATATACCTTCAACATCTCCAGGGCAAAATGTTGTGGATCATGGTACTCATAGAAAGGCTGTATATGTTAATTGCTGCTGTTGTGCTGATGTTTGTATGACTGTTAGATATGCTAATCAAATCTGGTGTAAACACGATTCATTGAATAGTTATGTATTAAATAGTTATGCAATTCATGTGTGCATCAGTCCAGGCCTGCTCTGGGGAGATTTAAGCATCAAAATAAATAAAAGTTAAACACACTTTAATGTATGGCATGTAAACCTAATAGGAATATTTATAAGTAACTAATAATGAAAGATCCAATCATGGTAAAAATAATATTTTACATAAGTATTGTCAAAGAGACTAAATTGTTCTGAGTCGTGGAGTCATACTTAAAGAAATTATAATGACTGTAGTTTAATTACCTCCCCAATGCTGATGTGATCTCCTTGTGGGAATTGGACACCAGTGTAACCAAATTTACTAAGGAACGTCCAAAGAAATTACCAACAAGATTTTTGCAACTTTTATTTTCACACAGATCTGAATCAACATAAATCAAAGATGAATTAACAGGCGAATAATGCCTCAAATAAAATGATATATTTGTCTTTAAGCGTTCATAAATAACAAAGATATGTCATACAGAGACAAAAGTATTCCCTTGAGTGTTGTCAAGTTACTTCGAGATGAATATTACGTTTTTCTGACTGAGTCGGAGCTGTGTTGTGCTTTGGAGGATTTGTCACTCTGAGGCCTAGCGAATTCTCTTTTTCATATCTTACTAAACTTACTGCATTAAATTGCCCCATGACATTTCTCACATCTGATTTCTGTCCTATCTTGCCAAGCACCTTCCCAGTACGAACTACCACTCACTGGATATTCGCACAAAGACTGGCATCCCTTGCACGCATGCCATCTTATGAAAGCTGCTGAGCACCTGGATAACCATTGGCAATCTAATGTTGAATGCCTCCAGCAATCTCATGGCACATCAGCCATGGAGACACGCCACACACAGCATGTAGTCAACAGGGCTGTCAGCGCTTTGCACATACAACCCCATTTTCTCACATTGGTCACTGCTTAAGCACCATGCAACATACTTTACCTCTCACTATCTACATTCTGTCTAAAACCCTCTAAGTCCGTGCTATGTTGTCCCTGTTGACCACTATAGGCCCATATCTCATCATCGTTCAGTAGGAAAACATCAAATACAAGCAAGCAATCAATGCAAACTTGAACTTACATTTACAGAATACAAGGAGAGAACAAAAAGAAAGACAACAAAGACCAAATGTTGCCCCTACAATGCAAACCAGATTTGGGAATTGTTACCAAAACATGGAACAGTCAATGGTTGTATGCTGCACCCAGCTCTCATCTACTGGAAGCTGTTGGCAATGACATTTTGTCTGATATGTAGCGCCCGCCACAGCTGAGCTCTATCACTGTCCGTATATATCCCTCTGAACTGTCCCTCATTCTATTTTTGTTCAAATCTAGGAAAACAGGCCCAGAGACTTGTGAATAACATGAGATTGAGATGCTCATCGATGACCAAGATCAGATAATAAATTGCTTGATGTTTTTCAGTCTTAGGAGAATCAATGTCCATCCTTAAATAATTATCATTCTCGTCAACTTTCATCTCAGTTTTTTTGAAAAATACATCTGACTATTATTTGTGCTACATAGATTAGCATTCAGGTATAGGCCTTGTCTATGGAACAATGGACATAATATCCTGAATAGTGACAATGACAATCAATTATAATTATGATTAACAATCATGAAATACTACACATTTTTCTATAACTTCAGTCTCCAACATGCCCAGAGAAGATTAATTCTTTTTAAATTGCTAGCTAATTGGAAATTTCCATTAACCTTTCTCTATCATTCACCTAATTTTAGAACTGAAAAAAAAAACATATTTACTATTACTTGATGCTAAAGTGCATTAATTCATCTAGGTTGTCATATGCATGTTCAGGTTTGTTCATTCATGCGCAGCGTGCAGGTTCATCACTGGAGTACCATGATGAGTAGGTTCCTTCTGAAGCAAGATTAATCAGATATGAACTCATACTGACCATAATTTCAGATGGTGCAGTTTATTCAAAAGAAAGCATCTAAAATTACTGTTGAGTAAAATACAGAATGGGAAGCGATGGTCCGCATAAACCTGTTCATACCATTAATCAATTTGTATCTACACTAATTACGACCAACATAGTTGATTCAAAAATTTAGCTAAATCAACATTAATTGTTTTAAAGAAAATGCTTTAATAATGTGACACATCTTGTTGATATTAGTCTGGACATTTGTTGAATTAAATTGTCCATAGTTTTAGCGTATCCGCTCTTTGCGGGAACTCATCGTTTATTTCTTGCTTTGCATAAGATGTTTATTGTATATAATTCAACAAAATCTGAAAATGCGAAAATAGAATATTTGATTCTTAAGGATAAATATCTTTCAGCTCTAGACTGTAGTGGGAAATTATCTTTTCTTAGGAATGTCACCAAACATTTTAAATGTTTTGGTTGTCTACAGATGATTCAGTAACGATAAACTACTTATGTGCATAAGGGCCATTAATGACTTCATGAAAGTATAGGGTTAATAGTTACTGCTTTCCAATTACTTCTTACCTTGCAAGTAAAGTGAACCTTTTATACTTTTTACACCAATGCAATTGAGTAGGAAATCAATTTCTGATGAGATACTTGAAGAGTCCATTCAAAGTAATGTTAAATTTGTAAATACATCAATCTCACTTAATTTATTTTCTTAGAAGATAAATGCTATCATACAATTGTAAGCAATTTTTCACTGAGTCAATCTGTACAGTATTAATTTTACTTCAGGTTTTTTTTTGTTCAAGATTATATAACATTAAGTGCACTCAAGCATGAAGGTTGAACTTTGATGGAAAAAAAATCACCTGAAAGAATAAATAAAAACAATGTCTTAGATAATCACATGGATGAAGGCTGAGAACTACATTGAAAGAAGTCAGAATACCTTGTAGCTAATATACGATATCCCAACTTTCCTTCTTCCCCAAGAGCTCCATTTGACTTGTTTCTCTATCCACTACCTCCTCCATCCTTGACAAAGACCCCCTTATTGTCGAACTAAGGGAATTATGAACTGAATCCAAACAATGGTAGATTGGGATTGAATAGTACTAAAATTAAAAACAATATTAAACAGAAATCAAACTTGCCTCAGCCTTGACCACTTTTGACTTTAATGGATGTGGGAAAAAATGAGAAGGTGAGGATTGGGTAACAAATCAGCTCGTAGAGGCAGGTTAGTCATTCAGATATATTAAAGAGTACAGTGTACTTTTATTTTAAAGGGGAGTCTATTTTTACCATGTAACAACCGGATTTCCAAGGCGTTGGGAAACCTAACAACTGAAAGAAGCTGAGAAGTGCCAAAACCGTAGATAGTTGCTTTTACTGCACTGCTTGTGGGACAGGAGGAGCTGAAATATTTCCTCCATTTGCAACAAACTATCTATTAAATCCATCCCTGCTATATGTGTGCTTTACCCAGCAGCTTCCTGACCAGCACCTGCTCCCCTAAATACCATCGGTATCTTTAAGCTGGTGAGGGGAAGAAGTTGAAAAGGGACATCATAATTAGCACCGATAATATAGAGCAGCATGACGACAAGTCATAGAAATGTACAGCATGGAAACAGACTCTCAGTTCAACTCATCCATACCAACCAGATATCCTAAATATGTCTACTCCCATTTGCCAGCATTTGGCTCATATCTCTCTGAACCTTTCCAGATGCCTTTTAAATGTTGTATGTGTACCATCCTCCATCACTTCCTCTGGGTGCTCATTTCATACATGCACCACCCTCTGCATGAAAACCTTGCCCCTCGGGTCCCTGTTATATCTTTACCTCCCACTTTTAACCTATGCCCTCTAGTTTTGGACTTCACTACCCTGGGAACAATGTTTTACAATATCCAAAAAGACTGAGAACTTCTAAAAAGAAATTCAAACTTCTGGGTAACAATAGTTAGACTGAAACATGATGTCACATTTCAAAACATATTCTGTAACTGAAGGTATAAAAATATTATTGACTAAAATCTGTATTTTGGAGATAACATGCACTTTAAACCACAGAGCAGAATATTCAACTTTTGCATTTTTCATACATTTTAATATCATGGAGGTTCTTGGATTCTCTCTTATTGGAGATCTTCATTGCCTGGCACTTATATGGCATAAATGTTACTTGTCACTTTTCAGCCCAAACCCGGATATTGCCCAAGTTTTCTGCATTTAGACACGAGCTGCTTCAGTATCCGAGGAGTCGCAAATGGTGCTGAATGTTATGCAGTCATCAGCAAATGGTTTCACTTCTAACCTTGCGATGGAAGGAAGGTCATTGATAAAGCAGCTGAAAATGCTTAGCCAACGTCTCTACCCTGAGGAATACCTGCAGTGATGTCCTGGAGCTTCCAATGAGGATAACCATCGTCCTGCAAAGTTATGGATGGCTCTACCCAGCAGAGAGTTTTCCCCCAATTCCCATTGACTTGTTTTGCAAGGGCTCCTTGTGCTCTTTTGTCAATGTTTGAACCAAGGCTGTAGTGAGGTGAGGAGCTGAGTGACCCTGGTGGAATCTGAAATGGGCATCAGTGAGCAGGTTATTGCTAAACATGTGCTGCTTCATTGCACTGCTGATGAGCCCTTCCATGACTTTACAGATGATTGAGAGTAGACTGATAGGAAGATATATGATTGTATTGGATTTGACCTGTTTTTTGTACAGAGGACAAACCTGAACAATTTCCCACATTGCCAGGTTGATGTCAGTGTTATAGCTGTGCGGGATTACCTCAGCTAAAAGTGCAGCATGTTCTGGAGCACAATTCTTCAATACTATTGCCAGAAAACTGTCATCACCAATAGCCTTTGCAGTATCCATTAGCTTTAGACATTTCTTGAAATCACATTGAGTTAATCAAATTGATTGGAGATAGGCATCTGTAATGCAGGGGACCATGGGAAGAGGCTGAGATGGATTAGCCACTCAGCATTTCTGTCTGAAGATTGTTTGAAGTGCTTCAGACTTATCTTTTGCACTGATGTGCTAGATTCTCCCATCATCAACAATGGAGATATTTGTACAGTCTCCCCCTCCAGGGAGTTGTTTAATTGTCCACCACCATTCACAACTGAATGTGGGTAGGACTGTAGAAGTCAGATCGAATCTGCTGACGGGGGGATTGCTTTGCTCTATCTGTCACTCGCTGCTTATAATGTTTGGCACACAACTAATCATGTGTTGTAGCTTCACCAGGTCTACATTTCATTTTTAGGTGCAGTTGACACTTCTCCTAGCTTGTCTTCCTGCACTCTTCATTAAACCATGACTAATGCTCAGCTTAATGTTATGATTGAGTTGGAGATCTGCTGGGCCATGACATTGGAGATGGTAACTAAATACATTTCTGCTGCCATGAGACAGTCAATATTGAGGTCTCCCAGGGCAACACCATGTATATCACTGTGCCGCCATCTCTGTTGGGTCCGTCCTACTGATGAAACAGGACACTTGCAGGGATGATGATGGTGGTGCCTGGGACTTTGTGTGTCAGGTATGATTCTGTGAGGATAACAGTATCAGGCTGTCGATTAGCCTGTCTGTCAGATAGTTCTCCCAATTTTGGCATTAGCCTCCACAGGACTTAAGGAGGACATTGCAGGGTTAGCAGATGATTTTGTTGTTGTTGCTTCCTGTGCCAAAGTTGACACCAGGTGGACTGTCCATTTTCATTCCGTTGAGATTTCTCAGTAGTTTGACATAACTGATTAGCCATTTAAGAGGGAAGTTAAAAATCAACCTTGTTACTGTGGATGTACAGTTATATGTAAACCAGACCTGCTAAGGATGGCAAATTTTTTGCGCTAAAGGACATTACTGAAGCAGATGGGTTTTTATGATGGTGCTTTGATGGTTATCATTAGACTTAAGATCTAGATCTTTTTAAACAAAACTCAAACTCCATAATCTGCCACTGTGGGATTCAAATCTGGATCCCCAAAGAATTACCTGGCTCTCTGGTTTACTAACCCAACAACAATATAACATTTCCTCCTCCTCCACAAATAATTTTAATGCTAAGGGTTTCTTGTTTATTCGGTGGTTAACATTTGTGTTTTGGTGTTAGCTAAACAGTTAAACAGCTTAGAAGATAAAAATAACCATAATTACATTTTATCCATAAACAAATACAAGCGGAAACAAGGCAGAGCAGCTTTTTTGTGTCTGAACTGCACTAAGTGGGCGTTTGTTGACAGCAGGAATGTTCTGAGTGAATGCACTTAATTTATGACCATTTAAGGGCCTTATCTTATCACCAGTCTGAATAATCCAACTGCAGGTATGGAACTTGGTTTGCATGAGAAGTAAAATTATACAAGCCACTTGTAATCTCTTGGGTTGAGGGGGCTAAGGCGGATATTGGGAGAGGTGATGGTGTTGGGGATGTTTTGGCAGGGGACAAAATTAATAGAATGCATTCAATTTGATCATGATGAAGGCGGGACCCTTACAAAATACATGCCCAGCCCTTGATCCCAACCTCCCTACAGCATCTAGCGAATGGCCCCCAACGTGCAAAACCCCACCTACCATCGCTTACCTCTGGCCTAGATCTCTTTCCGACCTGAATTCAGTTGGCTGTCATTCAGCCACCACTTGCCCACTGACGTTACTGAGCTAAAGGGTCTTACTTTTTGGCTCTAGGGTTCTGATCTAGGAATAGCCTACAGGTGGCTTCTCACCTGCCAGTTTGGCTCAAGCTTCAGCAGGCCTTCCTCCAGCTGCCAGGTAAGAATTCCCACCAACTGTCCATTTCCAGAATATGCCACCCTATGTTCATACATACAAGAGCCTAATAATCTTCCATTGACAGTACCTTCACATAATTCTCCACCATCAGTATCCTGGAGGACATTAATCAGAAAGTCAATGAATACGGTGAGCCCTTCATCAGAGAATGTCCCTAAGCCTGTGTACTATTTTCAAGTTAGTAGAGTTAAGGAGTAGACCCCACATACCTGTTACATTAGCTCCTATGAAGCTCGGCCAAAACAAACCAAGCTGGTACTTATATAGCATGAAAATCGGACATCCAAAGTCTTTTGCAGCCAATGAAGTATATATCTATTTGAATGTGTTGTCACTGTTGTGATGCAGGAAATGTGACAGCCAATTTTGCACAGCATATTCCCACAAACAACAATGTGGTAAAGACTGGATAATTGTGATGCAGATTGGAGCACAAATATTGGGCTGGACACTGGGGACAAGTCAAGTTTTCACCTTCTAATGCAAGTAAGCAGAAAGAGCCTCAGTTTAATCTTCAGGTTCATAAGATAGCATCTGAAGTGCAGCAAACTTCCAGTACTACACTGGAGTCCAAGCTGAGATTTTGAGCTCATGTCCTAGGATGGGACATTAATTGAAAATTGATAGAAGCAAGATGCTAACCACTTGAGCTATACCTGACATACTGTGTCCACAGCATGTACTAAGCAACTTGCAACACTTCTTCAGCAACACTTCCTAAAGCCAGAAGGCCAAGGCGTTTTAGGAGCATGTTCTGCACATAGAGTGCAGTGGTTCAAGAAGGTCTAGTTCAAAGCCAACAACAGATGGGCAACAAGAAACCAAAATCACCCATATCTGGAGAATAAATTACAATTTAATAAAAAACTACATTATCATGCTTTTGCCTGATAAGTGAGGTTACCAGAAATCTGTTTAAATATTCAACTGCAGTGCACTAAAACAGTGTTTTGCGTCTCTTCGCTGGAGAGTTGGCTTTTGTGCCTTACAGTTGATTATGAAGTGATTAATGGCAGTGTTGTGATCAATTGGAGTGCTATGAACCTTGTGTCATGTTTAAAATTTAAGTGTGATATTCCTCAAATTCAATTAGCCTCAACATCCATTGGCAATCTGAAATGGAACAACTGCAGCTGTAAGTTGATTAAGTGGCAAGCATCTACTGTCTCTTGATCTTTGAGACTTTGGGGATTATCCATTAAGATTCTTTCTACAAGCATTGTTTAATCATCTAACTTCCTTCAAGATCTACATTCTCCACTATAATACAAAAAGATAAATGTGGCAAAACACTGAAATTAACATTTTCAATGCAGAAATTATTCTCCAGAATGGATTAACAGTGCCTGCCGATTCTTCACCTCAAAGGGCTGTAGTACCTTTCAGGGATGTATGATTCTAAATAATTTACAACAATACTTCATCAGCAGCTTTCTTGTTCTTTATTTACACTGTAGAATTAATATGAGCTATCGCTCTTGCTACACGTTATTATGATCTGAGATGCACTGCCTGAAAAGGTAATGGAAGCAGATTCAATTGCAAACTTCAAAGGGAATTGAATAAATGCTTGAAGGGGGAGAAATTTATAGCACTGGTAAAAGAACAGTGGGATTAATTGAAAAGCTCTTTTTAAGAGATAGAAAAGACACAAAGATGGAATTGGAGCTGTTTCATTCTATAATTGACAAATGCTTCTAGTAGAGGCAGTTTCACATTCAATAGAAGTGTTCTGAATTATTCATTTTACACTGTGGGGTGGATGTGGGGAGAAAAGGTAACATCTGTTGCTCCTCATTCATCATTTCAGCACATCTGGCTGATAACACATCCAGGTGAAGATGTGCAAAAATATTCACATGTCATTTCATCCTGTCAAGAATAATTGTGGGCAAATAAACAACTAGCTAAAACAAGTTCCTCAAATATTTCCATCCTTGTTGCTGGGAGAGCCCAGAGCATCAGTGCAAAAGACAAAACTGAACCATTTGCAACCATCTTTAGACAAAATTGGAGAGTGGATGATGGATCTCAGCTTCCTCCTGTAGTCCCCCTACATTGCAGAAGTCAGTCTTCAGCCAATTTGATTCACTTTATGTGAGAAAGTACTAAAGGTACTGGATACCACAAAGGCTATGGGCCTCAACAACATTCCAGCAAAATTACTGAAGACCTACTCCGGACTTTGCCAAGCTCCTAGTCAAGTTGTTCTAGTGCAGCGACATTAGCTTCTACCCAGCAATGTTGAACATCACCCAGGAGTGCCCTGGATACAAAAATCAGAACCTACCCCCCAACTACACTCACCTTTACTGGCTCCATCCCCGCCTCTTCGACTTGTCTGCCTCCTCTCCACCTATCCTCTCCTCTATCCATCCTCTATCTGCCTTCCCCTCTCTCCCTATTTATTTCAGAATCCTTTTCCCCTCCCCCATTTCTGATGAAGGGTCTAGGCCCGAAACGTCAAGTTTTCCTGCTCCTATGATGCTGCTTGGCCTGCTGCGTTCATCCAGCCCCACACCTTGTTATCTCGGATTCTCCAGCATCTGCAGTACCTTTTATCTCAGATACAAATCCAGTGTAGCCAGTTACAACTCCTGAGTGCACTATTGACTGGCTATGAAGCGTTTTATATTTTATATTGATTGGAGGACCGACATTTTGAAAGATTTTGGAAATAAGTTCATTTCAGGATTTGTGGAAAATACCTAGAACGTTTTCTTTAAAAGAGGTCATTGAGACGTCACTGTGAACAGTGGGGATTTTGGTTTTTAAACCATGTTTTCTGTAAATGACATAAAACTTGCAAGAACTGTTTGTTTTGCTGTTGGCCCCTGCTCGGGCTCCTTTGAACTGTGAATGCCTTGGAGAAGTACTTGTTTTATCTGGTTCCACTAATATGGAAGCCTGCTAAAAACAAGCTGAGTTGGAGGGGCACCTGGAGTATGATGTAATGTCTGGAATGGCATCTCTAGGCATCATCCATATTTACTCCTAGAGTTGAGCTACTCCTCAGGAATTATTTGGCAGGATTGAAAGTTATAGTCTCTCTTGTATTCTTGGAAAGGCCAAATCAAGTCAAGGAAACTTCATGGTTACAGGAAAATGTTCCAGGAAATTTTCTTTCTTGGGTGGTGACCCAAGTTTGGCTAAGCGTCGATCATCAGATGCAGAATTGACACCACAGGCAGATGTTTAGTTATTTGAATCTTTCTTTGGAGATTTGGAAAATCTGAAAGATTGGCCAATAAGTCTTCTCTGATTGAGACTCAGCAAGGTGATCCAGAGTTAAGTTAAGCAGCCTAATCAGCTCAAAATGAAGTTAAAAATGTGGGAATTTCAGAATGTCTATATAAAAAAATGTGATTCTGATGAGGAAGTGGAAATCTCTCTTCAGAGACAAGTCATGAAAAGTAGTTCACCAGATGGTGGTACTAACCAGTTATCTTCAACAAATATTGAAGGAAGCCCATGAAATTCCTGTGCCAGAGCATGTCAAAATCTGGGATACATAACCATGTATATGTCAGTGTTTAACTGGCCCAGGTCTTCACAATGTGATGCAGTTTGTAAACTATGTCAAAAGTGCAGGACTGTCGGAAAGCCATAACATGAAACTGGGTCGGCCCCTTTAATTCCCATACCCGATCTTGAAAAACTATCTAGTAGGGTGTAGGCGAATTGTGTGGGACCTTTACCGCAATAACATGCTGGTCGCGATGGATAAATCTTACCTGATTCAGTAAAGCCATATTTGTAGGAATGATTGCTAAATTGATGATTGATAAGCTAACTCAGTTCTTCACTCAATATGGATCACAGATGAAGTTCCAGTTGGATCAAAGTTTCATTTTTATGCCCAACTCTCTTCAGCGTATTATGAAGTCTGAGTATAATGAAGTTAAAGTCTTCAGCCATTCATAGATACAAGAACATTTAAAAGGTATAATCGTACCTTGAAAATAATCACCAGGGTACACTGTTTTGAATAGCTTCATGATTGGGACAAAGGACTGGAATTTCCTTTGCTTACCACTTTGGATTCACCAAATGAGCTGACTAGCTTTCATTCTTTGAATTAGTTGGCCATCATATAAGGGGATTAATGAAACTAGTCAAAGAAAGGTTTGTTAGGACTGAAGGCAGAGCCTTTCTTAATTGACTATGTATCTATGTTCCAAGAGTAGCTCACAGAATAGCTCAAGTACACCTTACAGCATCACAAACAATACGCTAACAAGCATGCCAATGATAAAACATTTCAACCAAGGAACTTGACATTAATATTACAGTTGTTTTCAATGTGAACTTAAGCATGGTTCAGTGTTTGACATAAGTTAGTCAAAAGGACTGGTAAAATAAATTCTTTAATTGACACCCCGGATTTCTGAAAAAAGCAGTCAATCAATATGTTACTTCAATATGTTGAAGCATTATTGCTGATGGAAGATGAAAAGCAAGTACAGGTGAGTAAGGTAGGAAGGTAAGTGTAGAATGGAAGCAATGGACAGGATGAGACAAAAGGAGGCTAAGACATCAAGACAACTGAAACAACTAGTATCTGGTTAGTCAGGATTGAACTTTGGTGAACTTTGACATTGTGCTTTCTTATTTTGTGGCAGAAGAACAAAAAGGCCTGACAAAGTTACTCATCAAGTTCAAAAGTAGTTTGTAGGGACAAACCAGCACAAACAACTTTAGCCATACGTGACTTGAATATATGTGTATAAAGCAGCATCAATATTTCATGTCAAGAGGAAAAGGCCCAGGTGAAAGCAGAAATCCACTGGATTATGGAAAACTAACTAATTGAGCTCAGTCAAAACAGTTGAATTTCAGATGATGCACCAAGATTGTGCATTGAGTACAGAAATGTCAATGCAGTAACAAAGGCAGATTCCTACCTAAATCTTCATTTGGAAAACTGTACTAATAGGGAGAGCAGTATCACATCTCTGATCAAAATAGATTGCTTGAAAGTATAGCAGCAAGATCCTTTGATACTCAGAGCAAAATAAGTATCAGCCTTTGTCACACAAGACTCTTTTTCCCAATGCTGTGTAATGCTATTTGTGCTGGAAAATGCTCCAGCAACCTTTCAGGGACTGATGAACCACGTGACAGCCAGTGTTCCTAACTGTGTAGTTTATCTTGATGATATACCGGCATGTAATGAGACATAGAAACATAGAAAATAGGTGTAGGAGTAGGCCATCCGGCCCTTCGAACCTCCACGACCATTCAATATGATCATGGTTGATCATGCAATTTCAGTATCCCATTCCCACTTTCTCTCTGTACCCCTTGATACCTTTAGCCACAGGGCCACGTCCAGCTCCCTCTTGAATATATCTGATTAACCGGCCCCAACAGCTTCCTGTGGGAGAGAATTCCACATGTTCACAACTTTCTGAGTGAAGAAATTCTTTCTCATCTCAGTCCTGAATGGCTTACCCCTTATACTTAGACTGTGACCCCTAGTTCTGGATTTCCCCAACATTGAGAACATTGTCCCTGTATCTAGCCTGCCCAGTCCTATCAGGATTTTACATGTTTCTATGAGATTCCCCCTCATTCTTCTAAATTCCAGCGAATACAAGCCCAGTTGATCTAGTCTTTCCTCATTTGCCAGTCCTGCCATCCCAGGAATCAGTCTGGTGAACCTTCGCTGGACTCCCTCAATCACAAGAACATCCTTCCTCAGACTAGAAGACCAAAGCTGCACACTATACTCAAGATGTGGCCTTACCAAGGCCCCATGTAACTGCAGCTGGACATTCCTACTCATATACTCAAATCTTCTCACTATGAAGGCCAGCATACCATAAGCTTTCCTCACTGTCCTCTGCACCTGCATGCCAACCTTCAGTGACTGTTCCACCATGACACCCAGGTCTTGTTGCACCTCACCTTTTCCTAAACTGCCACCATTCAGATAATAATCTGCCTTCCTGCTTTTGCAACAAAGTAGATAACTTCACATTTATCCTCATTATATTGCATTTGCATGACACATGGATGGACCACTTGAAACAATTTGGAATTTTGTTGAAGAAATTACAATTAGTTGATTTGATGGTAAACATTGCCAAAGGTGAAATGTATTAGCAACTGACATAACTGACATAAACTGACGAGTAGGACAAGGTCAAGAATTGACAAAAATTGAAAAAGTGCAGGCATTAGTTGAGTCTTTGTGCCGAAAATTAAATTTTAGAAATGAGATATTTGAGGGAGAGATCTTTTTACTGCAAATTTTCACCAAAATATCATACAATAGTTGCTCCATGGATAGATTTGCTCTAAATAAAATGCAAGTAGAGGGGTCAGGGGTATAAGACACATTTTGAAAAATTGAAAACCACTTTGATCAAGGAAACACAGTTGCCTAAATCAAATTTTACGAGGCACTTCAAGACAGCAATTGGTGCTAGTGATTTGGGATTGGGTGTTACAAAGAAATCGATTGGGCATAGACAAGCAAGTAGGATACTTCTCTGAAAAGTGAAATTAACACCAAAAGAAATACTTTACAGTTGAAAAAAAAATCACCCTGGGATTGCTACTGACTCTTAAACAAGTTAAAGCATATGTTTGTCATGGCTACAGAGAGTCATTGGTGTATGCTGGTCTAAACACCTTAGCCTTCATACAAAAAAATGAAAAACCAACAGTCAAACTATTCAATAAAGTTTGCTGATACAGCCTTATATTTTAAAGATTATTCACCTTGTAGGGAAAATAAATAAATAACTGCCAATGCTTTGTTGTCAAGCATGTAACCTTGTTTCAATTATTTAAGAACTAATAAGATGACTATATAGGTTACGCGCAAAGATTGAATGAGAAGGAGTATGTGTTACATTTCAAAATATTTTCTTTTGTCTACACTTTACAATGAAATCAAGTTAAAACAGCACTTCATTTCTGAAGAGTTCTCGAAGGTTGGAAGTGTTACAAAAGATGATTTATACTTAATGACCCAAATTTTCTGATAGCCAGATAGTCTCTTCTGAAGTGTAGTTGGGAGTTTCGTAAAAGGACATTGTGAAATCCCCATTATAGCAGATACTGAAGGAAATTCCCAGCAAACTGAAGGTTCCTATGGGCAGTTCCCTACTCTTGGAACCTCTGGAAAGTAACCATTTAAATCCAAGATAGTTCTAGTCATGTTAAATAGGTAGTTACTCAGGAAATTTTAGATCATTAAATAGTCAAATCTCTGATTAAATATTAAACTGACCTCAAACTTACCTCACACACCCTCAACTAAACCTTTCACAGATCCCTCACCCACCCCTGTCTACTCCTGGATTCTGACCCAACACTCCCTCTCCATTCTGGGATCTGATATCATCCCTGCCACCACATTGTCTTTCCCAGCCATTAGGCCAAAATATCCTTCCCCCCAACACCAAACCTGACCTCCCACCGCCCCCATTTCCTCACCTCCGGATCTGACCCTTTCACCAAATCTGACCCTCCCTGCCTCAGCTAGACCCACAGAATCTTACAGTCCCTCTGCACCCCCTGCCCCCAGAATCCAACAACGCCATCACACTGGACTAGATATCTCCCATCCGTCCTAACCTACCCTAACACTCCCATCCTGGTCTCCTTGCCTTCGTATGCCCTGGCACCTTACTTACCTGGAACCCTGCGCACCTGGTACCTGCACCCTACCCAGCTAGCATGCAACATGCCTGGCACCCTACTCTCCCAGTACACTGATCTCAAACGTATGCACTTATTCTTTTACAGCAGCTGTCAAAGTAACAGCCTGTGATGCTGTGCATTTAAATTTCAGAATGCAGCATCTGACAGCTGTGGAAGAGAGGTGTGGTTTCCCTGTACCTGACTGTTCTACACCATGGGGGACCTGTCAGGGCTTTGTCTTTCTGAAAGCCCAGTTTGGAATCTCCTGCCAGAGATGCAGAACTCTTTCATTACATCAAAAAAGGAACGGACCAGCAATCCACATAATATTGCTACACCTTGGAAAATCGGACTCGATATTGTTTTGAAGGACATAAGTTTTGAAAGGTTGCAGAAATTGATTTATTTCAAATTTTGTGAACATATTCAGAATGCTTTCTTTACTAGCAGCCACAGAGAGTTACTGTGAGCATTGGTGTTTATTTTTAATAAACAAGACTTCCTAAAAATTATGTTAACTGCTTGCTTTGCTGTAGACCGCTGCTGGGACTGCTTTGAGAGGTGCTTGTTTTATGTAGTTCACTTGTAGGAAACCTGCTAAGAAAAAGTTGAGCTGATGGAAAGCTTCATGAGGAGCTGAGTTGGTGGAAAATTGACTAAGAACTAACTGTTCAGCTGATCTCTCTTATTTCTGAAAGGACAAAACACTTTTTGAGCTGTCTGAATCTATTTATTCTTTAGAAAGCATGATTGAATCATAGAATTTCCTCAGTGTGGAAGCAGGCCATTTGGCCCATCTAGCCCACACCAACCTCCAAAGAGCATCCCACCCAGACACATCCCCCTACCTTATCCCTGTAACCCTGCATTTCCCATGGCTATTCTGCCTAGTCTGCACACCCCTGGATACCATGAGCAATTTTAGCATTGGCCAATCCACTTAGCATGCACACCCTTGTACTGTGGAAGGGAACCAGAGCACGCACAGGAAATCAACACAGACAAGGGGAGATTTTGCAAACTCCACACAGACAGTTGCCAGAGGCTGGAATCGAACCCTGGTCCTTGGCGCTGTGAGGCAGCAGTGCTAACTGTTGAGCCCATCATGAAGAAAGATCTCAAGAATATTTTTCTCAAATAACTGCAAGACTTCAGGGGCTGTATTCTACGCTTTGTTCTTTTGCTTTCAATAACCCATTGGTCATAGAGTTGTGTGTTTTTTTAAGAATATCAATCTCTGCAGGGAAATCTTTCTCTCACTTCCTGAAGAGAGCGCAAGTATGTATTTTGAGAATATTTAAAGGAATTTACATTTAAAACTCTGCATTCCCAAGTTGGAGGAAGTAACATAAGTAGCCAGGAAGGCAAGTTTTGAGAATGACGTAAGGATAACCGAGAGATATAGGCAGGTTAAATGAATGGGCAAAAGACCTGGCAGATGGGATATACTATGGGCAAACATGAGGTTACGCACTTTGGCAGGAAGAACTGAACAGCTGAGTATTATTTAAATCGGGAAAGGCTGCAGAAAGGTCTCAAGAAGGATTATATTGGACTTGAACATTAACTCTCTTTCTACTGCTCGACCGGATGAGTTCTCCCAGCATTCTGTATGTTTTTTTTTTCAGATTTCCAGCATCCATAATATTTTTCTGATATTTACTGTAGAAAGTGACAGCACAGAAGGATTTGGGGGTCTTACTGTATAAACCATAAAAAGCTAACATCCAAGTTCAGCAGGTAATAGGGAAGGCAAATGAAATTTTTATTTCAAAGGGAATGGAGTCGAATAATATGGAATTTTTGCTAAAACTCTACAAGGCACTGGTCAGACCATAGCTAGAATACTGTGAATGGGTTTGGTCCCCTTACCTAAATAAAGATAATCTGGTGTTGGAGGCAAAACAGAAAAGGCACATTATATCGTTTCTGGATACGAAGGAATTTTCTGATGAGGAGAGGTTAGGTCTGTATTTAGAAAAATGAGGAGAGATCTTATTAAAATATATGAGATCTTAGGGATTGACAGGGTAGATACAGAAAAGTTGTTTATTGTTGTGGGAAGATCTAGGACAGGAGGGCATAATCTCAGATTATGTGGTCACCTGCATCAGACAGAGATGAGGAAGAAATTTTTCTTTCAAATGATAGTGGATCTATGGAATTCTTCACCACAGATGTTTGACTCAGCTGTACTGTGAAGTATACTCAAGGCTGAGATAGATAGATTTCTAATCAGCCTAATCATGTTTTTATGACAGCACCTAGAAAACTGACAACCTCTCCCAGCTAGAAGATTCTTGCAGCAAGTGCCAGGAAACGCCACTATCTGCAAGTTTCCATCTAAATTTCATGGAAATGTGAACCATTCTTTTATTATTATTGGATAACAATTCTAGAACATCCTCTCCAACAACACTTCTTTCATTCCTCATCATGTAGCAGTTCAAGAAGGTGGCTCACCATTACCTTCTCCATGGTAGAGAGGATATTCTGATTATATTAGTTATAGAATACAGTCAAGCTACAGGTGAATACCATTAATGTACAAACGTTAGTCACATGTTTCTAATGCACCGAAGAATGAATAATTACAGAAACCTTGCCCATAGACCCATTCCGAATCTTCTTGCTGCAGACTTTTCACCAGATCAGGATGACTGACTTTGAAATGGATTGTTATGTCTTCTTTCATCTCATCACTAGAGATTTTCCCTTGATAATATGGCTCAATTAATTCATTGGGAAACCAGTATAGTATATCTGTCATGTATTTGAATGAAGAGAACAGGGGACATTTGTGAGAGCCTGACGTAGGTCTGTCTTAGATATTCAAAACGTTATATTCGACAAATTAAATAAGACTGCCAGAAAAATCAAAGATCTTTTTCCCGAGCTGCTGACAGGGCACTGATTGATTCAACATTTCTTCATTAAGAAAATGTCAGCAATCAGCATGGCGACATTATTCTGCTTGTGTTGCAATTGCTCTATGCAAGGTGACACAAGGTACAGAGATAAAGGAGTGTAAAAATAAATGAAAAATACATTATTAATTGGTATGCAAAGTTTTTTTTGCAAGGTACAAAGCCTCCTCAAATTAATGAGCAATTTCTGACTTTGTTTCCTTGTTAACCTCGTTCCCTTTATTAGAGCATACAACCCACTGATGGGGTTTTAGATATATTAGAATCCTTATAGTGTTGGAACAGGCCCTTTGGCCCAAAAAGTCCACACCGACCCTTGGAGCATCCCACCCAGACCCATCCCTCCATGACCCACACACCCCTGAACACTATGGGCAATTTAGCATGGCCAATCCACCTAGCCTGTGCATCTTTGGACTGTGGGAGGAAACCGGAGCACCCGGAGGAAACCCACGCAGACACGGGGAGAATGTGCAAACTCTGCACAGACAGTCACCTGAGGCTGGAATCGAACCCGGGTCCCTGGCGCTGTGAGGCTGCAGTGCTAACCACTGAGCCTTAATAAATGTTTGCCAGCATGCACAGGTGGTATATAACAAATAGCTGTAAATGAAGCTTCCTTTAGGGCAGCCTGAAAATATAAATTATAATGTCGCTCAATATTATCAGCAAATATTTAAGGGGCCCCTTGTTTTTTCTTAACTCACTAAGACCATGGCAACAACTTCCTTGTACAATATAGTAAAAAACGTTGGACTTTATAAAATAGTTATTGTTTAAACTGTATTTTTTTTTTATTTCTAGATAAATTGGAATTGTTTGGAGTGGCAGGATATGTCCCGCAACAAGTCCAAGTGACCTCATAAAGGAAATGTCTGGAGTCAAGCCTACAGGACATATTCCTCAAGATGTGGAGGTGCCGATGTTGGACTGAAGTGGACAAAGTCAAAAGTCACACACACCAGGTCATAGTCCAATAGATTTATTCAAAACCACAAGTTTCCGAAGCACTGCTCCTTCATCTGTGCGCCGAAAGCTTGTGATTTTGAAGAAATCTTTTGGACTATAACCTGCTGTTATGTGACTTTTGACATATTCTTCAATGAGACGAGAGAGTTTTTCTCCAATCACGACAGGAAACCCATGGGAACGAGGGTCTAGTAAAAACTTAATGCTTAGGATCAGTTTTGCGGCATTTCCTGCACTGTTCTTCTTACCTGGAATATTTCGATTACATTGTAGGTTGATGATCAAACATACCACTCATGGTATGGTCTGACAAAGGAAGTGCACAGCTTTAATATTACATCTCCAGACTGACATACATTGGAGTCATCTATTCAATAGTCTTTAAGTTTACTCCCTAATTTTAAAGACACCAGGTTGTAAGTGTACATTACCCATTCTTAATTCCCCTTCAGATAGTCAAGGTGAGCACTCCTCTTAACAATGAAGAGACTTGTTAAGCCATTTTAAATGGATATTCAGCCCATTCCTGTGGATTTGGTGTTATTTATACCCCATGCAGATAGAATTCCCCAAGGAACATTGCTGAAATAGGCAGTTTTTTTACAGCAAAATTTGAGCAGTTACATGGTCATCATGGCTGAAAAAAGCTTTTCATTTCATATTTAACTAAGTAAATTTAAATTCTCTAGCTGCTGCAGTGGAATTTCAAAACTTGTCTCTCAATCACCAGCCTTCAGGAGTGCTAATCCAGTAATGTAACTATTATGCTCCCATTCATAACACAAAGCTATGAAGTAAGCAGTTTTTTAAAAGAAGCACAAGTTCTCTCACATCCTTTCCCGGACATGAAAGATGATGTAGACATTGCTAAGAAATGTAATTGCATCAAATATTATTCTTTGGAAATGAGATGTGGCCTATATATAGATTTAAAATGTGTATTTTTATTCATTTATACGACTGATTCAGCAAAAAAAAGGTGTTTCTAAGCTTCTACCATGCTGGAATGTAAATATGCCATGATGAAATTCAATCTGTCGTTGATTCAGATAATTTTATGAATAAAACATGAAATATAACACCATCCCTTTTCTCCTCCTTTGTTAACTCCTCCCAGGACATTTGGATTTTTGAAGCAAGGGTTGAGCACTGGGCTAGCCTGGGCAGGAGTTACATAGGGGTTGAGCAGTGGTCAGAAGCCATATGCTGAAGACTCAACATTTGATTTTGTCTGTGTTTTGGAAGATCACAGGGGTAGATTTTCTGGGTGCATCTGGAGTTTTCCACAGGGTGGCTGGGCGAACTAAATTTCCCTTCCCAACTGTGGGTTAAATGTTTGTTACTAAGTTCTCCGAGCATTTCAGGTGGATTTTCTGACATGAATTGGCAGTAACCTCTTTTGCATTTATTGATATGTCATAAATTTTCATTAAAATGGCAGGCCACTGAAGTTACACTCACGGATGCGATCTTGTCAGCCAAAGATGGAAGATTCCTCTGTTCGCAAGTCTGATTAATACACAAGGCATGTATCTGGTGGGGTAAACTACTCCGCTGAGTACAACTGTTTCAACAGCTTGGCTCTTTTGCAAAAAAATTGGTTGTCTGTGTGAACAATTACACCTGATGAAGCCTCATCCGGTTAACCAGCTCATGAGAAGTTTCAGACATCTAAAGTCTACCTTCTTGCAGTTAAGCTCTCAGAGTACTAAGGCTGAAGCCTCAGCTAGGCAACACGCCAGCCCAAGCTGAGGCAGGCAAGCTGACCAATGCTGGCAGACCTGACTTGTGCAGAACAAGTGGGTTGAACCAAAAAAAAGAATGAATGGAAAAGGCCTTTTGAATGATTTGTACTTGTCCCATGCAAGCTTTCAGTGAGGAGCTATTGAAAGTGTACTTTTTGCCAGTTGTGAAGGATGGTTGGTGAGCTTATACAAGCTGAGAGGTGCTTCAGAGTTGCTATGTGGGTACATTTTAAATATGGTACCTGGCTGCTGGAGCCCACAAGATCGCTACAGGATGCCCATTGAAAAGATTGTAACAATACAGGAAAATTTGCCCTGCTAGTGAGTGGCTACCCCTCCTGCTTTTCTCCATGCCTCCGCTCTTGGTCAGAAAAAGACAAAATCCTGCCACGGTCTCTATGAAGTGTTTCCTTGTAGTGGTCTGGCTGAGACCGTTAGTGCAGAAGTGTGGATTTCAAATGTCTATACCATACATACAGACCACAGAGCATGCTGTTTCTGTTTCAGTTAGATTTGCAGTTAGGATTCAAAATCAACTCCAAATGTAGACCTATGGTATAGACTGATTGTAATGTTGGTTTGCCATTCCTTTATTAGAATACTCATACTAAAAGTACGCTTTCCAGGATTGACTATTTTGAACTTAGCTCTTGGGGATATGAATGCTCAAGATACAAACACTATTTTCCTTAGGGATAGGACATTTTTAAATTCTGATTTGTTGACATTTTGAAGCCTACTATAATCCTGAAGGAGCAGCTCTAGAGATCTTACTTTTAAATTAATTCATCCCACTCTTCATTTTAATACCAAAACTTGGCAAATACTATGATAAGAATTTTTAAATACTATAATATTTTACCAGCTAACTTGCACCTCCTCTGAAAAAAAAAAACAGCTCCATATAGTCCTGAAGAAAATAACATTTATGTGAAACAACGTGCAGGCAGGGCCAGTAAAGTTCTTTTTGAGGAAGATACGTTTTCAGACGCTGTGCAGCTTGTGTGTTATATGTAGTTTCTTGAAGAGAAAAATAATAACCACACAAAACTGGGACTGTCAGAAACCAACCAGTCTGATTATTGCGTCTACCTAGTGTTTGTGCTTTATCGTTTAAAGACACAAGTTATGGAAGACAATTAGCATCCCAGAGTTTGGATGATGGAACATTTGGTTTTGATACACCCCATCTTCCAACTGATTGGTTGATTCTGATAACCTTCCAAAGAAAGTAGAAATAAAATATGTTCTCTTTTAAAAATGGAAAACACAGAAATGCTGGTGTAAAAGCTAATCAGAACTTAAAATTTAATAGATGCAGTGCTCACCTGTGCTGTCCAGCCAAGCATTGAAACTGTATTGAGATAATCACCAGTTGATTTGGAATGATCATGTAGCCAGGATTCCTCTTCCAAGTTCCAATTATATAGATGTAATTTCGTGCAAGGCAGACTAGTTGGTTAGGTTAGATCACCTGGGATCCAGGGAGAGATAGCCAATTAACTAGAAAATTAACTTGATGGTAGAAGATAGAGGGTTGTGGTAGAAGGTTGTTATTCAGACTGGAGGCCTGTGACCAGCAGTGTGCTGCAGGTATCAGTTCTGGGTCCACTGTTGTTTGTCATTTATATGAATGATTTGGATGAGAATACAGGAGGTATGGTTAGTAAGTTTTCAGGTGACACCAAAATTGCCGATGTAGTGGACAGTGAAGAAGGTTATGTAAGAGTACAATGAGATCTTGATCAAATGGGCCAATGGACAGAGAGTGGCAGATGGGTTTTAATTTAGAAAAATGCAAGATGTTGCACTTTGGGAAGGCAAACCAGAGCAGGACCTACGCGGTTAATGGTAAGGCTGTGGGGAGTATTGTTGAATAGAGGGACTTAGGGTGCAGGTTCATAGTTCCTTGACAGAGGCATCACAGGTTGACAGGGTAGCGAAGAAGGCATTTGACATTCTTGCCTTCATTGGTCGGAGCACTGAGTATAGCAGTTATGACATCATGTTGTGGCTGTCAAGACATTGCTGGAGCCACTTTTAAAATAGAGCATACAATCCTGGCCATCTTGCTACCGGAAGGTTGCTTTTTAAACTAAAAGGGGGAGAAAAAAATATACAAGAATGTTGTCGAGACTGGAGGGTTTGAGTTATGAGGAGATGCTGGGTGGGCTGGGACTTTTTCCTTGGAACATTGGAGGCTGTGGGGTGACCTTATAGAGGTTTATAAAATCATGAGGGGCATAGGTAAAGTGAACAGTCAAGGGTAGGAGAGTCCAAAACTAGAGGGCATAGGTTTAAGGTGAGAGTGGAATGATTTAAAAGGGACCTGAGGGCAACTTTTTAACACAGAGGGTGGTACATATGTGAAATGAACTGCCAGACGAAGTTGTAGATGCAGGTACAATTACATCATTTAAAAGACATTTGGACAGATACATGAACAGGGAAAGTGTAAAGGGATGTGGGCCAAACGCAGGCAAACGGGACTCATTCAGTTTGGGATACCTGGTCGGCTTGGGCAGTTTGCACCAAAGGATCTGTTTTTGTGCTGTATGACTCTATGACTCTAATAGGGAAGAGCTTGCTCAACCATCTTGAGTATACTGGTAGCTACACTAAGAATGAATTTGAGATAATCAATTGAGCACATAACGTGGTTCATTCACTGTTGCTAAAAGTGATATACATTCATCCACCGGGACATGTTCTCTGTGAAGAAGAGGAATGTGCTCAATCTTAAATTACCCAGGAGCTTGGGGAGCTTATGCTCATGTCCTGATGAATGAAAGATGAAAAGCTTTGGCAATAGGTTTCTCTTTTCAGCAATATTCAAATTGATTAATTTCAGGACACTGCGGGATACCTTGAATTCCACAAATGGAAAGGATATGGCATAACTTTTTAAAAAATATTTGTTGCCATTTTTCCCTCTTCCCTTTTTCTTCTCCTCTTCCGATATACGTATGGCAGCAGGGGAAAACAGAACTTTATCTAGCCTCATTTGTTCCATTACTCTACCGACAAGAGATTTGTGGCTTTTAATTGATATTTCTACCTCATGGTGAGGATCCGTTAGCTTGGATGGCTGGCTCATGATGCAGAGTGATACCAACAGTGTGGATTCAATTCCTGCAATGGCTGAGGTTACCAGGAAGGACTGTCCTTCTCAGTCGCCTCCCTCACCTGAAGTGTGGTGACTCTCAGGTTGAACCACCACCAGTTATCTCTCCCTGATGAAATAGAAGGGCTATGACCCCTCTACTTCTTTTAACCTACCTCTCATACTTCTTGTTGTGCTCAAATTTTTTGATCCAGAATCTTTCTAATGGGGAGAAATGTGAATGCTTTAACTGCAATGATTCAGTTTTATTTATTTACTACATACAGGGCTATATTTTAAAAGACTGGGAAGTAAGAAAACTGGCAAAATAGCATGTGAAGGCATCATGGAACTGGCCAATGTCTTCTTGCTACCATGCCATTTTTGCCAGTAACAGGAAGTATGACAGAAGATCCACACTCTTGAAGCATCACTGCAGTGTTCAAGCAGCCCATTAAGGACCTCAAAGCATTTTACTAGAGGCAGGGAACGTTTTGTCACATGGGGAGTGTGCCAGATAAACATTGTTAACCTCATAGCAGCTGCAAAGGTGGCGCTTCCTTTCTTGGTCAATCTTTGGCTCATGGAAGGGCTACCGATTGCCAAGGCAACAGCAGAGGCAGAGTTCTGTGGTAGAACTCCTTTTGTCTATATAAAATCTACAGCACTGTGTTACAACTATTCTTTAAAGACAGATGGAAAGATATTGTTTCTTCTGCATCTTTAGTGACCTTGGGATGTCTCAAAGTACTTTAAATCCCGTGAAGGAATTTGTAGAGAAAAAAAAATTAAAGCAAAGTCCTGCAGATGCTGAAAATCTGAAAAATAAAAACTGAAAATATTGAAAATACCCATCAGGTCTGGAAACATCTTTGGAGTCAGAATCCAAGCAAATGTTTCAGAGCAATGAGCTTGCAGTCATTATTGTGTAATGTAGGAAACATGGGAGCTGATTCGCACACAGCATCCTCCCACAAATAAAAGTGAGAGGTAAAGTTGCCAAGTCTTACTCTCATTAGACAGAGATGACTGGCAGTGGTTTAACTCGGGGTCACAGCACCTCAGGTGAGGGATAAATAGGTACTGCAGATGCTGGAGAATCCCAGATAACAAGGTGTGGAGCTGGATGAACACAGCAGGCCAAGCAGCATCATAGGAGCAGGAAAGCTTGACGTTTCGGGCCTAGACCCTTCATCAGAAATTTCTGATGAAGGGTCTAGGCCTGAAACGTCAAGCTTTCCTGCTCCTATGATGCTGCTTGGCCTGCTGTGTTCATCCAGCTCCACACCTTGTTACCTCAGGTGAGGGGACAGGTTAGAAAGAGTCCTTCATGATGACCTCAGAACTGAAATAATGCTGTTGGCCATGCTACATCACAAACTGAGCTAACCAACCCCACAAACAAAAAGAAATGATAAACCAGAGATTCTCTTTTAAGTTGATCATTGAGGAATTTGTGCTGATAACCTGTTTGTTTGACCGTGTTTAAAAGGCGGTACTATGTAGATACACTGATTCCCAGGGGCAGATAGTGTCGGTATCTGCATGGTCCACAAAGGTTTCTTTAATTATTTAGACAAGAACATCACACAGGTAATGACCGACAATGCTGTTCCCACCAGGAATTTTATGCAGTTTAGTTTACAGTGGCCCCATATTTAACCCAAATACACTGGCAATAAGTCCCCTGTCCTTAATTAAGTGAGTAAGGACATGGGAGAGCTCAAGCCCTAAAGTTGTTCAACCTGAGTCTGGAGGGCTGCAGTGTCCCCAAGCGGAAAATGAGGTGATGTTCTTTCAGCATGTGCTGAACTTCATTGGAGCACTGCAGCAAGCCAGAGACAGAGATGTTGGCCAGTGAACAGGATGGTGCATTGAAGTGACTTGTCCTTTTCCAATATCCCAAATACTAGGCTTTGTTATCACATAGTCTGCTATTACACACCACCCGTTGTGAGTCACTAACAGCCCCCGTTAATAACTATCCATCCTCCCAGTCAGATCATTATCCACTCCTTTGTCTATCCAACTATTCTTGTATCTCTTTGGACTCTATTCCCACCTATTGTTTACTCCTTACTTCCTCCTCATACTCTATCTTCTACATATAAACTGACATTTTCTTCGCAACCATCAGTTCTGAGGGAGGGTCGCTCGACCTGAAATGTTGACTTTGATTTCTCTCCACAGATGCTGCCAGACTGACTGAGCTTTTTCAGCAATTTCTGTTTTTGTTTTTGACTCCCCTATCCTTCGTTGATCAGTATCCGAAGATATTTCAGTTTAATGTTACAACAAAAAAGATGGCACCTCTGACAGTGCAGTGATCCCTTAACACTGAAGCATCAGTAAAACCTATGAAGTCCCAGAAAGGGCACTTGAACTCTCAACTTTCTGATTTAGAGGTGAGAGTGGCAGCAGCTATGCCTGTAATGAAATGGTCTGCCTTCCTCAGCAGGAAGCAGCGTATAATCAATGATCATGTAAAATTGGTGGAGTGCAACAAATTATTACACACTCAGTCCCATAAGCTGTGAACAGACTTGTCCTTCCCAGATAATGATTGCAATGGTTCTCATTACTTTTCGCACGCGGGGATCATCGAGCTGACACCCATGATGAATAGTGCAACAGCACCACTGATCAATTTTGGTAACCATATTCCTTACAGTGATGGTTTCCAATTTCTACAGAAAACACATTAACTGAAAGCACAAACACTTTCTTTAATCATGCACACACAGTCAATGTGCCAATTCTGCTCATCACTTGCTTGTAACTTGGATGTAATTTAAAATCAAAACATGAGAGTAAATGATACGTAAGCAATTAGACATTAAACTGATTGCTTACAATGAAAGCATCAGTTTATTATTTATAATGAACGTTGTGTCATTGATGTAAACATTCTGAAGCAACCCGATGCAGAATTACCCATTTAAATAATATGGTTCATTTACATTTATCAATCTAACAGGCAAACAGTGACAATCTTTATTAGGAAATAACGATTTGTGTTTGTTTGTGGCTGTTGCCCATTTCAGCAAGCTGATAATTGAGAGTGTAATCTGCACTGGCCATTGAAGTTAGCAATTCTGACTACTTCATACTACAGCTAAATTAACCTAAGAGTATTCAAACATTCATCAAGTGAATAGAATCTCCAAGAACATTCAGCTGCTCAACAGTACCATTTATTTCCATGCCTTAAAGGATGAATGGCAGATAATTAGCTTATTGGGGGAAAAATATAGATTGATGGCTTTTCCATTTCCACAGGGATTTCAATTGTAACAAAGCAACAAATTGATTAGCAATTCATAAAACATTTAAAAGGGAGAAATTATGCATACAATGTGGCATTCCAGCTACAACTTTCAAGTAAAAGGCAAAGAGCTTTGGTACTTAGTTTGTTTTGAACAGTAGGTATTGACAATTTTGCCTTTTGAAAAATCAAAATTCTGTTCATCTCAAATCATGGCAAGCAGTAAGTAACATAGGGCCTAATATAACACAATGAGCAATGTTTCTGCACCGTTAATTTAATTGCATGTGTAAAACTGAGCCATGCCAAGGAGGTCCCACATTGAATACTCAGACATTGCTAATCATCACAACCAAGGCTCTAGTGAGAAGTACTGTTTCTCCTGGGCTCTGTATTGGGCAGGAAAATCAGCCAAGGCTCCGGCTGCAGATTGCTATTCAGGAATCTCTGTTGGAATATTCATGTGTGTGGAGGTTGGGCTGAAGATGGATTTATTCAGTATGATCTTCATTTGCATATCCTAAAATCAACACTACCATATAGATTCCTCATTGAAGAATGGCTATGACTGAGGCATCAAAAAACCCTGTGCATTTGCCATTTTGTAAACCATTTTGACAGGGATCCCATCACAAATACATTTGATAAAATTCCTCAACAAAGATTGTGAACTAAAGTTGGAGACAATAAAATTGAAGATGAATTATTGACCTGGTAAGGATATTGGCTGAGTGGCAAAAGACAGAGGGAAGATTAACAAATCATGATATTTGACAGAAGGATGCCTCACAAAGGATCTCAGTATTCACTAAGAGATAGTAAGAACTGCCGACGCTGGAGTCAGAGATAGCACAGCGTGGAGCTGGAGGAACACAGCAGGCCAGGCAGCATCAGAGGAGCAGGAAAGCTGATATTTCAGGTTGGGACCCTTCTTCAGAACCTGTGTTTCTCCAGCTCCACGCTGTGTTATTCACGATGTTTATTATTGATTTAGATGGAGGGACACATTCAAATTTGTCACAAAGGTAGCCATAGATACTCTAAGTGGTGATGATCTGAAGACAATGGAGGTCACAAGAGCCTTAAGTGTCTGTACATAGATCATTAAAATGTCATCAATAATTATAAAAATAATCAAAAAGGCTAATAGTACAATGCTGGCTTTTATATACATGCTTCATGCTATTTAAAGCCCTGCTCAGACCACATTCGGTGTACTATGAGCAGTTCTGGACTCAACAAATGAGTATATAAACATTTAAATTCGGAGCAAAAGCAGGCCATTCAGCAACTTGAGCCTGCTTTGCCTTTTGATCAGAAAGTGGCTGATCTGATTGTAGCCACATTGTAGGAAGGATAAAGGCAAAATACTGCAGATGGTGTAAATTTGAAACAAACGCAAAGAAGGCAGGAGAAATTCAGCATGTCTGGCAGTATCTGTGGACAGACAAAGAGAGGTAACATTTTAAGTCCAGTTTGATAGCAGAAGAGCCATATGAAACTGGGTAGCACAGTGGTTAGCTCTGCTGCTTTATAGCACCAAGGACCCAGGTTCACTTCTACCTTTGGGCAACTATCTGTGTGGAGTTTGCACGTTCTCCCCATATCTGTGTGGGTTTCCTCCCACAGCCCATCAGAGTTTACAGTGCAGGGTGATAAAGTAATTTTAAAAGCTTTAGCATAAAGAATATTGATTTTATCCATTGTCCTGAGATGAGTGAAAGCAGACTGCTGGTTTCCAAGCTGCCTTGTGTTACATTTATCTCGTATGTCTATATAGAGTCATAGAGATGTACAGCATGGAAACAGACCCTCGGTCCAACTCGTCCATTCCAACCAGATATCCTAAGTTAATCTAGTCCCATTTGCCATCATTTGGCCCATATCCCTCTGAACCCTTCCTACCCATTCAGATAGCTTTTGAATGTTATCATTGTACCAGCCTCCACCAACTTCTCTGGCAGCTCATTCCATATACACACCATCCCTCTGTGTGAAAAAGTTGCCCCACGACCCTTTTCAAATCTTTCCCTTTTCACCTTAAACCTATGCCTTAGTTTTACATACAAAGTAGGAATTCAGAAGCTTCTGGAAACACAATCCAGTAATCAGTCTCCCCTTTACGAGTCCAGCAAGATTGTCCATTTATCAAAGAAACAGAACTTAAGCAATGGAAATAGAGAGAATAATGTTTCATTGGAATTTCTCTTCATAGCCTCCAGCCATTACAATTATGAGAGAAATTGATCATAAAAATAAGGATGTTATGCTTGTGTTTTATAGGGCATTGGAGAGATCATATCTCAATTATTTGGTCAGGATGAACATAGCAGGCGAGGCAGCGTCAGAGGAGCAGGAAAGCTGACGTTTCAGGTCTGGACCCTTCTTCAGAAATGGGGAGGGAAGGGGGCTCTGAAATAAATAGAGAAAGGCAGGGGAAGACGATGATGGAAGATGGATAAAGGAGCAGATAGGTGGAGAGAAGACAGACAGGTCAAGGAGGTGGGGATGAGCTGGGCTTGTTTTGGGATGAGGTCGGGAGTGGGGAGATTTTGAAGCTTGTGAAGTCCACATTGAGAACATTGGGCGGCAGAGTTCCCAAGCGAAATATGAAGTGCTGTTCCTGCAGCCTTCAGGTGGCATTGTTGTGGCACTGGAGGAAGCCCAGGATGGACATGTTGTCCAAGGAGTGGGAGGGGGAGTTGAAGTGGTTCGCTACTGGGAGGTGCAGTCGTTTAGTGCGAACCGAGCATAGATGTTCCACAAGGTGGTCTCCAAGCCTCCGCTTGGTTTCCCCGATGTAGAGGAGGCCACAACGGGAACAGCGGATACAATATACCGCATTAGCAGATGTGCAGGTGAACATCTGTTTAGTGTGGAAGGCTTTCTTGGGGCCTGGGATGGGGTGAGGGGGGAGGTGTAGGAGCAGGCGTAGCACTTCCTGCGGTTGCAGGGAAAAGTGCCAGGGGTGGTGGGGCTGGAGGGGAGTGTGGAGCGGACAAGGGAGTCATGGAGAGAGTGGTCCCTCCAGAAAGCAGATAAGGGTGGGGAGGGAAAAATGTCTTTGGAAGTGGGGTCAGATTGCAGATGGCGGAAGTGGCGGAGGATGATGCATTGAATCTGGAGGTTGGTGGGGTGGTATGTGAGGACGAGGAGGATTCTGTTTTGGTTGTTATTGTGGGGAGGGAGTGTGAAGGATAAGGTGTGGGAAATGTGAGAGATGCATTCGAGAGCATTTTCAACCACTGTGGAGGGGAAATCGCGAAAAACGAGGACATCTGGGATGTCTGGGAATGGAATGCCTCATTTTGGGAGCAGATGCGGTGGAGGCAAAGGAATTGGGAATAGGGGATGGCATTCTTGCAGGAAGGTGGGTGAGAGGAGGTGTATTCTAGGTAGCTGTAGGAGTCAGTAGGCTTGAAATAGATATTGGTTTCCAGGTGGTTGCCAGAGATGGAAACAGAGAGGTCCAGGAAGGAGACAGAGGTATCAGAGATGGCCCAGGTGAACTTAAGGTTGGAGTGGAAGGTGTCAGTAAAGTGGATGAACTGTTCGAGCTCCTTGTGGGAGCACGAGGCGGCGCTGATACAGTCATCGATATAACTGAGGAAGAGGTGGGGGGGTGGGACCAGTGTAGCTGCGGAAGAGGGATTGTTCCATGTATCCTACAAAGAGGCAGGCATAGCTTGGACCCATGCGGGTATCCAAGGCCACCCCCTTTTCTGTAGGAAGTGAGATAGTACGCCTTCCCAATTTGGACTGAACCGCGACGACCACTACATACAAAACATTCAACTCCCCCTCCCACTACTTGGACATCATGTCCATCCTGGGCTTCCTCCAGTGCCACAACGATGCTACCTGAAGGCTGGAGGAAAAGCACATCGTATTCCACCTGGGAACCCTGCAGTCCAATGTTCTCAATGTGGACTTCACAAGCTTCAAAATCTCCCCACCCTCGACCTCATCACAAAACCAGCCCTGCTCCTCCCTGGCTCCTTGACCTGTCCGTCTTTTCTCCCACCTATCCGCTCCTCCCACCCCCACTTCCTACCTACTAGCCTCATCCCCGCCTCCTTGACCTGTCTGTTTTCCCTCAACTGACCAACCCCCATCCCAACTCCCCACCTACACTCACCGTTACTGGATCTATCCCCGCCTCCTTGACCTGTCCGTCTTCTCTCCACCAATCTGCTCCTTTATCCCCCTTCCATCATCACCTCCCGCCTCTCTCTATTTATTTCAGAACCCCGTTCCCCTCCCACATTTCTGAAGAAGGGTCCAGACCCGAAATGTCAGCCTTCCTGCTCCTCTGATGCTGCTTGGCCTGCTGTGTTCATCCAGCTCTACACCTTGTTTTCTCAGGTTCTCCAGCATCGGCAGTTCCTACTATCTCTCAATTATGTGGTCTCTTTTTTAGAGAAGGATATAATTGTGGAGAGAAGGCCTTTTCAAGGCATATTTTCTGGAATGATGCCTGCAATGACTGGGTTGTCTTCTGAAGATATGTCAGACAGTCTAGGTTTATTTCCTTTTGAGATTTAGAAAAAAAAAGTTTGTGGTGATTTAATTGATGTATTTGAAATAATGAACAGCCTGGACAAACTGGTCATGGAGAGGATGCTTTCTCATGAAGTTGGGTCTAGATCTAGGAGGTAACGCTTTAAAAATAGGTGTTGTCCTTTTTGGACAGAGAAGAAAAATGTTTTTCTCTGAGAGGGTTGGACAACTTTGGAACTGTCTGACTCAGAAGTCAGTGGAGGTGGGGTCATTGAATATTTCAGAGCTGGAGATGGATAGATTCTTGTCAGGCAAGGGAATGAAGGTTATTGGATTTAAATGGGAAAGTGGAATTCAAAACACTACCGGATTTATTTGCATGGCAGAGTCGGCTGGAGTGGCCAAATGGCTGATTTTTGTTTCTACTTTTGTAAATATGTATGCTTGAAAATTCTGTGCAGAAATTCTGTGCCAAGGTGATGCTGTACACTTCAATATTTAATGCAATCAGCTGTAAGCTTCCTGGCAAGTTACCCAGAATTTTGTTCTGGATGTTAACAGCGTTCGTTTGTAGACTCTTCCAATGAAATGTTTATCTGCAGCAGAGCTCATATGCAACCTTGCTCTCCAAGGAACTGGAACCTGCTTGACTTCCAACTCTTGGCTTTGTTGTTGGCTACTTGTGCTCAATGTCTCATAATGTTAAGAAGGCATATGGTGTGTTAGCTTTCATTAATAAAGGGATTGAGTTCAAGAGCCGTGAAATTATGCTCTAGCTATACAAAAGCCTGGTTCGGCCACATCTGGAGTATTGTGTCCAGTTCTGGTCGCCTCATTACAGGAAAGATGTGGAAGCATTGGAAAAAGTACAGAGGAGTTTTACAAGGATGTTGCCTGGAATGGAGGGAAGGTCTTATGAGGAAAGGTTGAGAGAGCTAGGGCTTTTCTCTTTAGAATGACGAAGGATGAGAGGTGACTTGATAGAGGTGTACAAAATGATCACAGGTAAAGATAGAGTAGACAGCCAGAGACTTTTTCCTAGGGTGGAGGTAGCTATTACGAGGGGGCATAGCTTTAAAGTGAGTGGAGGTAGATATAGGGGAGATGTCAGAGGTAGGTTCTTTACTCAGAGAGTGGATGGGGCATGGAATTCATTGCCGGAGCAGTTAGTGGAGTCGGCCTCATTAGGGCTATTTAAGTGGCTATTAGATAGGCATATGGATGATAGTATAAGGTAAGGGTGGAGGTTAGATGGACCTTAGGATTAGGGTAAGAGTTCAGCACAACATCGTGGGCCGAAGGGCCCGTACTGTGCTGTACTGTTCTATGTTCTATGTTTTATGCGAAGGCCCTACCTCCATGCTCTCCTTTAAGATAGTGAGTATTCAATTAAATAATACGCGCCGATGTCATTAATGGCTTCTAGCTCCTCTGATCAGTTTGCACTTTCTGGGTACCCGAAATGGGGGAAGTCACAAAGATAGGATTGCAGTGTGATAAGAGGCAGAAACATAAGAGCTGTATAATGAAGTTATCTGCAGGTTTCAAAGTTAGAATGCGTGATAAGAGGAGATGGAATGGGAGAAGGATGATCAAATATGAGGATACCATCATGGTTTCAGCCTTAAAACCAGCCATGTCCCACACAATGATGTCCCAATAATGGCCAGCATTATCACCTCCACGTGAGCAATGACATGAAAACATACTTGTTTCTCACTGTTTAACTCTTGCTGTCTACAGTTGTGCATGACTTGGTCCTGTAAGAGAGACAGGAGAGTTTCGGTAAGTGTTAGGCAATCTGTTAAGGTTATGTGAGTGACATAGTTGAATAGCTGCCAATGTGGGCACACTGTGAGATGTAGTTGTGCATCTTAAAGGGGAAGTAGGTGTGTGAAGGATGATTAAAACTGTTGACGTGTTGTCTGAGTCCTGATAGAGATAACTTGTAGCTGTGTAATGCGATTAGGTAAATTCAGACTAGTGGTACATTTGGTGGGATATTGTTTTTGGAGATATATTCACTGGCCTTGACTGCTTCTAACATCATTGCACATCTTGCGGCATTCTATCCAGGTCATTGGGGCATGCTTTCTGACAATGAACTCCATTGCTAATTTCTTCCACAGCCTTCTGAGCAAGTGCTCTTGCTCTCTTTCAAATGCAGGATACCTTATCTTTCCCACGTTCTCCACCAAGGGCTTCAGTGTAGAGTCTGAAAATCTTTGGAAGACATGCTCTCCCATTCTTCATAATTTTCCAGTTCGGAGGCTCTTCCAGTTTTCAGAAGCAGCTCTAGGCATACCTCCACATTGCAGAGGTGCAGACTAGCTTTAAGTGATGCTAACTAATCACAATATTGTCTCCAAACAGACATGTCCAATCAATCAGCAGCACTGCTAGCATGGCTGGATATTGAAATAGGCAGGCAGCATGAAGGTTCGATTAATTCTGTATTTCAACTTTCCTTTCTGTCTTCAAGGGCTTTCAAATCTAGTCCTCATATAATCAACTTGAATTCTATTCTTATTATCTACGTAGATCTGCTGAAGTAACAGCGTGACTTTCTGATTTGAGTGCATTATATAATCTCCCAATTCATCCATATCATCAACAGACATGATACTCAGGTTTACAAATGTGTTTGATGAGCAAGAACATTTATACAATCTGTTGTAAAGTATCTATCCTTTTATTTTTCTGTATTTCTGATTGTGAGATGAAATGGGAACAATTGGTGGAAGGATTACTGCACTTTTTAAAAGCAAGTTACCTGACATCGATTCTCAGTACTGCCTACAGAGCTACTGGTTCAAGTACTGCGGCAAACCAAGTTACAGATTAGCTGGAGTCTAAATGGAGATTTGGCTGGCAATAAATGGCTGATTGGTTTGTGCTTTGTGAAAGGGTGACCAGTAGCTAGTGACAAAATCTTTTGCCCGTCAACAACTAAGTGATTGGTAACAAAAATAGAAGTTGCTGGAAAAGCTGAGCAGGTCTGGCACTACCTGTGAAGAAAAAAAATCAGAGTCAAAGTTTTGGGTCTGGTGACCCTTCCTCAGAACTGGTTCTAGGTGATAGGTTCCTAGCTAGCTTAACTGTTTGTGGGTGTGAATGTTTGAGGGTGAAACCATTGGACTTCTGAAAGGGAAGAAGCTTCTTTTTCTTTCTGCAATGAAAAGCATCTTAGGCTGAAGATAGCCAATTTATTTCCCGTCATCACTTGCTGCAAGCTATAACCTCTAATTAATAAGTCAGAAACATCTATAAGGGTGAACCAGTCACCCTGTGCCTCCTGTAAACAGTTAGCTGGAGAAGGAAGTTCAAGAAGTAACATTCTGATTAGCAAAAGGATTGTCTCAGCAAACCCTGGAGAAAGGGACTATTGAATGACCTTCCCAGTCTTTCCCTCCACCCAAACACTTTTCTTCTGTGACTTTATTGTTGTCTCACCTCTCCTTAAAACAGGTTAGACAACTCCGACCAGAGTGTAATGAATGACTTTGCCCAGGTGTTCCACAGTACCAAAGCGGTCAAATCAATATAAACACAAGCCAGTACCGAAGCACAAGAGTCTCAACTTTATACGTAAATACTAAACATACTATCTCTAACCCTATTTTGCCTCTAAAGGTTGCAATAATTCCTGAGTCTCTTGTACATTTACACAGTTGGTCTCTCAGTGGCTCTGTCTTTGGGTCTGTGAAAGCTGCTTTCTTCCTATCTCTCTCTCTCTCTCTCTCCGGTCTGCCTCTTGCCATGCTGGTCTCTTCGAAGTTCCAACAGGGTCCAAGATAGGTTCCAATTGAGGGATCTGCAGGTGTACCCTGTTTTTATACCTTTTAGATGGTCTTCTGGAACTTTTTATGACCAGTCAAGGAGATATATTTAATAGTTTGAAACAGAGACGATCATTTGAATGGCACGCTACCGTTAGTTTCTTTGTGTAGCAGGACCTAGTGCCTTTCTGTCTGGGCCCTCCTTTGTTAAGCAGATAAGCTGCCAGGTGTATGTCTGTCCAGGATAACTATTGCCTTTTACATCATTAGCACCTGGCTGCTGTTTTTTTGCACTGTGTCTGGTGTGTGGGTTTTGTCATTTCAGAGTTTTATTTGGCCAATATACCCAGCATCCCTTGCTGTTTGGCCAACTTAGCAAGCTATCTGTATTTTAGGAGCCAGGAGGCTGCTATCATATGTATGTACTTACAGAGGAGTAGCTTTTATGCCCTTAGCAAAAATTTGTAGCTTGGGCCATGAATGCAGTTGTTCGTTAGCTCACCGAGCTCGTTGTTCAGTGGTGGGCAGATATTTTGTTACCTTTCTATGCACCATCATCAGTGCGACCTCCAGTCAAAGCACTGGTGTTCTGCTTCCTTCCGGATTTATATAATCGTCTGGCATGATGGTCTTGTTGCTTCCGGTTCTGTTGTTTTAGCAGCGGTCTGTATACGGGGGCTATTTCTATGTGTTTGTTGTGCAATAGACATTACATTGGACAAATGGGGAGGAAACTGACGACCAGGATACACAAACACCGGCTGGCAGTAAAAAGACACGACCAACATTCACTTGTCTCAATACACACAGACAATGAGGGCCAGCAGTTTGACTGGGACAATGTGACCATCCAAGGATAAGCGAACACCAGACAGGCAAGGGAAGTTCTGGAAGCCTGGTTATCAACACGGGACTCCATTAACAAACATAGAAATAAACCCCGTATACAGACCGCTGCTGAAACAACAGGACCAGAAGCAACAAGACCATCACACCAGAGCATCATATAAATCTGGAAGGAAGCAGAACACCAACGTTTCGATTAGAGGTCACATTGATGACGTTGCCTAGAATGGTAACAAAAGTCTACACACCACAGAACAACCATCTCAGTGAGCTAAGGAACAACTGCAGACGGGCAGTTTTATAAGTGCGTTAGAGTTTCAGCTAGTAAAGTTAAATGTCGATGCTTCATAATTGTTTATCTGCAGTTAAAATCTATTTATTTATACTAAATAGTAATGCTTGTTATGTACAGAAACCCAACCTGTGCTTTCTGTCATAACAAGGTGTACAGCGGGATGAACACAGCAGGCCAAGCAGCATCAGAGGAGCAGGAAAGCTGACGTTTTGGGCCTGGACCCTTCATCATTTTTCTGAAGAAGGGTCCTGGCCCGAAACGTCAGCTTTCTTGCTCCTCTGACGCTGCTTGGCCTGCTGTGTTCATCCCACTCTACACCGTGTTATCTCAGATTCTCCAGCATCTGCAGCTCCTATTATCTCTGTGCTTTCTATCAACCTGGGCCTAACTGACAACAACTTGGTGAATGCTGCATACTTTTTACATGTTTAACTTTTGTGATGACTTTGGGGATAGTGGGGCTCAATTTCTAGCCCAGTGAGGCGTAACGCTATTAAAATATTCTTCTGTCTTGAAGAAATGTGTATTGCAATAAAAGTAGTTATATGGCAGAATGGGCAGGGTGACCTTCATCTGAGCTGTATCATTCTTCCTGGCCCCAGAAGATGCCTGGCAAGTTAGATGTAGCAAAAAAAAAAAGACTGTGCAGTTGAAAATATTGGAGTACTGGTGTAAGTGACCTGAATTTTATCAGAAATTGTCTGTATGTCAATTTCAGGAGGTTCATGGTGATCTCTCGATGAGCTCTAGCGAGTTATCTCATGTAATTTGGTGCTGCTCCCCTTATAGTATATGCACCATGTCTTTAGAGCACCGTGATTACATTTATAAGTGGCAGAAGTACTCAGCACTGCTGGGACATTGTGGGATTTCTGCCATCGGTGCCGTATTTACTAAATCAATTGCTGCCAGCCACAAAAAAAACCCTTCACAGTACAATTAGTGGGAGAGAAATGAAATAGCATAGCTTCTGAAAGCACAGTTAGCACAGATAACTCCTCATTGGAAATAGAAGCTCACATTCATAAATGTATTGTTACTTTACATTATCACCAGTCTGACTGACTGTCAATGTAACAGCAGCTACAGAGATTGAAGACATAGGTTACCCATCTTTAGCACCACACTGTGTAAGAACCCTCTCTTTTGCTATATGAAGAATAAAAGGTGGCTAGGGAGAGAACAGGTCCCTTAAAGATCAGCATGGTGTCTATGTGTGGAGCCACAGGAGATGGGGGAGACTTTTAATGAATATTTCTCCTCAGTGTTTACTGAGAAGAGAATCATGAATGCTAAGGAAATAAAGGAAACAAGTGGGGTTTTTTGGACCGTACACATATTACCAGAGAGGGGGTGTTTGCAGCCTTAGATTGCATTAAGGTGGATAAATCCCCTGGGCCTGATCAAGTTCATCCTCCGACGTAGTGGGAGGCTAGGGAAGCATTTGCAGAGATTTTTGCCTCATCTTTAGCCACTGATGAAGAAATTCCATTGTTTAAGAAAGGGGGCAAAGACCAGCCAGGGAACTACAGGCCAGTGAGCCTGACATCAGTATTAGGCAAGTTATTGGAGAGGATACTGAGGGATGGGATCAACCAACATTCAGATAGTCGAAGTCTGATTAAGGATAGTCAGAATGGATTTGTGTGCAAGAAGTCACGTCTGACAAATCTTTTAGTTTTTTGAAGAGGTAACCGAGAGAATGGATGAGGGCAGGCCAGTGGATGTTGTCTACATGGACTTTAGTAAGGCCTTTGACAAGGTCCCGCATGGCAGGCTAGTTATGATGGTTAGGTCGCATGGGATCCAGGGAGAGCTACCTAATTCAATTCAAAATTAGCTTTATGGTAGGAAGCAGAGGCTGATGGTTGCAGTTGTATCAGAGATAATAGGAACTGCAGATGCTGGAGAATCCGAGATAACAAGGTGTGGGGCTGGATGAACACAGCAGGCCAAGCAGCATCATAGGAGCAGGAAAGCTTGACGTTTCGGGCCTAGACCCTTCATCAGAAAAAAATGGCTGCTTTGTCTGTGTTTCAAATTCCACATTCATGTCTACCCCCAAATTACTGTTTTGCCTAACACGCATGTATCCACACCTCCGGCTTCTAAGGTAAAGCGTTTCCAAAGACATGTAGCCCTCTGAGGCCTCCCTTCTGAAGAAGGGTCCAGACC